>SJOL01008619.1:308324-328152 GCA_004794785.1 Opisthorchis felineus
CATAGTGGAGAACAACATCCACTTGTCTATGATACGTAGGATAGAACAACTCTGGTCAATTGTGCACGGTGCGCTATTCGCAGATATTCTGCATGTGTCACAAAATATAAATCTAGTTTTTGAAACAGGAGCGATAACCCACCGAAGAAAACCTATCATCATCACGACTAAATGTGATCACTTCTGATCGCAACGAACTTGAGTACTCAGCTTGATGGTCACATGCAGCAAAATATCCGGCTTGTGTACTGTTAGGTGTGGAACCTTAGGCTTCTTCGGAATTGTGCAACCATATCTGACTAATTCCCAAAACTACTTGTTAAAATTGGTTGAAAATACTCAAGTTCCAAACTTTTCGACCAAAATTTTGCTTATTATTGATCCATTTTTTGTGGGATTTCCAGATATTTTTTGTGGCGACAAATAAAAAATGGGAGAAATCCACGTTTTCCACAGGTATCTGCATCTAGGACCAGAACATGGGGCCAATATGCAGTAGGCGAAGCTGCGATCGATCGGTTGCCGGCGTTCTCGTTCGATCAAGTGACAAGGGCTTGCGTTACTAGAATGTAAACAGGCCTTGATAATTATGTCATTTTGTCGGACTAGCTGTCGTACAACGCACATACAGACAGTAGCCATAGCAAAAGTACTGTGAGACAATTCGAAGCAGGCCTTGTTGATGGTGTCGACAACGCAGGTTGACTGGAGGGCAAGACGTGGTTATGCTGTGTGCGCTCCAATTCAGACGCTGTTAGCTGTGAAGTTGAACTTGCCAAGGCAATCGAAGAAACAAAACACCAGGGTTGTGATTTACCGGAAATATTGGTTTCGTGGTCAGTGTGCCACAAAGTCTAGTCAAGTATAACATAGGGCTACCGGAAACTCGAGGACTGCGCCCGCCTGATGAGTTTTCATCAACCTTATGAGTAGTGTGTAACCCCTGTCCCAAAATTACTTTTTCTTGTTTATGGTATTTACAGCGTGACTTTATACTTATGGATAGTAGACTGTGCAAGGCTGGCCGAAGTCGTTCTTTGCTGTCGCTTGTGACTTCCGTTTCTCGCTATCAAACAGGTACTTGGACTCAGTGTGTATCAGTGTAGCACTGTAGTTGTACAAGAAATCGTTTTCGACAGTTTCCCTGCACGTATGGACCAGGAATATTGTATGAAAAGCATATAACTCATAAAGACTAACGTGGCAGTGACAGATCCACACGTAGACAAGGCCTACATGATTTATCTTGCATAGCTTTCGTGGTTTGGGTCAAGGATTAGCCGAAATTGTTAACCCGGTGGCCTTATTGAAGTCTACTAAATTTTTGGGTGCTAAATTTCGTGCAGTGTTCTTCACTAAACGCACTTGATTTCAACGCTTCTCTGACAACTGCGAGAGAGAAAAAAGAAATCTTAGAGGCATTCACAAAAAAAGGCTAAGAATTAAGGGGCCTTGAAATCCTCTGTCAGCCGATGTATGACGATTGCCAATTCACACTTCATACCATGGATTCCGTTGCCTGAAGATTTTGTGCTCAGAACTGACCAGATATACATGGACCGAACCTCGGTTTTGTTTGATTTCTGTTGTTTTCCTCTATTGAACATTTGTTGCCGCAAAGATCCGCTTCCAACTCGATATTCTCGGCGGCCTGTTTATTTCCCTCCGATAGTAGACACAATAGATTCCCCACCCTATGAGATGGCCAGATTATTCGCAGGTATTTTAAAACCCCTCACTAAGAAATCTAGCACTCACATTAATAATTTGTATGACTTTGACAACAAAGTGGCGGGTATCACCGTGGAACCAGATGACATTCTTATAGGTTTCGATGTCAATTCACTATATACAAATGGGCCAAAAGGGGACTCGTTGGAAATAGCTAAGCGACTGCTACTATCAGACAGTAACCTTTCAGAACGGACACAACTTACGGTAGATGAAATAGTGGAAGGGGGTAAAACCATGCCTGGATCTCACCTACTTCGTTTTTGACTCCGTGGTTTCTACTCAAGAACAAGGTCTAGCAATGGGATGTCCAATATCCCCGGTTTTGGCAAACATATTTATGGACGAATACACTGAATCCACACATCAAATTTAGTATGGAAATGGAGTCAACTTTGGGTACACCGGCCTTTTTAGACTGCATGACACATAAGATTGGGGAAAAACGAAAGACCACAGTGTACGAAAAGCCAACGGACCCCGGGGCGATTTCGAACTACTCGTCTGCTCAACCGAAGTCGGTATTCGCTAGTATTACCTCATCAATGTTTGGGCGTGTAAGGGCCCTGTGCACAGGAGAAGCTGATCGGACAGCGGCCCAAATTGAAGTAAAGAACAAACTTCGGGGTAGTGGATATCCAGCTAATTTGATTAAGCGTCCATTGCGAAGGGTGTTGGTACCAGTAGCGAAACCCAATAGGGAATGGATTGGGACTCCTGTTATTCCATATAAACCAGGGACATCGGAAGTCATTCGAAGGATTCTAAACACGCGTAACATAAGTGTAGCTTTCCGGAGGGGAAACTGCGCTCTGCACTGGTGCAGCTGAAGGATCCTATCCCGGCAAACAGAACCAGGGACTGTGTCTACAAAACTGAGTGTAATGACTGCACTAAGGTCAATATAGGACAGACGGCCAGGGAACTTCACAGCAGAATCGGGGAGCATAGGAGAAGAATAAGCAGGCCGCCGAGAAACGCAGATGAATATTGAGCGTTACTGAAAGACTCGGCAGTTGCGGAACATGCACTGGACATGGGACACGAAATAGATTTAGAAAATATTGAGGTTTTGAGGCGAGGACTGCGGTCCACGCCACGAAGACTGATGGCCGAGGCGGTAGAAATCGCCAAGCACCCTAGTGTTAACAGAATAGAAGGCATAGAACTGGCAAGCGTGTGGAGAACGGTCTTGGATCAGCCGAGCTAATACGTGTTGGTGTGCGATTATCAGAAGGACGAGTAGTCATCATCTGAATTCCACTTAACCTTACCCACCTCCCCTCCCCCCAACTATATTGTCGCAACACTCACAAGCCCACGAAGACCAACGAAAATCGGTGGTGAACCGCGGTGGACCATCAATTGAAGCACCCTGAAGTGGAAGATTAAGGAACCAAACCCGATCGGAACTGGTTTGAGACTCCCCCAACCCATCAATGCAATATTTTGGCAACCACAATAACCGACAAGAGCCTTTAATTGACACTCAACACTGATCTAGTGCGCTAATATGAAGACGTTTTACTGAGTGGTTCTCCGTCTGCCTTAAAACCTGGACAACTTGGTGACCTGCTCACTTGGCCTGATGGAGCTTTTGTGTCAAAAGCGAAACGTTGCCCAAATGAAAAAAACTACCGATTGTTTACCAAGCCCTTCCGAAACGAGTCCTGATTACTTTCAGTTGCGATGGCCATTTAGTCTTCAAGGTTGACGAACTGTCGTTGTAATACCTTGAAGGAGCTCAAATTACAGTGCTTGATGCCAAAGTTTGAGGTCGGCATTGACAACAGGTAGTCGTGCCAGTATTACTTCTTTCGGTGAGCTCTTGTGCCCAAGACAGGAATGAAATTTTTTGTACAATTTACCGACATTTCCGGGCGAAAAGTTATGGGGTTTTTCGACCCATGTCTCATGGCCATAAAGATATCGCTGTTGAAATACAGCTCAGAGTCAGAAGTGACTACATAACCATCCGGGTGTTGAAACACGTAAGCAGTGTTCATCCACTTGGGACAAGTTAAAAAAGTGCACAGAATGAAAATGACACACCTACCTAACCTACCGATACTCAGGGTGTTGTTTTGTCCGCTTGCGGCGCCATTCGTTTAAATGAGTCAGCGGTCTCATCAATCTTTCCTGGTGTCTGCGTCGCTTTGGTAACTTCTGTGGCCTTTCGCCTCCGATGCTCTGCGGAAATTCTTCGTCCAAAGTGTTTCCTGATTCATCACACTTTGGGGCACTCATTTTAACTGTGTTATTTTATGTCCTCGACAAGATACAGTTGGACCATCAGCACAGTCTGAACAAAATGTCAATCGTGAATCGTTTGGACTGAATCGTAAGCTCCACTGGCGACTAAGAAATAAATCCTGATAATTACAAGTTTATCAAATGCAGAGGCGCACTCAGTTTGCTACAGTCCATTCTCTTGCCTCCAAACCTAGAAGGTTGATGAACACATCGGCAGAACAGTTGTATACAACGAGACTAGAACCATAATCAGTGGCGATCGTTTAGTGGTCACGTAAATCAAGTTAGCCTTGAATATTCGTCAGCAGGTTGGTGGCATAGACTTTCAAGACTAATCAGAACATAAACACGCACACAGCTGAGGGCCAAACCGCACCACGAACTGACCAATCAGATTGTGACATTACCGTTGATGATGTTGCTGTGACCGTTGTTTCTTGCGCACGTTTGCCGGACCATGCGAACGCTCGGTTGTGTAAGTGAGTAGTGGGCCACCGTTTTGTGGTATCCAAAGCATGCGTTTTGCTGACATGATAACAACACGTTTTTTAATCAGGTGTGTTGGTAAGCTTGACAGAGCGATCGTCGAAATGAAGCCGCACTTCTTTGTAATCTCTGGAGTCAATGTTTATTAAGGCTGAACACTATCCTAGAGAGTAATTTTGTAGCAAAAACACAGTGTATAGAGTTATTAATTAGGGGGAAAACGGTCAATTTAGTAAATAGAAACATTAGGTTTTGAAGTTTTTGAGCCTGTATTATTGCCACCATTTCCTTTCCCTTCAATAGTCCATGGATCTGTAAAGCGCGGCCCCCGAGGTTGTTTCATCCAGTCTGCTTTTAAAGAGTAAGACACTGGAACCAGTTTTTTTAAGGAACGCGTTACTCATAATGTCGCTGAAAATTCCTAGATAGACCACAACCCGCGTCTCTCTTCCTGGGAATCAGCTGATAGGCTCACAATTTGTTGTTCGATTGGAATATAAGGTTGACGGAAACTCGGTGACTACCTGGTGGTTTCAAGAAGGACGGAACTAGTCATGAGCTGTGGGAAGGTTTTCGGCAACCTTATGACTAGTGTCCCTTTAAGAAAACGTAGTGCAATATCTCGAATATCTTGCAAACTGGAGCATGCGACGCCCTGTGTGCAGCACATTCAGTTGAAGAGCATCACAAAACACGAGAGCTTCAGTTGGGATTGGATTGATTCACCTGTTAACACCAGCTTAATTTGCAAGTAAATGTATGAAACCAGTTTTCTTTTTCCGCCAAACACGGGGTCCGTCAAATCGAACAGTAACCTTGCGCAACAAGCAAATCATATTAAATTCTCGCGGCTTAATATTGATTATATCGTTTCACAATGCCTTTCACACTCTCAAACGGACCAATGGTGGTCAGGATGCAGTCATTCTACCGGTTGGGGTTGAAAGCAAGTACGTTTGTGAGAGTGCATGGGGAATAACCAATTCAGATTTTTAGGCATCTCTATCGATTTGATGAGGAGCGTTCTCATCTTTGCTTGGTATGTTCGCCGAGCTTGGTATTCGGATTGCAAACGTTTCATAACCTGTCGGGGTGGCATCATCAGTGCGGGGTTGAGTGGGTGAGTGAGTGAGGAGACGTTCGCAATCCAACTGCCAAGCTCGGCAAACAGACCAGCAACCAAGCGGCTCACCCGAGCGATCTATATTCCGCAACCTCACCATTCTCATCTCTATCCAGTTGCAATCCACGATTGTAAACGCTCCAAGAGTTGGTGACAGCCACCGATTTCCCTGAAGTATCTAACAATCTATAAGGGGCTCGGAGGAAAAATAACATCCACCCGACGAGGGGAACTTTCATCTGAGAAGTCGTCACTCGAAGTCAACACGTGTGACCAGGTGATCAGCCGCTCGTGGCCGAACGGTTAAGTGTTCAAACTACTAGCCAGGAGGTCGCGGGTTCGAGACTCTCCGGAGTTTCGTGAGATGCGCACTGCTGACGATTCCCAATAAGGAAGAATCAGCTGTACAGTGGTTCTGGGCTTGGTTGAGAAGGTAACATATTGGGTTTCAAATTAGAACAGCGATTTTCGGTTCACTGAACAAGTAAATTGTTCTGGACGAATACCCTGTGTCAGCACAAACGCACATACGCGTACCTTCATTATCAGTCTGCATCCCACACTCCAAGTGCCACGTGCCCTGCATAGCGGATACCTAGTCGTGCCCACGCAACACACCGCCTAGCTTTACACATCGAGGTAGTCGATGTTCAGAACTTATCCACTGAAAGCCTCGCCAGCCCACGATAAGTGTGAATTCTCATTAGTGTGCCATATTTATTATGTTACGTGAACAAAACAAGTTTTTTTTACCAGAGCCCACTACTCATAAAGTTCTTGAAAACAGTTTGAGCAGCCGCTGTCGGTTATGGCGTTTTTGGGGATTACGGATAATGGTATTCGCCGAGTTTTCCTCACCATTATTTTCTACTTGAACACCAAGTCGCACACAAGCGGCTACTTCACTCGTTTCCAAAGTAAGTTAACGGGACACCCAGCTGAATTTCTCATTTTTTTGATATTTTTTGACTGAATGTTGTGTATTAGGGCAGCCTCAATTTCCAGATGGTGCGATATTCTAAATATCGAGATAATTTCTCGATAGAAAACACCACCCACAAGGTTACCGGAAACTTCGACCGCCAAAGACCGGTCCCGACCTTCTTGGCGCTCAGTAAGTAGGCACAGTCTCGCCCAGTGTCCACCAGCCCCATGTTCTATTTAAGTTACCAAATGGCACGCAGCTGCATGAATACACTCATTTGCAAATTAAGCTGGTGTTGATAGGAAGTCGATTGAATTCCAGCTGAAACTCTCGTTTATGATAACCTTCAACTGTGTGTGTTGCACAAAGACCGTCCCATGCTTCAGCTGGTGCGATATTCATGATAATGAAATATATTCTCTTGACAGAGAACTACGTTGCTGAAAACTCTTTGGCAGCCTCCTACCGGTTTCATATCATAAACGAGAGATTCAGCTGTTAACATCAACTGACTGTGCAAATGGATGAACTGAGTGTATTTTTGAAACCAGTCGCCAGCTCTTCAGCTTCATCTCCAGTCAACTATTTGACTAAAGAGTCAAGACTTTGAAGCTGCGAGGAGTCAGACAACTTTTACTGTACTTATATTCGCAAGACGTTGATTGTTTTCTCAAAAAAAGCGGGAAAACTCCTTGAAAAATGCATTGTGCTTAAGGAGTAAAGAGAAAATCCAGGTTTTCCTCATTGTCACTTTGCTGCTTTCCAAGCAACTTGTGATTTAGCGTCAGAAGAAAGTAAGTTCATTAAAAAGCTAACTAGGTAGTAAAAAACTCGGGTCTTCTGTGCCTAGTTCTCAGGTATTCACAAAGCTGGATCCTGTAGTTGGACTAAGATTCCTCATTGGGACGGGGAATAGTAATATGTTGTTTGGCAGTGGGTTGCGTAATGTTCACTACACAGAGGTTAGTAACCGAAACAATGCCTGAACCATGAGATACCAAACAAATATAGCTAGACGACATTCCCTAGCAGGTTTTTACTCTATGACCCGTTCATACGTTATTCGAGGTACACTACACCTTGATCATCGGACTTACTCCAAAGTGGTACTGTTGAATGGTACTTGAAGATAGAATTGCAGGCTAAGATCTCAAGTTCGCAGTGTGTCAATCAGGGAGTGAGAGTTATCAATAATCGCTTTTGGTTCACCAACGTATAGTTCTGGATTGCTGCTACTAAGGTGAAATTGTTCGGCTTCTTTATTTCTACACCACTACGGCCCGAGGGCCCAACTCGAAATATGAAATTGTCAGATACTAGGACGAGTGGTCGTGACGCTGTTGATGATGACCACGTGACAAATATGTTCAACAACTAGATTTTTTACAAGGGTTTTTGGTCTTCAACTAAGGACGTCACATATGACGCTCACCGGTTCATACTGATGCATACCAATCACTAACTGATGAGGTCCGCGTCTCATGGATAGATTTAGCGGTGACCAGTCCCTTATCACAAACAATGTGTGTGACACTACTCAGCTACCGATAACTCACACTACATTGCTCCTTTCAAACGAGAAGATACCCCCCAACAAGTATCACCTCTCCGTATTACCGTTTCATCGCTTCCCGGGGGGGGGGAGTATCGCATATTTGGGGGAACTGAAAAATCACAGTCAGATTACCCCTTCAAACCGCTTTCCAGCAAGTCACATTTTTTTTGTCTGCCAAGACATTGCTTATTAATAAGTGATTACTTAATAACTAGCCAATGAGCCTTGATGAGAAGTTCGAATCATATGTCACTTGCATACGTACCACAATTCGGATACGGGAGGGTGAAAATTTTATTATGATATATGAACATCAAATGAAATTTCTGAAACTCCCTTACAGCGAAATCCTCACACGGTGGAAGGACTTCTCCGGGCATAAGGTTTTAGGTATTGAGTTTTTCCTAAAGAGTACCCAAAAAAACATCAATCTGTGCCAGTGGTATTTCCTCTGTTGGTCACCCAACTTGTGTAAACATGTGTCCTGTTGTTTGTTTGGACCATAACGGTCTTATAACTCAACTCACTTCAATGACAACTTTCTCATGGTCTGCTATACTTTCCACCCGGCCAAGTGCGCCACATGAAAAGATCACGTTTCTCCAGACAGCCCCGACACAGCATCATGGATAGTGGGTTTGACTGAGAGCTGACCTGTGCCGTTGTTCAAGGAAGAAATCCAGCAAAATCGTGAGACAGTTCGATTATATTTCTGTAGCAGGGGAATCTTGCTCTGTTTTGGTGAACTTTGTTCACCCGCACAGGCCGCACTGTCCGAACAACCGGTGGCGGACACCAATCGGAGCCAAATTGTGGAAATAAGCTAAAGAGGCATTCTCCCAGTTCCTTGTATACAGTATGACGACGAGATAACCACTTAAGAAGCGTAAGCTTTTCGTTTGCTCAGTTCTACCCCGTTTTAGCGTACAGCTGACGGTTGTCTGAAAAAACACAGTGAAGCTGATTTGGACTCGACTGAAGCCTTACAATTACAACTGTGAAAACACTGCTTTTCAGTGCCTGCGAATTCGCATACGCTGGACTTATTTTTGCGGACTTTGTTCGTGTGGAACAGTGGAAGCGAGGTGTTAATATTTATCAATGTTCCGTTTAAGCTTAGGGGGCCAGATTGCTCAGTGGTTAAAGCTCGAATTTACTGACCGGAAGGTCCGTGGCTCGAACCCGACTTCTGCCTCTCGACTTCCCCTGTCTAGGCTTGGGCAACCTGGCGGTATCCCAGCCCTCGTGCTTCCTTCGGGTGGCATGGCAACTAGGCACCGAAAGGGTGCTTCAGCTGAACGAATCTTAGACATAACGTTGAGTGCTTTAGACTCACTCACAGTGAGTAAAACATATGGTTGACGGAAATTCTAGGTCCTCGATTACCTGTTGAGCCTCAAGAAGGACCGGTCTTGGGCCAGCCGTAGGGTGATCTGCCGTGCAACAAATATAAAAAACCCTTAAGGAGAACCATCTGCATGGGAGAATGAGTTCCGTCGGTCCTGCGCTGTTCGCCCTAGATGGAAACTACTGTTTACTAGCCGGTTATCGAGGACGAAATATGTTGTACAGTTCACAAGCCCTTTGAACAATGCCTGACGAAAGTCCAGCGATGAATATTGTCTCTGAGTGGTTTTCCAGGTGTACATAGATCGGTTGAAGTTGGAAGTGCTTTCGGATAAATAAGACAGACCACTCCAATCAAAGCCTAGCAGTGGTTATTTCCATGCCACTGTGGGCTTCGCAAGACAACAAAGCAGTGAACTAGAACCGGCTTACGGTAGTGACAGAGCATCACTCCCATCATTACATTTCATTACTTTGTTGGACTACAGCTGCCTACTCCTTATATGGGCAAGGCAAAACCCTCGTTTATGCATAATTCGTACTGGCCTTCAATGGAACTGCACTTGGAACCCCAAGGTTAGCTTTCCGCAGCTGATGTTTTTGACGAGTTCAAAGCAGCTCATCTCTTAGTTGTTTTCCAGAGCTAGCCAGCCACTCACCCGAGGGTATGCTCCGTGTTAAACCGACACTGAGGGGCATTCCGAACTCACTTCCTCATCCAGTCGATATACACAGTTCCATTGGCTGTTAGTTACGCGAGCTGAACAATCGGTTTACAAACACCCAGCGGTGCACCTATAGTGTCTGTTTGACTGATGACGAAGTAGGCGCGAAGCATCACTATTTCGACACGTTGCTAACGCGTGTGTTCCCTATGACCAATACTATTGGAACGCCACCATTATCTAGTACAATGCTCCGTTCTCCGTCGTGAGTAAACTTTGCGTAAAACGAAAACCGTTTCGTCTGTAAAATAACGTTTTGTCCACGAATGCGGTGAAAAAAAATTAGGAAGAAATTGGACTATTGAGCCAGAGTGTAACAAAACGAGTATTTCACACCGTTTGTATAACCGTCAACAATTAGATTTACTGAAGTTTTTTGAAGCCTTTTCATGGTATTCCACATCAGTATGTTTTGGAAGGTAAACGTTATCAACCATAAGCAATTGCAGGCTACCAAAAAGATCTTGATTATGGCTACCCAAAGAGAAGGAGAAAGTACCATCTTGGTATTATGAAACGGTAAGACAAATGGAGCCTTCTGAAGACCACGTGACAAGTTCATTGAATCCGTTATGCGATTCCTTGTAAGCTTCTGAATAGTCTGCGTATCATCAGCATACATCGAAAGGAAGACTCAAGGACGAATAGGCCATGTAAGCACAAAGCAAAAAAAGGACGGAAAAATCATAGCGCCCCTTAGAAAGCCTGTTTGGGTTGGTAGTGATGAGGACTTTCCGACACTTGGACGTTCCGGAGCTGGATTCGGACAGCAGAAACCCGATCAAACACTTCTGCTTCCACCGGCGAGACCCATGCTGTTCATTTTGTCGATCTCTTTATCCCTGATGGAGGAAACTGTGGCAGCGGGAACCACTTCACATTGGCCCACGGTCCAGGGGTGAATAACTGACGAAGTGACCCAGAAGTGGCTGCGACCTACAGCAGAAAGAATATTGTTTACTAGTCATCCTTTGCTCTTGCTTAAACCGGTGTTCGCTTATGTCTCCTAAAGATGGTTGGAGGTTGAAACACAGCATGCTAACAACGCTTATGTTCGTGTGACCACTAATAAACTTGAAGGTGTTTACTAACACCCTGCTTACTCCTATCAAGCGAAAACAGGTCAGAGTGTTATAACCTAACTTGGCACGTTTCGATGCAACCCAATTCTTTCCAAAATACATGGTGTAAACCGCTACCAGAGCTTGTCCAGCAGCAACAAAGGTACAGTACTCATAGGGTTGCCGAAAAATCTTTGACGGCGAACGGCCAGCATCGTCCTTATTTGGGCTCATGAGGTTCGCGGAGCTTCCGTCAACCGTATGTTCTAACTGAATCGAAATTGTACGCATTTCTTTTTTATCACAGACTCAACTCATTCCCGACTGAATCATAAATTTGAATCATACATTTGACTGTAACTCGAGGAATGCGGCTTCAATCTAATGAGTCCCAAGAATGACCAAACTGGCGGTCGACTGTCGAACACTGTGTTACGTTTAGACAAGGTGCCACTATATCTCCAATATCATACCAACGAAAACTTGAGGCGGTCTTTGTGCATCACATTCAGTTGGAGGATAGCGTAAACGAGAGATTCGGCTGGGATTCATGTTGGATTTCTCGTTAAAACCAAATTGGTATACAAATGAGCGTACACCAGTGGTTTTTTTGTCAGACGATAATATAGTCCGTTGGACGACCACATCCGCATCTCGGGTTAGTCTAAGTCGCGACGAGCAATTTCCTACCACTGAACCACTTGAGATGTGACAAGTTTCGCTGTCCGAGGAACGAGCGATCAGCTGACACAATGATGGATGCAATGATGGTTGACATTTGCCAGAGGAATCATTCCTGTTGGACTTCTAGATGACAGTGCAGGAGCATGCAGACGGAAAGTCGGAGCAGGTTAGATGTTACCGCTTCATTGATATCATTCGGTTCACTCAGTATTCTTCCATTCGTACGACTAGCCACTGCGAATCCGCCCTCACTGGCTGCCCGTGAAGTTGCGGACCAGTCGATTGTTCAGCCATCTCCCTGGTCGGTTAGTCAAGTTTTGGTAACTGCAAATAGGTCATTATGATAATATTGCGGTCCGTTGGCGACAAAAGTTGCAATTTTTTCGGGTCTGTTGCCTCCATTCCTGTGGAGAAGGGTTCAACTTTCCAAAGCTCCGGTTGGAATCTTGGATGTCTTCGTTCTTCTTTGTTTGTGACCACCAATTCGCACAATCACCTAGTCTTTAATGCCTTTCAACTGTACCTTATCCCTTGACTCCACGGACGGGGAATAATCCAACAGCTGATCCTCTTTTCCCGAGAGAGTTTCATCGAATTCAAGGCCTCCAGCGTCAAACACGCTTTGCTGTCAGGGACTAGTCTGGCCTCAGGATGAAGGAAATAAGGCTGTTGAGTTACTGGTACGGAAATATGAGTCGCTCGTAGGTTTGACGATCCCCAAAGAGAAGAAGTTAACTGAAGTACGCAACAAATGTGAATTGTCCACGTCCGAGAGCAACTCTGTCACTGAGAGCACAGCAACGTGTCAGAGTCCGCATACCAGATATCGGCGAACGGAACGTCGTCCCTTCCGAGATCAGTCTGGTAATTTCGATTAGCGGTACTATCACATGGGCTTCACAATAGGACGAGTCAAAGCATGTCCGGCCGACGAAGCACTGACGCGTAAATTGACACACACACATGCTAGCATATAACTGGCGGACAGGATGGCCTCCGTAGCAAGGTGAATTACGGGTACAGAGGCCGTGACGGAACAAAACAGATGGAGGTCCATAAACACGGGCGGAGTAAGAAAATGAATGGAGGGATCATCATGCTGTCAACTTAGACTTAACAAAGACATGACCACCTGACTCTTAATGCTGCGCGCACAGCACGACTCCTGGTTTTTGAAATTATTTTGATTCTATTACCTAGTACGCCGGCGGCGGTCACCATCAGCAGCTGAACGACCGGAGTGCACCGTTTTAGGGCCAAATTTTATAATCGCCCCTCCTCGGTGGAAGACAGCACATTACCTACGTAACTATAGAGATACCAGTCGCTTGGAGGAACTTTTTACAGTCCTCATATTCTTGTCACAGTCCACAGTGTAGACCACGTCACACTGCTCATTGAATGCGGACTCGCTGTTACTTTCCTGACTACTCTCTGTGAGTCCTCCTGGTATTGGGCAACCAGGTCTTCGGCTATGCAACCCACGGGGTAATTGCAGCACTGAAGCCCGATCATTGGGACCAGCTGCCAGCTTTTTGTCAGGATATGTATAAACAACTACGTTTCCTCGTACGTTATTCTTTCGCGACGAATATTGACCATGATCCATTAGTTTTGGAGTGACTGGCAAACAGAGTCAAGCGGAACTTCGTGTCCGGCAAACCCTGAGAAATTATAGAACTTCTAATCACTGTCACTAAAAACTGAAACGTGTCGATCACGTGTGGTTGTTAACGATAACAAAAACACGTATGCGATACACAAGTTTATTTTACATTAACTTCATTCAGGCTAACGGAATGGACGACCATTTCTCTGTGTTAGCCGTTAATTTTCTGCCTGTGGCAGTTCAAGACAGATCGATGCCCATCTCATGAACGTGAATCTGGATCCCTGTAAAGAGAGCTGACGAACTTTGGCCACCAAAATTTACCCGGTTCCATATTCCTTGAATTTCGAGTAATATTAATACTGCTATCCCCAACACGGTTTGTGCAGTGGTGCAAATGGTGATGTATATGCTCTTTTTTGCCTTCACATCGAAGCTAATGAAAAGCTGGTCTGCGGGTCCAACAAATGTTGTTCCTATTGGTTAGTTCCGTCATTGCATTAGTTCTCAATTAAACGCAAGTAATAGTCTGGGTTTGGTGATAACAAAACCTTCGACAAATACACTCATTTGCAAATCAATCTGGTTCTCTCGGGAGACTCAACTGAATCTCTCGTTTATGGTATTCTTCAACCGAATGTGCTGCACAGGGTCGCCTCATTTTTCAGTTGGTAAGATATTTGAGATATCGCAGTATACTTTCTTAAAGGAAACTACTCACAAGGTTGCTGAAAACCCTTCGACAGCCCACGACCGGTTTCGCCCTTCCTGGGACTCATCAGGTAGGCGCAGTCCCCGAGTTTCCGTCAACCTTAGGTTCAACTTGAACTCAAATTGCACGATATTAGCGAATTACACTCATTTGCAAACAAATTTGTTTTTTTGAGAGACTCACCTGGAACCCAGCTGAATCTTTCGTTTATGATATTTCAGCAACCTTATGAGTAGTGCAGTACGTCTATACATGCATCGCGATATCTCGAGTATCGTACCAACTGAAAAATGAGGAAGATGAATTAATCTACAGAAACAAAGGCTCTTTTGAAGTGGATGTTTGTCGGTGTTATGTGCGGCGGTGCTTCAGCGTCTGTCTTAATGAAAGGGGTTTATAAGTGCCTGGTTTAAATACTGATTGGTACCACTACATGATTTGCAACCCACTTAGTGAACTTAGGCCCCGTAGCATTGGGGAAGCTGGTAGCCGTATCATTAGCCACATACAAGGATTCCATCGTCGCGTTAGCTCGTCCCAAACACGGATAACTGCTTTTGTAGAGGCTACTCGTATTGTCTTGACTGTTTCTCTCTTATGATACTAACGAAAACAAGAAAAAGAAATGTTCTGAATGTCTGTCTACTTCGTATCAGTGTAGTCCGTCAGCAGTCAACCCGTAGTGTACGCCTTACAGTGACTAACGGGCTAACTGGTAGCCTGCGTGATGTCGGTGAACAGTTTTCTCGGCTTGGCCAGGATAGCCTGAGCTTACCGTTCTTGCAGGCTCATTTCAGTGACCTCAGCTGCTACCAGGAGTCGTAATCGGCGACCTTTTTTGATGACTCCAAAGGGTATCTTCGGGTCCACAGTTTGATACGTGTTGATCATAAGTGCAACTACAGCAATTTACAAAATATTCCTCTACTGCCCTTTAATCATCACTACGTGGTAGTGTTAATAGGATCTCCTAGACAGAAGTCCCGAGGTTCAACCAGGCACCCAGCATCACAGTCATTGGTCTTTATCCCGACAGGCAAAAGTTCCTGTTGATAAACTCACCAGAATAATTGCCCTGTCAACTGGTCGCTCTCAGAGATTTTGGCTCACATTCAAGCGAGTCTGAGGAACGTAGCCTACCGGATTTCAGTGAAAGGCACCCGAATGAATTGTTTGCTTTAAAAAGGAAATATCATCATCATCATCATCATCACCATCATCATCGGCAGCATGACATCAGTGTTCAACACCGATGCTTCTCTGCGGTCACGAAGAGACTGGACCTTACTATGGTGTGACGGTTTGCGCACCTCAGCGACCCATTGAGCTATACTTGGGAGTGTCCCCGCGGCACTCACAGTCTCTTATACCAGGTTGGTCAATTGTTAGAGGTATGACCAACACAGTCTCCTGGTCCTCCAGGTCGGGGGTTGGAACATGTGTGGCAAATTGTTCCGTAGAGATGGCAATGTATTTGCCTTTCCCGCCAAACACCACTGGCTTGCGGTTAGGCTTTTAAGCCAAAGGCTTTGGTTGAGGACCCTAATCGTCCTTCTGTCTAGGTGTGGGCACACTGACAGTATCCCAGGCCATGGACAACCATGATACCTACGTCTAAAAAGGAAATAGGAACAAGTTGATGTACTGGTTGCCTCCGGTTAGTTTACGAGACGTCGTCGAGAAAGATGGAAGTCAATCCGGCGAGTGGAAGGCACGTCAAGGTGAGGCGTACAGCTCGGGTTCTCTGGCTTGTATGTGAAGTCGATTACAGGTTGCGTTGAATCGAAGAGATTTGCCACGTATTGTTCATCCATATAATTGGATCGTGCATTTTGCCTGTAGTAAACTCCATATTGATCAGTGCTGTTTTGTAATCCTATGCTTTTTAATGTTTCTATGAATATGTTAGCGAGTAATGAACCAGTGGGCGGACCCACCAGACATGAACTATGAGTTCGTGGTGCTCCAAGCGGTGACTCCTTTGGCTGGGCTTCCCATTTTCTACCTATTGTCCTTATGTTTTCAGAAACGGGACGTTTGAGAACCACAATGAAACACTAAGTGAAAACAATTGCATGGTGATTATACCAGTATCCTTGATTTTGTCAACAAACAGCGAAGTATCACTAAGGCTGTCTGAACTGATTCTAACAAATTTGACAGTCATTGCTCATTTGCTTGCTGGAGTACGCCGCACATTGCTATTATAAGCTTAGTTAGCAGTTCTGGGCTGTGAACTTCCGATGGAATTGAAAGATGTTTGTTCCTTTGGGTGGTGCTACTGAGATTTCAGAAATTGGTCTTAGGATTTGAAACATCTGAGAAGGTCTCCTCTCTTTCTCTTTAAGCATCTCTTGAAACCTGATGCGCCATGTCAAGCCTGATTTATCCTTTTGGTTGTATCTGCTGATTCGAACGTGTGGACAGAATTGTGAAGCACGTCGAAACTCGGATCGGCACAACCATATGTCGTCAGTCATGGGAGCTGTTGGCACCAAGATGTGCTGACATGCACGTCGAATATTTGCCTCGATCTTGTTTGTAATTTTTCTTTATAGGAGGTATCAATAATATATTGTTTTTTGTTGTCCTTCACAAACTTCCTAGTTTGTAGTCGAAACGCGGATCATTCTAATCTTCACGTCTATGATCTATCGATGTTTTTAAACTGGCCCATCTGTTTATTGATTCCATGCTGCCTCTTTTTCCTCGCTGTCTTGTGTACATTAATGGGCTGCTTCCAGTTGGCATGATCTATTGAAAGTCCGCTGTTCAGTATTTAGCATATAATTTTTGCATCTGAAATCACGGGAGTTGTGATCGAGATGCTAAAACCCCAGATACAGTACACTACAATATTGGATCTTTTCAGCAATCCAAATAGCTTTTTATGAGGGTTTTTCTGACTTGGTTTAATGAGGACGTTGACAAATCAAACTCTGAACCAAACGAGGGTATGTTCTGAATTAGCTTGTTTACTCTACAATAATTGGTAGTTAAGGGCAGAGCGTTGTCACCGGTAACTGACGGCCTTGTAAACTACTGGGCTCGAAGGTTCCCTAGCTGCGGTGAACACGAAACAGAAAACTCTTGGGTTCGCTGTATCTGAACCTAGTACAACTGAGAAACAATGATGGTCGGTACAAAATTGTGAAAGGTGCGCATCAACACAAAGAGGTGTCCTAGTTAAATAGATGCGTCCCAGTGTTGCGTTGAAATCCCCGATTGTTACGGCCAAAAGTGAACTCCGTTTTACAAAGGTTTCTCGTATTTCGAAAGTTTTGGATGATGACGATAGAGAAAGCTAAGCCGTTGTAAATAGATGCCTTCCATTTCATTAAGTAAGTAAAACTTTCAAGAGATTCTGCCTGCATAGCGTTTCTAAAACATGAATTCCCGATCAATACTTCCACACGTGCATACCAAATTTAGGCGCTGAATACGGTTGGATTTGTCCCTTTATTGGCCAGTAAGTGCAATAGTGTGCATTTCCACAGAATCGTACGTTTCAAGAGCCAACTGGGCATGTCGTCGTTTTCGGAGTAAAATTTTGCTCGTTGTTCTGGTATCAACAGTTCCGACGTTAAAGGCTGCGATAAAAACAAGAGAACGGGGCTTGAACAGCAGACTCAAAGCGCCTATATGAGCGGTCACCCGGCTGTCTGGCCAACGTATCTGCAGCTGGGACCTATAGAAGTGACCAGTATGTAGAGATGGCGGTAAGCAATGAATCAACGTGCGAGATGTCTTCAGTCGTATACTGTCTCTCATGCGCCCTGCTGTGTATGGCAATCCGGCCGATATGGCATAAAGATACATTTGTTAGCGTACTTCATGCGTGTTCGTGAGTTGAGATAGTGCCGTTGCACTCAGTTCTATACGGGAGAAAGTTCGGAGTCCTGACCGTGAGTTAACGGTTGTTGATTTGGTGTGTGGCTATCAGGGTAGTCCAAATTTGAAGCAACGAGTGGCCACGCCGTGAAATCAAAGATACTGTGTTTGTCAGGCCTCTATCCTTAAACCAATCTGGTATTGGAGACTCTATAGACCCTGTATGGGCATCTGCCAGTATAACTGAGTGGGTGCCCACGCTTAATTATCTTCACGGAGCAGCCGAGAGGCCTTTTCTAAAAAGCCTAAAAAGCCTTTTTTTCTAATTAAGAACCGTTATTCAAGATCGAAACAAACACCTGACGATAGTGAAACGTTCGAACGTGTCACTGCTTCCGGACATTCAGACGCGGTCAGCTAAATAGATCAGAACCATGAATTATGGTGCCATCCGGTCAGCGGTTCCTCATTAAGGATGTTTAGGTTGTATAGTTTACTCTTGACCCATCTGGGTGGTCTGTGTCCTAGTTGTTATCCAAAATGTGTTTGGTTGTCAGGGCTGAGGTTAGTGCTCGAACAGCTACACACATCCGGATGATCTTAATGCTGAAACTAACTTATCATCCCAATACGTTTCGTCCAAGGTGCCACGCAGTACTGTATCTGAATATAAACAACACGATTGATACATTATTATCATCCACATTATCATCGCCGTCAACCCCTTCACCAGCAGCAACAAGAACAACCTGGTCGACCGCAGCTTTAGGACTATCCATGCTATTGTTCTGATAGCAGTAACCAGTAAGTTGGTAGTATGGGGGAGATTTAGGAACTTCTAATGGGGATTTCATCCTGTATTGAGGCCAATTTGTGCTGAAGAGCTGAGAGGCACCGTACAGCTGTTTCATTCTTATTGGGAATAATCAGTAGTACGCATCTTACCAAACTTCAAGAAGTCTCATACACGCGACCTTCAGGCTGGTTGCTTGAACACTTAGCCGTTTGGCCATGAGCGACTGATCAGCAGTGTGATTAACTCGCACTTAAACAGTATATAGCACCACTCATCCTTTGGTCAAGGGGTCAACATTAAGTGGTCATAGGTGTTGGATGGCTGCCCGAGTGATGACTTCTCAGATGGAAGTTCTACTCATCGGCTGAATTGTATTCTTCCTCTGAGCTCCTTATGAGTTGCGTATAGGTAGCTGCAAGCCGTTACTTATGGCAGTTTAGCTACTTAAGTAGATAACAGGAAGAATAATTTCACAAGACGAACTGAACTTCTATCTGAGAAGTTGCCACTCGAGCAGCGAATCAGTACGTAACCACATGATGTGGTTTCCACAATTGAAGGATGAGTGGCGCTATGTCCTGTCAATGCGTGAGCTAATCACACTGTTGATCAGCCGCTCGTGGCTGGACAGTGGAGTGTTCAAACTACTAGCCGGGAGGCCGCTGATTCGAATCTTCCTACTGGAGTTTCGTGAGCTGTGCACTGCTGATGATTCTCAATAAGGATGAAACAACTTTACAGTGACTCTCGGTTTTTACAGGACGAAACCTCCACTTCAGTGACTATTCACTCCGCTTAGATTACCGTTACAATTCCGTCGCCAAAACCTAATGGATATAACCACAAAAATCAACTGCACAGGTCCGTGCTTTTTTCTTGAGAGGTTCCAGATTGTGTCATCGATCGAAGTGTTTCTTCCTTGACCGGAGGGGGTGGCGCACTTCGTACAGTGGAGTAACAGACTTTCAACTGTAATCAGGGTTTTGAATA
>SJOL01008619.1:332489-382202 GCA_004794785.1 Opisthorchis felineus
CAGGTGATGATTTCCTTTCGTTTTGGAACCTGGAGCGTTTACATGAGAGAAGAGCTTTTGCGCATTTGTGTCACTCATTGGCCTATGAGCAGACCTGCTCATTGATGCCAGTCGGATCATGTGGCTTGATCCTGACCAGTATACGTTGGTCACACAAATGGGCGAGTCGACGTTAGTTACAATCGTTTCTCCCATGAAAATTATCCTCAGGGAATGTGAACATTGGTCTTTGCCTTGGTGTGATTCATATATGGGGGATCATAGTTGCCTAAGGTTTGCGTGCTTTGCCAACTCTATTTTGTGTGATCTTGCGTCTCAGATGGTTTGGTTACTTGGTTTGCAGCAAACCCATGGATTCAGTGTTGTTTATTGGCATTTTTCGGGTAACTGCACTGTTCTTTTCCTCCGATTAAATAAGACCTCTTTACAAGTTTTGTTTCTTCGACAGTACTTCGAAAACGGTTGGCTTATATTGTTACGAATCTCTTATTTCCGTCGCCAGTAAATCCATCTGCAAAGACAAAAATATTTTTGATTCACGGGTTCTAACTAAATCGACTAGAGATAGAGCCCGAAAGCCGAAAAAGTTCAGACTGTCTCATCGATAGAGTGGTATTCATAGATTTTCTCCTGATCGAAACGCGTTCTCATTACGTTTTGATGAGATCTTACGTGTTGGTGGTGTTCAAAGCTCACGTTTTGCGGATTTTTCAACAAGCTGGGACAAACATACTTGCTTTGTTTTTTTCGTCCGTTTCAGTGATTTTCACATCGTTTTCCACTGAAACGGAAAGCCGTTTTTTGCTGGCAATTATCGGACAGCTGCGATTCCAATTCGTAAGCATCTCGCATATTTTACTGCGGAAAATGGTAATCCTGGAGTCATAATTCTTCTTGAAAGATTCTTATTCTGAGCAGCGTAAGCATCCTCACGATCCCAGCAAGTGGCCGACAACTGGTTTCCTTACCAGGAGTGGCCACTTTTGAGACAGGCCCTATCAATTGGTAGCGATGACTGATCACCCTCAAGATTTACAAATGGATCACAATCGGCCTGTGTCTGTATATTGGCAAACAGTGCGGTTGACAAATCATTGAATCGCAACTACTCCGGCTAACTATAGAAGTCGCAATTTGGCAAATTCGGTCCGCTAATCTACTAAATCCATAAGCAACTATATTCTTGGCGAACTACACTCGCTTGCATACCAATTTGGTTTTGACTGGAGACCCACCTGAAACCCAGCTGAATCTCTCGTGTATGACGTTTTTAAGCAACTGAATGTGTTGCACCAGGCCGCCTCATGTTTCAGTTGGCACGATATTCGAGATATCGCGATACATTGTAAAGACGTAATACACTACTCAAGACTGTAGTCATGGTTACTAGCCGAGTGGTCGAAGGCTCACCAGCTGACTCACAAAAGTTTCGTCACTAGTCTAGGAATTGCCGTCGGTGAGCAGCTGAGTAGGTGACACGTCACTGTGTCCTTTTCTCGCCACATCCCTTCACTCCTCACAAAACAAAATCCTTGTCGCTCTAACCTTGGTCGAACGAACCCGGCGCGGCATAGGCAGGGGTTGCAGTGACCGCCCTTACAAAGCGTTTGACAGCGATGGTGTAGACAGATGTTCGAATGTGTGTACTGACCATGGAGAAATATGGACTGTTTCATTGTCATGACCTGTTCCAAAGTCTGGAGGCGGACTGTTGCGCACGAGGTAAGCCAATATATGCGTAATACTGTAATACCGAGGTGTCGGAAGTGATATTATGGTCTGTCATCTCATTCGAGAATACGGGTGTGCAAATGATAAATTTTGGATACATATTTAAGGGTGGTTTGACCTATACTGAGAAAAAAGAGCCCTACAGGTAATAAGTGCTCTGAGGTTGCGGAGCACAAGAAAAAATGTTGGTTTACGTGGAGCACCTATCACTATTGTGACTACCGAAACGAGATATTGACAGCTTATTTGCTAGAAGGAGACTCCTGTCTGGGCAACCTGTGTTTGGAGATGGTCCAACAGGGCAAATTTCGTGAGAATTTAAAAACACTGTTCATGAGAAAGGATCTTTACGTGGAAAACATCATAGGGGGGAATTCTATTCTGGTATTGTGTGTAAAAGCACCCTACATTTGAACGAGTACGGTGTAAGACTGTAAGCACTGATACGATTTGCGGGCATGCTGTCCATGCGTTTCGTGACACAAGATATCCCTACGCATCCGTGATACTCGTCAGGACGAATTCCAGTATCATTTACACGGAGTTCGCTCAAGCGGAATTTAAGCTCTACAGTGCATGTCTCGAGGTTAAAGTTTGAAGGGAGTCCAACACAACATTACAATTCCTATTCTTTGCAAATTTCTCATGAATGCGTTCGGTGGAAACTTGCATGCAGACTAAATTCTGGAGAAGCACATGTGACTCGTGCTAACACACGATGTAGCACACAAGCCTGTTATTACTGTTGTATTTCCGAGACGATTTTACGAAAGAATTACGATTTAGAAGGCAGCCTTATATGCAACCAAAGTATGCGACTTCTCCACGACTCGGTCAGTCATTCGATGGAAGCCGAAAGTCATAATTCCTCATCAGACACCGAACACCGACACTATTATTCTAGGGAACATGTGAAAACATTCAAGAAAATTTTCAAAAATGATTACAGCATAGTGTGGTTAGTTCTGCTTTAGTCCATTCATTAGATGCAGCGTCACAGCTTTTGCGTCCAGACATGAAGTCTGAAGCCACTGCTGAGACAATCCATGGTCCGCATCTTTCTTCCGGAAGCGCTTTTATTGGATATGGTGAGCAGCATGGTCGAGTTGTCGCTTTTCATTATCATATATCACTCATACTCCATGACGAAGGTAGAAAAAGCCTGATTTGCTTTGTGCCGATTTTTGGTCTGGTTCAGTCTGACTGTTTTTGATTGGTTTTACCTGTTCTATATATTTTTGAGCTGTGATCAGATATTGAAAGAGTTCTACCGTTCAATAATGCCGTGGAGCCGTGGCAAATTACCTGAAAAAGATTATCAGTTGTGTTTTGGTGGGCTTACCTCCTATTTCTTTTTTTTACATCAAATTCATGAGCGAGCGGGATGATAAACATGTGTTATATTCTGAATCACGACCAAATTTTTGTAGGCCGGTTATTCCTTGAACTGGGTCACCTATTTTGGTCGGTTAATTTTCATAATGGACCGATAACTTTCGGCGCTCAAACTTTTCTTCTCTTCCGCAGTCGGTACACCGGTGATCTGTCTACAAATAATGCGCCCTCTTTTGTATGTGAGAATCAGGGGATGCACCAGAATCGACAGATTTAGTTCGATCGATCAACCATGTGGGAAACCCTGTCCTACAAACAGCTTTGTATATTGTGAAAATACGTAATACGTATACTACTCATGAGTATCTCAGAATCGATGTAAAACTTTGGTGCATGTAGGCAAACGTATTCATCCCTAGGCGGACATCGAGATCTAGTAAGTGCAATGAATAAGACAACGGAGCAAGGTAGCTGATTGTTTAAAATTTCAGACACCAGTTCGGACCATGTTTGCCTTGCCCTTATGAGAATAACCAAACAATTTCTAGCAGACTAAGAAGTAATCGCCCGCCTGTAAGGTACATCACAAAGATGCGAAAAATTTACGTTTCCAGTTTGATTTACTGGTTAAAATCCACCGGATGGTTTCTTGTAAAGACGGCACTGATGATCTTATTACTATTTCGACAGGAGGTCCGTTATACGCAAACTACTTTTGCTCTCAGCTTGAACGACAGAAATCAGTGTGTTGGCTGTAAAGGTCTGCCGTGAATCGAACTTGAACGGAACCGACCAAAGATAGGGTATCCCCCAGACAAGGGTGCATACTGAAGTGTTGTGATATACCATACCTTCCAGTTGAATGTCAGCTAATAGCAGTCTCAACTTCTCCCACTAATTACTGCAGGTCCATTAGGTTTCCCTTCTATTTTATTCATTCATTCTGCTCGCGGACCAAAGCAACTCATATATGTACTCTAGATAGCCATTATTTGGATGGCAGCTGCTCTCCTTCAACCGCCCACGCAGTTCCAAACCACATGCGTTTCCGAGCGCAGGAAGTTTGGGTTACATTGCGGTGCCGATGCGTTATTGGTCGACACCCAGGCGGCCAACGTCACTTTGACGTATTCCATGGCTAGGGATCTCGCTCAGACAGTTTGTCTCGAAAAGATAAAAACTGGTATTCAAGAAAAAAGCAGTGGGTTTTGCTACCTAAAAATAATTGAAGGACGAGGTGATTTCCTCCAGAATTATGATAAGTTGGCCTACCTGACTGAAGCCTTGATATGTTCCTACGTCGACGAGTCAACTGGATTACTTCAAGGTCAACAGTTTTATTCTAAGGTGCATATTTGGAAATGAAACTTCATTCCGATTTCTCATAGACACCGAGTGTAATGTTGCCTACACCATGTTTGTGTAGCATACCTCAAAAGTGACTGATCTGGATCAGAGCTGATGAATTCGAAGAGCGCATAAAGATGATAGGGGTAAGGAAAATGACTGTTCCATAACGGAGATGAATGTGACATTTATTCGGATGAACAAGCATTCACCATAGGATTGATGAATTTAGGATTTCGGAGTTGAATTCCACTACTTGTCTGTAACGGGTACGTTAAGAAGAGTGTGGGTCTTATTAGTTGAGCGCACTATTCATTTAGCGGAAAGTACATCGTACCGGTGCTTGTAATATATACACTCACAGGACACGTATTCGCTGTTCAGACTACCGTTCTGTCCGGAGGCCAGCCGCTCTTAATAACCAGACGTCACATCGACTGGACGGATGTGTCACTCGCAAGTTAAGGACTAGACGAAGATATGCCTTGATTGGTGAGAAGGTCAGCCAATCTGGGATGCTTCTTGCCCCCTCACGAAGATTCTAGTGTGACCTTGAGGGACATTCTGTGATGACCCCATAAATAGAGTTTTAATAATCTTCCTTTGTCTCCATAATGGGCTGTCTCAAGTTACCGGGCCTTCTGATATAGCGGGTGGATCAAGAAGCTGAGGACCAACATAGGAGTTGTACCACAGTCAGACAACACATTCATCTGCATGCGTGTGGCTGTGTAGAGCTCAATTATCGTCGGATGACTGTAGTGCCCGTATTCATGATGGGATCGGTTAGTTACCGTAGTACAGGTTTCCTGAACAGGCGGGCTATGTACTGCTTTGATTTAGTTAATGAAAAATGTATTTGTTGCCCGTTTATGATTGTGCACTTGTGAACTACTCAAACTTTAACTGACACTGAATAAATCAATGAGACGTATACAAGTAGTACAATCAAGACAAGGTTGTATCGCTTAGTTGAGTCTTTTTCTAACCAAATATTGGATGATAATCGAAATATAGACCTTTTTTCTTTTACCAGAAGTAATTTACAATGGATCGGTGTTAGCTTTTGTTGCGGCGAATACAGGGAATTCGATTTTCATGGACAAACATCTTGGGGCCCTTTCCAGTGGAAGTTGTGGACATCTACCCTGTATTGTCGAAGAAACAGTTCTGCTGCACCTACACGCTTACTTGCAGATGAACCCAACGTTAACTGGAGAAACGAATGAAAATCAAGCGGACCTGTCGTCTATAATGGTTTTCAACTAAACAAAGTTGTACAAAGCCTGTCTCGTGCTTCTGTTTGAACAATATTCAGGATATAATAATAATTTTTTAATGCAAAATACGCCTTGTATGGTCGACAAAAACCAAGCAAAAGTCCATCACCGCTTTGGTCTCTCCATGAATAGTGTTGTACCAATGAAATATTCAACCATTTGGCGAACGGAAAAGCCAGAAAACATTTTTGGAGTTCCGTCAACACACAATATCCCCCGGCAGAAAACGGAAAGGAATGTCCAGCGGGCCATTGCTCATTATAGACGGAAAACTATAAATCAGATGTGGATACCCCAACACTTGAGTAGGTGAGGGACAAATCTGTAGCTGAGAAATTTGTTCTTTTTTGTGAGTGTGGCCTGGTTTACTAAAATAACGGACGTGAATAGTGTTTCTGAGTTACAAAGAAAAGTCACTAAAGGAGGCTCGCGACTCACTTCAGTGAGAGAAATCTTATCGGTTTTGGCGAATATTTTGAATAGGATTTCTCTGATGACGCTGGAATTTGGTTCAAATTGTACACTTGTCACTCAGTTCCAAGTGAGACATTTGTACTAAAACCAGAAAGTAATGTTTCGTGTCTTACCAAGGGTGAAAATTCCTAGTAAGTTAGATTATCCAGGGGGTTGAAAAAAGCCATTTCTTCGGAACTGTCGAACTCACGTTCCTTATTGGATCAGTAGGCTTGTTTTGGTAAAATGGTTTTTGATGCCTTCCGGTCGAAAGCGGTTTAAGGCCTCCTGAAATAATAAAAAAAAACAGAATGAAACGGTTTTCCAGGTACAATCGTGCGACTGTACAGACAAGACTCCTTTCAGCGAAAGCGGCGTCTGTATTAACAAATCATACCAGGACCAAGAGTGACCACGTTATGCTTCTGGGACCATTACCTTTTGAAGGTTGTCGTGCATTGTCGTGTACGATCCTCATTTAGATAGCAACCTGTGCCTGCGCGCTATTCAATAAGTGCTGCGATAGCAAACATGAAAGTCAAATCGTTTTGGCGGCAGTTTTATGGATGCATTCTGTGGATGGTCTTTACCCGGATAAAAGCCGATCACAAAAATATCAGAAAAACAATTTATCTATTCAATCATCTGGTATTTGTTGTTGAGCAACACTTGCTACCCTTCCGGATGTACACCTCTGGTGCACATTTTGGGATGAAACACTTGGTGCATCTAATCTACTCGTGGCTATTTAACACACGACTGATAATACTAAGTTGAGCTGTCTTTTATTTGATAACTGTTGCAAATGCTGTTGCAATTTTGTGTGTGTTTGGTTGTTCGTTTAACTAACTAAGTGAAAATACGTGATGCGGTGCGTGTTGTTGATTGGCGGGTTCAGAGCCTCAGCCACGAGTAACCACATAAAATCTGATGGCTTTACGTAAACCGGCCACGTCACTGTTTCTTAAAGCCACCCATTGATAGAGGGTTCTTTTCAGCCTATTCGGATTTTATTATGTGCACTGATCAACATGAACACAGGCAGTCGTCAGGAGACGTGGCTGACAATTGTGTACTCAGGGTCACTTTTCGCCGTAGGAAAATCCATGGTCATCAATGCTTAGCCCAAGCTACAAGGAACGTTTATAGAAAGGCCAGCTCATAAATAGATGAAACAGTGACGCGTGGCGTAGCTCTTGTAAACCCCGTTAGTCTATCAGCTATTAGTACCTAGTTCAGCTATTCGAATGCGAAAAAGGGAGACCTTTCTTATACTCATAGTTGATCATCACACTTACAAACAGTGGTCCCATGATATTTGACTAAAGAACGCTGGATTGCGATATAATGTGAAGTACATTTCCCTCAGGGATTGGCCGCTCTTTGGGAGAGTCCATACCAGGCGTTCTCCAGTCGAATTCACATGGGTTTCTGTAATACTAGATAAGCTGTCCTGCGACTTCCTAGAGAACTTCTTCGTCTTAGAATAACTATGAACCCATTGATTTGGGCGGAATTGCAGCAAAAAACCAGATTTTTTAACAGCCGGATGAAAACCTTGAAAAGCTTAAGTTTGAGACGCAACTGAACACATCGATAGCTTCCAGACTGTTCAAATCCCGGTTAAACTATTTGGATATGAGCAAATCCACTTTTTTGCTACTAGACGATCGTCAAGTCTGCCTTTACGTTTAAAAGTGTAGCACTTAGCCAGAGTTATACTTTCTCAGTGCTTACCCCTTTGGCTGTTCGGTTCAAACACTTGTAATTTTGTTAAGCCTGACAATCGCATGTAGTTAAGCCGATAGGGACAAGATAAGCGCCGAGAGGGACTTAACTACCGTCAAAGAATGAAAAATGGAAAAAGAGGAACAGCGGGTATTCAGTGAAAAGATTTTAATGTCTTTTGGGCGAACGACCAAGCAAAAGGTGCCTTCCACTTGCAAATCGCATTGAAATGAACGCACCCGCGTCTCATGTTTGAACAAGACGCAAATAGAGTGGGCTTGGCCCAGCATGCTTCGCGAACCTTCGCTAGACAGAAATTATCTAGTCAGGTCATCCAAGTAGAGAGTGTCCACTTGCTCGCAGGTGCACGCCTTGTCCGTCCGTGGTTTCAGCAACTTTTAAAAAGAATCACTTGAACCCGATTCAAGGGGTTAGGAAGATCTCGTGGCACTAAACATGGTTATATCGTCATATTTCGCGTTGCCATTCCCTGTTCTGCAACCCACGCAAGGGTGTTTGGAATTGAAAACCATGCTTACTTTGGTAGGTGGTGGTTGAGTATGTGGGGTTCCTGAATTTTCGTTCTTGGAAAATATACCACGGTTTAACAACGAAGAGTTTCAGCACTCACTCAGAGCTGTTGGTTCGAGCACCGTTTAGAAGTCGGTAATAGAGCTATTCAAAAGGTGATAGAAAGCATGCAGTAAAAAATAGCAAGACTTTTCCTGACGGTCGCGAAAGATGCCAGAGAGGACCACTATCCGGTGCCATACTAGCAAAGTAACACAGCGACCACTGTGAATGGACGCACACTTGCGCGGTGAATATTCTGCTGCAGAACGCGCACATCACTGCCTACAGTGGCGATTGCTTGGTTGCCAAATTCTTTTGGAATCCCCAAGCGCCAGAGTGAAAGAACATGGGTTCAAAAGTGCTATTACGACCGGAACGCCCAGCACTTACCTGAGCCACAGGAAATGGATAAGGAATCAGTTCCACATATTTCGAAAATCCTGGATCGACGATGAGAGGAAGGCTGATAAAGGTATAACCACAGTCCATATGACGTAGATAAAGGCAGCACGAACAGGCATACCGCACCTCATAAAGGACTGTGATGAGCCGGCAAACCCGGAACTAGCCACAGGTTACACAAGGGGTGGAGCATTTTTTCGAAAGCTGAAGGATGTGGGATTACTAGGCCTATGGTAGGAGCAGCTTTCAATGCAATCGGCTAAGAAACCTTCCCCCAGCCAATCAGCAGAGCCTTTTCACTGTAAGCCAGCGTGGACCTCGACTGTCCAATCAGCGCGGCTAATTTGCGTTTTCGTCGTCACTGAAGTTTAAAATAATCGGTGATCTTGAACAAACGAGGATCCACTGACCCCAAATGTCACGGTGCCGCTCAGATGGTGAACCGATCACGAGCAAGCGTCGCTGAACATCCAATGAATCGTGTGAAGACCGGCGAATAATGCCGCTAAAATCTTCGGATTTTGGACTGATAACTGAGATTCTCCTGGAATGAAGCGAGCCTTTTTGAGCGGTTTCAGGGAAGAGAACATTGATCACGGTGACACCTTCTGTCCGCTTTCCGAAACAACCCTGGCTGTAGAGATCCGTTTGTTCACAAGAATGATTTAGAGCGGTCCTTCTAGTGTCACGTTGAAGAAAAATCCCGGATACGGTTGAAGTAGCTCGGGCTGTTTCCTATAGGTTGTTTGTACCTAATCACTGGCTTATAAGGCTTATATCCAAGCACGGTCAAATAAATGCGCTGCTGTTCTATAGTGCAGAAATCAGAAGACGAACTCACTCATCGGAAGTCACCCTAGGTAAGACACTACTAAAATGACTGGTTTTATTTGTCCCACTGGAGGATCTTTAGTTTATAAGGGCGATCCAGTCGACGAAATACAATCGGCTACATTCCCGCTGGATTCCGTTATTTCTGCTAAGCTTACTCTCTTTAATTTCACTCCGGACACTTGATCACGCAATTTACCGAGTAACAGCACTTTACTTCCGATTCTACTGAGCATCCAAACAGGACTGTGGGGACAAGTGCCCACCACAGACTGGTAACATCAGGCCTTTTGCAACTAATTGTTTGCCTCAAATCAACCTGATTGGCTTGTCTTCGTCCTGAACACTTCGGTCGACCAAATGACCATGTTTGCAAGCTCCATTCCGTTTGTGCTCTTCCACTAGGTCAGCCACATAAAGCGCCTATCCATCCAACGGTGTTTTGCATACCACTTGCAGTCGTGACATATCTGCCTACCAGTAGATTCGGAACTAACTGAATTGGTTCATTGCGATTTAACCAGGAAGATGGTGATCAGCTGTCTGCGCCCGGAATAGCACAAGAGAGTTAAACGTGACAATCACCCAGACAAAACTAGTACAGATGTTAATTATGGCAAAAAACTATAACCCCTACGTTCACACCATTCGTCTTAGGCAAAAGTATAAGTATAAACGGTCATCTAAAATGTTGATAAGAGGCGAACGTGGATAGTTCCTGTACGTGTCTAATCACCTTGTCTAAAGAGCCCCAGGGAGGTGACAAAATAAGCACACAGACCAAACGCGTAAAAAGCTCAGCGATAACAAGTTCCAACTGAGCAGCGAAATACACTCATTTGCATACCAATTTGGTTATCATGGGAGGTCCAAATAAATATCTCTTTTATGATGTCCAGAGTTTTCAGCAACCTTATGAGTAGTGTGTCACGTCTTCCAACTGAACAGTTTGTTGTCTATGTGTGGGCGTGCGTATGCGTCGCACATCATCCCTCCGGCCGAACGAATGTTATTTAAGTGCACATACACAGCAAAGGTAAGCACGTAAACGACGAACAGACAATTCTATTCCGAACTGGAACTGAGCTCAGTTTTCTCTGTCCACTCCCGCCTCCTATCGCGCCTTCACTTGCCGTGTAAGTGAACCGCGTATTGCAACCTAGCCCATGGACAACGAACCTGGTATGATAGCGATTGCATACGCATGTCTGTAAGACTGAGACAAAAATTCTGTGGTGTAAAATGAGCTAGTTTGATCTTGCCTACGCACATACTGCATGTATGGTTTGGATAGCTGTGGAACGGAGGTTTTGCCCCAAACACAGTTGGTTACTTCTCATGGGTATTTGGCAAAAGATTCTGTGTGGATGGGACTTATCGGTAAGAAATTGGAGCCAATTAACTAGACGTTCAGTACAAGGAATAAGCATCTGTATTGGTACCGGTAGCTTAAAAGCAGTGAATAGGACGACTTGAGCAGTAGGATTGACTCCAACTAATGTATGCATTAACGAAATTCGAAATGTAGTTGGTGACAGTCAGAAGGTTGCGTTAACATCGTTATGTATTTCGGATATCCTATACCTTTGTAAATCAAATAACGGTGCAGTACTGCAGTACTGTAGGTGGATAGAAAACTCCCATTTAGGCAGAGGCTGTCGTAAATAAAGGCGTAAGTCTAAGCCAGTCAGCGTATAGGTGTTTGCGTAATCAAAAAGTGTCACACCAGGTAGTTCAAGAATCAGGTACATGTTATTACAGGTTGGATAGAGAATCGGAGTGTCTGGGGTCAGGTGGTGAATAAGGGTCCTGAGGACTGATTGATTGGCCTTGAGCTGTTCCTTGATTAATCAGAACAGGGCTAAACTGGTTAGGTCACAGTAAGCACGGAACTTGGATCAGACGCTTTTGAACGCACGGCTATGGCCAACATTCTAATCCTGTATCCCTATGGTAAATCCAGGCCAACCTCGTAGATAACTGTAAATGCCGTTGCAGGACGCTCAGTGGCTAAAACAGTGCCCACGCTGAACTGTTAATAGGTCTCACAACTCCGTTAGGGAGCCAGGAAGGCGCATACTTCCAGAGAGGTTTGCCCAGATAGGTAGTCTAAGTGCCTGCATTGCTAACTTCACAAAAGGATGCGACTGAACATGGGAACAAGAAGAACTAAGCACGCGTAGCCCCTTGAATTTGAACGATCCCCGTCCCCGTAAAAACGGGCTTTCGACCCTCTGTCCTCAAAATTTTAAGTCATGGCTTCATCAGCAACTGTAATTACCATCACACGTATAATTCAGACCACAGGACAAAGATGGTAAATGGCGAGTAAGTATCCACTCTGCTGCATATGTAAGCACCAGCGATCCTACAGAGTCGCGATAACGGGAGAAGTAGGTACATCGAAGACGTTTTCCGGAAAGCTCCAAAAACGGACTGATGTTGAAAAATATCGCTGAAGACATTGAACAAAAAATATTGACAAATCCAAAGGGTAAGGTTTGGTAGTTCATGTTACGTTGTTCAACGTCTAATTTAATGTCACCGGATTTCATCGTCACTCGTCGACTTTAATCAGTTTGGAAGAATACTCTCACTTACCCAGGAAGTTGGTCCTGACAGAAGACTCGACTGAATCCAGCTGAATCTCTCGTTCATAATGGTCCGTTCCACTGAATGCGCTGCACCAGGCTGCCTCATGTATCATTTGGTACGATATTCAATATGTCGCGATACGTTGTTGTCTAGACGTAACGCACTACTCATAGGGTTGCTGAGAACCCTTCAACAACCGGTTTTGCCGTTCTTGGAGCCCATCGGGTAGGTGCGGACCATCATAAACGACAGATTGAGTCGGATTCAGTTAACTCTCCTCGCACTAACGAATTCGTGTGGAAATGAGAGTATTTGTGGACATATGTCCAATTCGTGTTCAAGTAGAACATAAGGCTAACGGAAACTTGGGGTCTGCGCCTACTTGGTGAATCCCAAGAAGGGTGAAACCGGTCGTCCGCTGTCGAAGAGTTTTCAGCAACCTTATGAGTGGTGTGTTATCGTTAGGTAATTGATCTGATTTAGACAGGATACGCGGAAGCATACAAAGTGGCAAGTGGAAAACCAAATTGGAACACTAAGACAGACGAAAATTTCGTGTAAGGCAATATACGTTACCTCGCCGATTACAGAACCATAACACACACACAGGTATTTTATGCACTACACTTCTCATAGACATATGCAAACCACTTCTGGGGAAAGTAGGTTCCGTGATTACGGTAGCCATCACATGTGTTTATGTGTATCCAATGTCCGATGGCGCGGCCATTCGGTCACTAATCGACTGCTGTAATAGACAAGAGCAGCAGCTTGATTAATGGCTCGACTGTTTACAAAACCCTTCCACAATCGGCTGTTGGTTTCATATCAGATCCTTGTAGCATAAGGATTGACATTCCGCTGATTCGTTGCAAGTCTAATTAGGCCTCCGTTTTGGTTCACTTGTTCATAATCACGCTAACATTAAAGTGACAAGCCAATTCGCCTAAAGCGCCAACTGTCGCATTGGTTACCATTATGCTGTGTGGATCAAACTATTTTACAGAGTTGCCTCATCGTGACGATATCAATATTTTCTCAGTCTCACATGCTGGTTTTTGGAAAAGACGTGAAACGCATTTTCTTGCATATCTACTGTTACTGTCTTCAGTCACTTCAATGGACTGAATCTGCTCCCGAAAGATGGTAACAGAAATTTGAACCGTCTAATTAGTTAAGTAATCTACGGAATCCGCTGGTATTTGTTCGGGTTTTGCTTAGGACCTCCTGACCCAAATTTCATTCCAATCCAACATGCAATGGCCGACAAAATGTGATGAGCATAATCATGGAACATGCAAATACTTGCCTACGGTATCCACCTAAACACAGTTTTTGTGAGCTCGAACTCTACCGAGACATTACCCATAGCTTGACAGCCAAATTGATAGGAAGTGCTCAAAAGTAAGCTTCGATAGGATACGGTGGACATCATTCTATAGAAGCTCTGCGAGTTAATCACCTCACACTTTCTGACAAGTGAGAGCTCTTCTCGTGATCATACTGAAATGTTTGTGACAAAATGAAAGGAGTTGCAACTCGAGGACAGAGTTTGTCGAGTTCAAGTTGTTAGGTATTGTTTGATAGATGTGATTCATCAGTGACATACGACTTTGTAAGCTCTTTGTATCTTAACTGATTCATATTTATACCGTCTTGTGTAAAGGTGATGCGCACGGTCTTATACCCCAGCATTCTTAGATGTGCAGAATCTTCACGCACTAGAAAAGCCGTTCGTCAAACCTGACTTAGGAATAAAAAGACGAGCATTTTTCGCTAATCTTGCGATAATCTCTGTGGAACAAACGTGACAGTGCACCACGTGATTTTACGTTTATTACTGATCCTACTGATTTTAAAGTTCGTACTTTTTGCCCGGCCCATCGGATGCGGCATACGGCGATTGGTTGATCATGTGATGTTCCGCTTATCCTCGTCTTTTCTGGGAGGCGCTGAAATACACTGAAATGCAGACATTGGTGGTATTTCCTTGGTGACAGTCCTTCCATAGGGACGCAAATGCAGTCTAATCAGTATACCACTGGCTTCTCGAAACTGACAACTGACAACTGACAAAGCTCGATGTAAGTCCAAGACTTTTACGTAGTTCCACTGTCATGCAGTTGAGTAAAGGCAACCTAATTCGGTAAATTTAATTCCAAATACATGATGTAATCTAATCAGCATGGGCGCCCACGTACCCTATAACCTTACTAAAATCCAAATTTGAGTGGAGTTGTTTCCCTCCAATCGGATACATGGCTTTTATTGCCTATAACCAGAAATGCTAGTTCCAGGACATTTAGTATCATATCTGATGACATGAAAGAACAGGTTTTCAAGATGAAAATTACCGGTAGAGGGGTTTTAGCATGATCGACTTGCCACATTCTCATGATTCGTCTTTGCTTATCAGCTACATTCACGTACAACGCCGGTTACTATTACCACAGTGAGTAGTTACATATGTGAAAATATCCCGATTTCAATCCTTAGAAAATGAGATAGATTTGAGTGCAATCGTATTCCATCGTCCCATCAAACAAGTACAGCAATAAAGTAGAAAGCTGGGTATTGCCTTATTGCTGGAAAGAAAAAGAGGACACTATCTGCTCATTGTGGGGAAGTTTGATTGATGGGCCAAGGTAGCGTCACGGGGTTCACGTGTATCACTTTTTGGCAAAGAGAGGGGTCTTCATTCCTAATGGCCATCGTTTCAAATACGGGGCAAATCGTTTGACCTAAGTAGTTCACTGGACGTCCGCAGACGAGTTAGTAAATAACCGGAAAAGAATACTCAACTCAGATTTTATCCATGGTGTTCGTAATGAAAAATCGGCCATCGCCTAAGTGCATCTTCAGCTCTGCTGCATTGAGCTCTCTCTGTAGATGGCCGGTTCAGAAACGAATCACCTTTTCAGAAACAGCATCATTTTTGACTGGTGGCTGAATATATACGAACTTCCTTTGGAGTGTTGGGTTCCTTCCTTCTGCCACTGGGTTTTGGCTCAGATGTCTCAGCATCTGTGACGATTTTTCTTATGACCTTCGCAGGTTTTACCGTCTGTGCAAGCGGGCCATTTCACGAGATTCCTTTTATCCCATATCCACAAAGCCATGGAAATCGGTGCATTGTTCCATGGGTTTTTTCTTTATATCCTTCTTTTGAGTGGACTGTTCTGGCTGCTAGTCACTGCAGCTTCAAAAAACTGGAAGTTGTCATTGGACTGCTCTCCTCCGGTAAAGTGCAGTGTCGGGTGTTCAAAACAGTTTGGGGTTTTTGGGTTGTGGTATGGGGGCCGGATACAACAAAATTGATCTACATATCGCTTTTAAACTGGCGACTTTTCTGTGTTTTTTTAGGGTTTTCGTGGTCTAATTTATCAATGGGCATTGCAGTTGAGATGGGCCTGAGTGAGGAGCCCCTCACTACTCCATCTCTTCATCCGCCGGTGGTGCCACTGAATAAGTATTACGCGTTGACAGTATGCCGTCAGAGTAGTTTAAACATTTGTCACTCTGATCCTCGAGTACTGACTTTGGTAATAAAACCACCGGCTTGATCGTGCTCCCCAACAATTACTTGCTCAAGCGCCGATTCTGACAGACGAAACATCCGAGTTCACTAACAGTCGATCGCATTCTCAGTGACAGCATGTCACCTTAGGGATATACCACAGAACGTGATAAGCACCTTTGTAAAAGTGCTGAAGTTATACGATGGAGTTACGCCTTAGGATGTCAGTAAAGCCATCGAAAAAGCGGACTACTGACCTTCGGGTCAGATAGCATTTGTTTGCATGGGAAAGGTTATAAGGTAAACAGAGGTGCAATACTGAATACCTGCAAAATATCTGCGCATCTAAGTTTTACAACGCTTCCAAGAGTGTTGCAGTTAGATAAAAGTGGAGAATTTTGTTGAAAGTACTTGAATCCGGAAGATCACGTATAGTTCAATGGTTCAAAGTGAACGGACAACATTTTAACCGAAAAGTGTATTTTTAAAGTTTTTAGCCTAACGGGGCCTTAGTTAACAAAATAAGGGTTCATGTTTGACGACTTTGGTCCGCTCACCCAGTTGAATGATTTGGTTTCAAACGTTCCAGCTCCGAACGGTGTGACATCCTCTTCACAACTTCAGTTACCAACATCCCCTCAGTAGAAATTTATTTGTTGATGGTTGCGGGATTTGTAGAATTCACGTTCACATCACTCGAGTTAAGCAGTTGTACTCCAGTGTCGGCGCAACTGTTTTCTTGAGTCCACACCAAAGGAAAGAAGGACAAGACTCGAGTTTTGCTCCCATTGGAGTCCATCAGCAGTGCATATCCTTGGCCGTGCAGGAGTTGGAACTTCAGACAGCTGACATGCGAGACGAGCGTGTTACCACTACTGCTCTATCAGCGCACGTTGGACGCATCTGAATTTTCGCTTCTGAAAAGGTTAACGTCTTTATGCTTGGGCGTGACTGGGAATCCAGCAATCGGAGGCAACTCGGATTTGCACCAGTCTTCGTTTTGGTCATTGGACCCGGATCCAGAAAGGTGTTTTATCCGGTGTAAACAATGACCTCCTCATATATTGATCGGAAACCGGAGAAAATCATAACTGTGCAAAAGAAAAGTCAACTCAACACGTGCATCCACATAGATCTATTTTTACTTCACGTTTGAACAACGATAGTCTAGTAATTAGGATGGTGGTTAGCTTAAGTGCTCCAAAGCTGCGCACTTATAATACTAATATGAATACCATGGCGGCATGCGAGAGCTAAAAGATTTTCTTTTTGTAGCCTGATACATTTGCGCAGCTGGTGCGATGTATCAGGGAGGACCAAATACCCTTAGCGTGGCACGTCATTTCAGGTTCGCACAACTAAATTGCAGAGTGCCAGGGGTGGGATGAAAGCAGATGTTAATGGATGTCAGCTGTAAAAAACTTGCCTACGGCCAATTCTGATTTTTAATGTATTTTTTCAACTGGGAACACTTATTCGTGCCACCACCGCAGGCGTAAAACTCCAAAATTGGCGCACTATTTTGTAGACTGAACTGTCAAACACAAGTACGCCAAAATGAACAGGGACAGAAGGAAAAGATTAGTTGCCATTTTTTAACTACTTTACATTCATTCAGAAACGTTTTCGCTATCTTGGTCATATTGAAGCCTTCTGAGATAAGCTCACATACATCATGAATGTTTGTTTGTGGAGACTTTCGTCAGCATGGCTACTGACGGCCCATTAGAAGGGATCACTATGTTTGACTTGTAGTCTGGCTCAAACCCACGGGAGGCAACATGACATTTCAATTTTCTTGAGAGCAGCATAGTAATGTTTAGATGCGTTAAAAAAGTCGGATTCACTCTGGTCGGACTGGTTCACCCTCCGCATCCTTCCTTCAATGCGCGCGTTTTGAAACTAAGCTGTCAGTGCCTCTCACCGATCTAGTAAAATAATAATAATACTCATTCGGCTGTAACACCCATTCGGCGCCGAGCTGCCATGCCATCCGAAGGAAGCACGAAGGCTGGGATACTGCCAGGTTGCCGAAGCCTAGACAGGAGAAGTCGAGATGCAGAAGTCGAGTTCGAACCACGGACCTTCCAGTCAGTAAATTTGCGCTCTAACCACTGAGCCATCTCGCCGCCATCTAGTAAAATGGCTGAAGACTGAGAATTTCGATGAAGATACTTTCGGTACTTTCTTCCGCGACCAATGAAACGTTAGGTGTTTTGAGTGTAGCTTATTAAATTTGGATTTCATTTTGTCTGTGGGTTACGTGAAAGAGACTAAAATTACTGTTAACTATTGTAGGGGTTTCAATACTCAGGTAAAAGCCGTATAAGTGAAGATCCGATTGTTTTCCATTTATTTGTCATGTCTGAGTTGCTGTTTCTGGACTTCACGGAATGATGAAAAGTTTTTGCGAGTCATCAGCCAGCATTGGATCCTTCTGGAGGGAGAAAGTTTCGTTCCATGCTCGCTATGAAGCCGAATGGGAGATCAAGGGGAAAGTTGTCCTCAAACGTCTACAACTTTGCACTAGAAAACTGTATGGAAGAAAAATAGAAAGAAAATAGTCGAGCTTGACTCCTCGGACCAAATTAACCCAAAACTCTAAGGAAGGTAGCGATTCGATGTCATCGTCGAAGGGTTAATCAATTACTAGTTCACAGCATCATCCTCGGTGATAGTATCGTTCGGTTGATCGGTTCCGCAATAAACCTAGCACATCTGGTTAGTCCCGTAAAGATTTGATTATGCTACTTGCAGTCTTTCGTAGGAACGCCGTTGATCTCGTCATCTGCTAAATGCAGTACGCCATCAACTTATGTGACTATACTAAGGAAACCGCGAAGTAAGGAAAGTTAAACCACCTCAGATGACATTCGGAAGCGAGTCATGTTGAACTCTCGTTGTATTCGCATGGTCGGTTTTGTTGCCAACTTTTTCTGCATTTTAGTAAGATAAATTTAAGGATGGTGCATCTTGGTGGTACAACTGATGTGGATAGCTCGAAGCCCAGGTTTGGGTTTTCCGTACCCACAAGATGAGCGTAAAATCAACAGTTTACTAACTTGACGGAGTAGTTGCAACAGAAGAACCAGGTATAGTCAGCGTTCGAAATGTACTATTTAAAAGACTAGATCTGTGGCAATAAATAATTACATTGTAAGAGCGAACTACCTTCAGTCTGCTTTCAGTCTGTCCTAGATAAATACTTGTTTATCGTTGCATTATTCCATCTTGATTCATTTGATACAGTTCCTTGCAATGTTTATGTCGGCTGAAAGAACTTCAGCAACCCAAGTCCTAAGCCACGTAGCTTCGCAAATCCATCTGTTTTGTCCAAGTCGACTAAATGCAGCCAAAACGCGCAGGATGAAACTGACAGCAGCTCTAAAATCGATCACTGCGACGATTCATACCCGGATATTCTTTGTTGTCCTCCCGTAAAGTTTCTACGGGTAAGTCTCAACAACTGTGAGGATAAGAACAGAACAGAAAACTCTTACGGTGCACTGAAAGATTAAAGCAATTAGTGCACATCGGGGATCATTCAGTAAGTGCATTCATTCCATTTATATGGTGGATTTTGGTCCCTTGTTTACTGAGATTCTAAGGCTCACATTTGGGAAGCCATTTTATTACTGATCAGATGAACGCAAATGTACAAGTTCACTGAGCTGGATATGTGTGACGTTTGTTGAGCTACCAAGGAGGTGAGGTTCGTCGCTGTGCAGGATCTGCTTCCAAAACGGAGAAACTGTAACCAACCAACTGTAACCTACTAAAGGTGGGACAGCACACATGGAGAGATATTATTTCGCTGAAACGTTCTGGGATCATTCCCAGGCCATCCGTATATTATCGATTCGTTATTAAGTCTCGTTTTCGTTAGAATTAATTTATTAAACTCAGCGAGAAAGGCTGACTAGTGAACTTGATCCGTAGGTCTTTTCTTGATTTCCAGACTACATTTCTTACCGCTAGAACAGCAAACCGTATTACTTAAACTGACATGCCAGAGTCCTGGTTGATGAAAACGTATCAATATTAGATGGGCTGAAAGTAATTGTGATGGTCCGCCACGTGACGAAAAGGTCATCTCCTTCGCAAACTGATTTGGCTTTAACGGCGAATCCCGAATGAATTTTTCGTTTGTGATTTTCTTTAACCAAAAGTACTGCACAAAGGTCACCTCACGCTTCAGTTCGTACGACATTCGAGATAACGTAGTACACTGTCTAGACAAGACACATAAGTCTGGTAAAAATCCTTCGGAAGCCCGCGACCGGTTTCGTCCTCTTTAGGGTTGATTAGTTAGGCGCGACCCCTTCGATTTTATGTCTACTTGAACACAGATTGGACGCAATTCATGAAACACACTCATTTACACATTAATTTAGTTTAAACGGGAGGCCTAACCGAATCCAAGCAATTGCATTTCTGATGGAAACCGGTGACGTTAACACCCTGTGTTCGCCTAATATTACTTATCCCACAAATGTCATTTCCCATGAGTGCTACCTCCAGGCATATAGTGAAGCAAAACGTCACTCTGCTGCCTAGAATGCCAGGGGCTCGCTGGATGGAAAAGTTTATTGGTATTTGCTTGCTGACCACATCAAACAAATATGCACGTAAATGTGATGGGAACTGTTCATTCAGGCGGGAATCTCAAGAATAGACGATGAGCAATAACTCAAGGCACAAGTGCAGGAACTATGACGATCAAAGGTCACATCCGAGATTGAAGTACAGCTTCATCGGTCTTGAAACGGCGAAAACTGCTGGCAACAAGTTCAAGTCTTTGTAATATCGAGAGATTGCTGCTGTCGTCATAATATGTGACAGTTTAGACAGTTTCTCACTCTGAATGATCCTCTGGCATGCACTGAAGTTAGCAAGGTGTCGAGCAATATAGTCAGTTGGAGCGCGACGCTTCTGAGAACATATTCGGATGTTCTGGTAGACAAACGTGACTACATCCGAAAAGCAACAAGCGTTAGGAAGCAACTAAAAAGCCTGGATTGCCTTACTTGGTTCCCGTCAGCATTCGTTAGCTGAGAAAACAGCTTTCAGTGTTCTGGTTATCCATAACTAAAAGTAAAACGCTCATCGATATTACCTCTTATTCCCCTTTTTTTTCTGGTGCTTTCCCGTACATTGTAATGACTACGAGGGTATGCTTCATCCTGCAGTAAGTTGATATAACCTGAAGGCTACTCCACAGCTTCTCTTCAGAACGAAATTCCATGGTTCTGACAAAAGACCCAGATTTTATGGGTTCCGTCCAGTCAAGGTTGGTATGGTTGCTTAGCGACAAATTTCTAAGCCACCCAGCGAATTTACGGTGCCCTTCACTCCCTGTCCGACTCAAATTCAACAACAGCTTAGCAAAGTTGTGGGGAAGTCTGTATCCTTTGTCCTTGTTGAATGTCATGTACCCCACCAAAAGGATCGCCTACATAATGTTTAGTGCTGCGGAGCCCTGATGGTACTCAGGAGGCATTTTGAGTGTTAATTTTGGTGGAGCAAGGATTGCATTCATAACCCAGTACAATTCTTAGGATTCTTTTGAAGACCTTAAGATGTGTACTAACCCCTCCTTAGGACGAATTTAAAAACAGTTTCCTCATGCGTCGTATTATGAAAGAAATTACAGCTTCTCTGCAGCCCTTCTGAACCAAGTATTCAATGATGGCTATTCGAAACTTGAACTATCCACACTATCCTTAATATATTATTTCAAACAATCTCTGGAAGCATTAGACTGAGGTTGCCAGTTCATCAGTTCTTCAGGACTCCAACAATGTTGAGCAACGATCAGGATTTTGTGAATCGAGATGTCGTCATTTTAAACCCTCATATTTCAGGCTTGGTTTCATATATACAGAGAAACAGGAATGGGGCGAATACATTGGTCATATACCTGAGCCGTTTTGCGGATATTCAGATTGTTGCACAAACCACTGCAGAATCACACCATATATTTACTCACTGAAATCTTGATACTGTTAATAAAATTCATTCGCAGACCAGATTATACCTGCTCTTGATGAATATTCTCCCTTCTTCTGCACCTCACGTTGGTAGAAACGTGTGATACTTTAGCGAAATACACTCATTTACAAATGAGTGTACTTTGCTAATTTCGTGCAATTTGGTTTCAAGTAGGACATAAGGTTGACGGAAACTCGGGACTGCGCCTACCTGATGAGCCCCAAGAACGGCGAAACCGGTCGTGGGCTGTCGAAGAATTTCAGCAACCTTATGAGTAGTGCATTACGTGATACACGTGAATACGTGAATATACGTGTGATACTTTGATTTGTTTAATTCTAGTCTCGGTCACTGTCTTACCTTTGCTTAGCTTAACACTGGGATGAAGGCGGCTTTTAAAAGCGTCATTGTTTCTTCTAGAATCCCACTCACATTTCTTCTCACACTGTGCGCTACCTCTGAGACAAATCTCGCCATTTTGGATAGATATTTATAGAAACCTATTCCTAATGGTTTCCGGGTCCTTGCGATTTGTGCTTAATCAAGCTTGATGCGTTTTTATCCAAAATTTGTACTCACCGTGAAAGAAACAGTAAAAGCTATCATGTTATTTTCTAGCCGCATTTGATGGTTCATTCATGCGACTGCTTCAGAACAAACACACCGTACAGCATACATTATTTGAAATCTCTGGCGAAAGCAATTCATTTTGGCTTACTGGTCTAAAAGCAAATGACCCGTTCATGCTGTTTGACGGTGAACTCAAGTTGGTCTTCCCGCCATTCTCAGAACCGGACATTTTAAGCACCGTAACTCGTGTACATTACTATTTCTCAATAAACCCGTCAAAAAGTCTCAAACTATTGAAGAAAACTACTCATAAGTTTGCAGAAAACTCGTCGACAGCACACGAACGGTTACGTCCTTCCTGAGGTTCATCGGGTAGGCGCAGTCCCCGAGTTTTCGTCAACCTTATGTTCTATTTGAACCCAAGTTGTACAAAATTCAAGAAGTACACTCACTTGCACCCCCATTCTTCTTTAACGGGAGAGTCATCTGAATCCTAAGGAATTCCTCTCTTCCCTTGAAGGCTATCGATAAAAGAGAGATTCCACCGGGATGCAGGTGCGTTTCCCCTTTTAAAACCAAATCGGTGGACACATGAGCCCTAAATTCCTTGATTTATATAAGTAACGCTTTACAGCACTTCTGATCTTTAGAAATTTGTGAGTGACGCGCTGGAATTCTAATGGTACCACTGGTATCATACTATTGATAATCAGTTACGTAGGTTTAGACAGTGTGGGACTGCGATATTTCCATTTCTTGAACGGGGAGGCAAATTAGCCATCAAATTGTGTGTGTGAGGATAAGCAACCTGGACAGGCACACACTTCAGTACATAATTAACGATAGACTAGGCAAAATGCAATGAAATGACAATAAACAACACTGGGTAAGTCCATCACAATCGGTATTTGGTGTAGGCATTCTGCTGCCCGGTAGACTGAGCTCAACCGATTGGGCGACGTATTGTCTGCATAACTTGGGACTGTTTCAGGCGGTTTGTTCCATCGGAGCAAGACGTACTGAATATACATGTGGCGTTATTTGAATTGTACAAGGCCGAATCATCAGATATACTGCAACTGCTTCAGCCGTTACCAAGCTATGGTTTCGGGTCGGTTTCCGAATCTCTGCAGACGACATGGAGTGAATCAAGGGGGATTGACAAGGTGGCGTGTGTTGGTTATGTCTGAGACGATGGCACTTCTCACTAACTTAACAACCTCTGCAATGATCGAACAAGATTGATGCAGTTATCTTCTCTTTGAGATCAATCAAACTGCCCACAAAACACACCATACTACACAGCTGCAGAAAAGCTTAAACGACTATGTTCGAGGTATGAAAAGAAATCTTGTCTTTCAGTTCCATGCAGAGTATCTCCTGATAGCTAACCAACGTAATCAAGTGGCTACCATTAAATTAAGCCTTTAGGATCTGAAACCGGTCGGTTAGAAAGTCAGAAAATCATTTGCAGTGCTAACCTCGAAAAATTTCGGGCTAGTTTAACTGGCAACCAACCAGATATTAGCCGTTACCAGCGGCTGGTCAACGGTAGGAGTAATTCGCTCCTAGACAGGATATAGCGCCACTCATCCTTCGGTTACATCACGTATTGACTGGCTCCTTGAAATGGAGGGCTCGCATCTTGTGAGAATTAGCACTGCTTCCGGGCTACTTATGGCTTGTTGATAGTATATAAATAGGAGAAATAAGAAGACAAGTCCGAAGAAGAAGACCGATGATCGCTGCTAGCGGCCCAATGGTTGAGGTTCTGGAACTCTCTGGAGGTTTGTGAGACGTGCCGCCATAGCTCCATCATTATTGTCTGTTTGGCCACGTGGCAAACAGTGAGACTAAGCGTACGCTTGTGATGTGGTGCAGTGCCTGCGGTAGCCCAGCTGCAACAACAGTCGCCTGGTAAGCGAGAATTGAATGGGTTCGCTTTGTCTCTTACGCCTGTCTTCTTGTATTAGTACCCGTTTGCATTTCTGACAATGGATCTTTGAATATCGGGAAATTTGTATGGTGATGCTGATTGTCTACCCTGAGTTGCTTTTATGGGAACCGGTTTGGACGCTAGTGCTCTGAATTCAAATAAAACTCAGGATAGGCAGAGCTGGCATAAGTTTCTCATCCAAATTCTCCAAATTTCTGAGCTCAAAATAACCCAATGGTTAAGGCGCGAACTTACTGACCGGAATGTCAGTTGTTCGAACCCAACTTCGGAAATTCGACCGTCCCTATGTAGGCTTGGGCAGTCTGGCAGTATGGCAGCCCTCGTGCTTCCTCCGGGTCGCGTGGCAGCTAGACACCGAGAGAGCTGTTACAACAGAGTGATTTTTGTTCATTTATTCACGCAAATTTTCCATGGTGGTGACAAAAGAACAGGATATGGTGCTGCAGCGAACAAATCACAGCAAGTGCAGACACATCTCGATGTCTTGAGAGTAAAGAACTGGGACTTTAAAAGGAACATAAGGATGAGGGAAAATCGGTAACTGCGCCTACCTGATGAGCCAGAAGGAAGGCGGAACTGGTCACGGGCTATATAGAAAAAGCTTCAACAACCTTATGAGTGTGTCGTGTGAAGAAGGCCCCTCGTATTATATCTGTAGCACGGTCGCCTAATTGTTCGTGGTATGAGGCCAAACGGTTAAGTGTTCAAACCACTAGCCGGGAGGTCACGGGTTCAAGACTCTCTACAGGAGTTTCGTGAGTTGTGCACTGCTGATGATTCCCAGTAAGAATGAGACAGCTGTACAGTGCTTCTTGTCTTTTCAGCATAGATTGACTTCACTTGTGGGACGAAATCTCCATAAAAAGTTTGCCTAACTTCAAGTGCTTTGTTTGGTTCACTGATTTTTTGGGCTGTCCATATCAAACGACTGTGGTGAACGAAAATCGCCATGCATCAAGCGGGCTCACAGGGATGGAAAGACGGTAGGACGCACAAATACATCATGGGCAACAACAATGTATCTCACCTGATCTAAAAATGGTAAAAAACCAGCTAAAATTTGGACTGCTGTTGAATGGCGTGTTGTAGGTCAACGCTTGCAGATAAAATATCAGTCCATTATACCGGTTGTCGACGCCATCAAATTTATTGTCAGTGAACAAAGCCCTCGTCATGGATGAAATCATGTACCATTGAAAACAGTGTGCTGTATCTAAAAGAACGGAACAAAGACGAATGCTACCAACCGCGCATTGCGAAATAATATATTCCATAGTTTGCATACAAACAGTCGGTGCTCTTTTGCGGAACGATTTATGGAAAAAATTTCCTCCTGTTTATTAGTACATTTGACCTGGTCATTGTGGCAGAACGTACCCCCTCCGTTTTCATCAAAAACGTGATTTCAGGTGTAAAGTTGTGATTCGTATATGTTCGCTGAATGTTCGCATTACAGCTAACAGCAAATACTTCATCGCTTGGGAGGACAGCAACTGTCCTCTCAACTGCTTACATAGGAAAACATGTCATACTGACACGAACCGTGCTGTACTTTACTACAGCGTACAACTTTTTCATCCAGTCGAGTTTTAATTTGTCTTTTTGTAGAGCATTTTGTGATTTATTCTGAAATTTGTCGACCAGCCTGATGGCGTTCAATCATTAGCTTCGATGGTTTACTTCCACGATATCTTTAAAATCTGGGCTGATAGATCCATTTGTTTTGTTCATTTCGCCTAAATTCTCAGTGAAAATGGCAACTTCGGTTTCCGTAGGCTTGCATGCATCTAACTGAAAGTTATTCACAATCGGCCTCACATTCGTGCATCTCTCGTCAGTTTTCTTGTCGTCTTCGATCATAAGATATACAGAATTTACCAAAACCTTCACATGAAATCCACCACTTGAGAATTTGGATTGAATATTTGTGCGAAATCGTTACACGGATGGGCTGTCTACCGATTGACTGGACTTGATTTAAAAGGTCGGGTGCGTTTCAAATAGCTCAGGCGGTGTGAACTTCGTTCCTCGAAATGTTATGTAGCCTAGCAGCATGAACTGGGAGCACGCGTCTGCTAATCCCAGTTGTCTTAGTTAAGCACACCACATAGTCTACTGCCCAGTGGAAAAACTATCAAAAAGCGAGTTTAAATGTGAAACTATGGTAAAAAAATAACGCTTTTGGCAACAAGTATTTAATAGAGGCACTCAATGTACAATACCACAGTTCAAAAGTGGAGCCAGTTACGGTTTCTAAATATTAGTGCGTAGGTCCTTCCTTCGATAAAAGGTTTAATGGATACGCCTTTCTCATCGATAGCGTGCATGACACGTTGCTATTTTGGTATTTTGCTACTGTGTGCAAAAGGCAGTCAGGTAGAGCAGCGTGGAAGGTCGGAGAATCTTCGATTCGAGCGATCGATTGAAGGGGATGTTTAATTTGTTTTGGTGTACAACAGGAAGCGTAACAAGGACGTACAACAAGCTTGCACTGGCGAAGATTTGGCTCGAAGCGCACCATCATACGTCGCTTCATGGTTGCTTTCGGGTTCGCAATCAAGATCGTGTTACCAACCAGGAAAGGTGAAAAACAATGGAATTGTTGTTAGTAGTGTGATGGGATTTAAGAAAGTTCAATGGAGATTTCGTCCTCTAAGTAAAGCAAGCTTATACCGAAAAAGTTTTCATTGAGATTTCACATATCCTTCCCAAGTGCGAGTTGATCTAAGTGCTGCTAACCATCCGGGCGTGACCGAACGGTTAAGTTTCTCAGCTACTAGCTCGGGGTTCGCATTGCTGGTGAGTCCTTATATGGACGAGATAACTGAAGAATGTTTTCGGCTTTTCGGCATAGATTGGTTTCACTTACAGGATGAAACCTCCATTGGAATGGAACTATTGTCTGCGTGCCGGTTGAGAGGCCTATTCTTATCGTAAGAAAAGACATCCGGCTGCTGAACGATGTTTTCAGACAGTGACCAAAAATCCTTAATTCAATAAATTGGTTCGTTACATCGTGATGGAATGAACTGACGGGAGGGATTGTTGTGACCGAAAGTAACTTGAAAGCTGAGAGATACTCAGGAGCTCGACAAATATTTGCAGTAACTAACAGATAACGAAGTGCAATGCAATATTTTAGCCAGTAAGGGCACTATATACAGAGAAAAAATAACGTTCCCTAATCTCTACTCTGAACTTATGACGAAATATAAAAACGCTTGGCTAGTTGAGAGAAACGCTATTTTTTTATGACAAAAGCATCATGAATGCCTTAAATATTCCGTTAATTTCAACTGAGGTAGTTTACACTACTTTTGGTTGCCACTGCAGCAAATAAAACCAGCTTAAAATGACTGGAATGAAACAAATTTTGCAATATTTTGAGGTGGTTTTGACTTAGCTTGGCTTTTAAAGTACTGTGGCATATTAACTGCAGTTCACAAGCGCATGATAAATAAATGAGACACAGTGTGAGGTGAATCCATCAACGCTGTTTCTCAGGAACGACGTCCTTGATGCACAGGCATTTAACACAAGGATCCATGAGAGTGTCAGCCCTTTCACTCTAGATGCCTATCCCACCAAGATTTAGTGATCGGAAGCTACTTTTGCGACAATGCAGGTGACTAGTTTACGAAGCAGTCACCAATTTGCTATAATTTAACTTCCAGGATATCATTTTATAGTTGAGATTTTGTCCTGTCAGTGGAGCCAGTCTGTGCTGTACGGCTGTTTCATCCCCAGCAGTGCACATCTAACGAACCCCGACAGTTTAGAACTTGCGACCTTCCAGTCAATGGTTGGACGCAACCTTTCGCGCACGAGCAGCTGAACATCGTTGTTAGGCGTTTAACCACTGGCCTAAAGGTCACTGGTTCGAAGCTGCCGGAGGTTCATGTGATGCGCACTGCTGATCATTCCCAACAAGGATGAAACAGCTGTACAACGCTTCTCGGCTTTTCATCATAGTTTGGTCTCACTGACAGGGCACAATCTCGATTGAAAACTGACAAATCTTCTCACACTACTATCATATTGTTTCACGTATTTTCCCGTAAAGTTGTGTTTACAAGTCGTCAGAACGGAGTGGTGGCCAATTTAGGGGTCCCCGCAAGATTGCCCTGGATAACCGATCAGATGAGTATCCAGTAAAGGTAAAGACGGTCGTCAGCAAAGGAAGTTCACAATTGTTCTCTTCAGGTATCACATACATTCACAATGCATGCATCTGGAATGGTGTGGAACTGCGCTGTGCTGAAATCGGGACTCTTCCATGAATGTACACACAGAGTGACAGTACTTGACGGCTTCCAAATATCTATGTACATATTGTTCTGGGAGTTTTTGTAGTAAGGCAAAGGCTCTGGATGACGTGTACCAAAACCTATCATGGCTTGAATAGTATGGGTTACTTATTTTCACAAGGCAAATGAACTTTCAGGTCTACTGTATTATTTCACTTGGCCCCTGTCCGTAGCATGGTCTGGTTGCTTTCAGGCAGTTGAGAACCTAGAAATTCCAATGTTACTAACTTTTATCGCCGTAATCTCGATGCATACCATTTGGAAGTGGCTGACGTTTTTTCTCCAAGCATGACCGTTAGCTGTCCATTCTACTTCCACATCCGCATCCCTCTCCTTTGAGAAACCCTTCTTCTGTTCTAGTGTAATTATTCCCATGAGTCCACACGAACGGGAGGAAGCAGTGGGTTTGATTTTCTCCCGGACATCAGACATGCGGAGCGAAAGTGTTTCCACTACTTTGCCAGCGTACGCTGGAGGCAACTGATTTTCACGTCTGAACAGGCGAACGTGTTCATGCATGAGCAATGTGATTGGTTTGCCTGATTGCCCGAACAACAACCCAGTAACTGCTGATCGACTGACCCACCTGTCAGGAGTTCTCAGTCAGGTAGCATTGCGAACGTTTGGGACCTGCTAGACAACTTCCGGTTAGTTGTAGATATCTGCAGGATTTGTAGAATTCAAGTGAATTTATTACAGTGAATCCACTCCAATGGCGGGAGCAAGGAGGAGACACTCCAAGCTGTCTTGTTGAGCTAATTCTATAACTGTCTGACGGACTTGCTGTTGCTCACTGACTACATCTTGTAACGTCCCGAAGTCTGGATGTGTTGCCGGAATGTAACACTGCTCAAATTCTTCATTCCGAAACTTTTTCACTAAGAAACGGACTTTGCCGATGGCTTCGTGGATTCCGAAGTACGTTGCGTGCACCTGATTCACTCGGGAGACACAAGGGTTGAACTTCAACATCAGCTTTTGTCAAGACTTACGTGCATCTAGAAGGAAAGCTAACCTAACAGACTTTATCCGCCCTGGCGTCACTGATAGAATAGAATTCCATCACTCAATGATTCCCTCACTGTTTCATTCCGGGAAAATTGACGTCCATGTGGTTCCCTGTTCGTGCGACCTTCAGCAGAAAAAGAAAAGAATAAAAACCTCGGAGTCTAATCTGAACTTTTCCACAATCTGAAACAATCTCAAACTGCTAATAACTTATCCAACCAGCCTACTATCACACATTTTCTGGGAAGAGAGATATGGATAGAATGGATTTTTTCACAGGATAAATGAAACATTGGAAGCAACTCACTGAGGCATCCTGATTGGAAAGTTGAATTCGGTTTTCCGCAATTTCGGCGTCTTTTCCTTTGGGGATTTGGAAGAAAGTTATTTTTCAACAATGGTAAAGTAGCGTTCAAATGCTAGGAATTGAAGATATACGTGCAAAACTCCGAAGAATCTGATAAATGAAAACATATTTTGCATTTGCATGGATGCTTAAAAGATCCCGTGATTTTAGATTTGCTGACTCATTGGGTATGAAACACCCGTAAGTACTCCGTTCGAACAAGGTCAGACAAGTCAGACACGGGGTTTTGTTTTTCTCAGAGCTACGGACAGAATATGTGGTTCGACTGTGTGTGAGGCAGCGGCTGGGGAACAGGACGGTGTGGTTGCCGAGAAAACAACCTATTGTTAATGATGACATTTTAAAAGTTCTGCGAAGTCTCCATTTAATTGGTAGGTGATTCAAAATGTCAAGTCAGTGCAGGAAAATTAATGAAATTTTAGTTGTTTATGTATAATTTTTCCTGTGAGGTAAACGATTTGGCGCGAACGATCCTACATATTGTAGTGTGTACTTGTCACACAAAAGGGCTTCTGTTTAGAAGCAACTACTTGGTGGAAGCAAATAGGTTGTTTTGTCACCTGTATACAGGAAGAAGCGTAGAGGATAAGTTAACTTGCGATATTACCATTTCCCCTTTTCGTACGGTTTTGAACTAAGTAGTTGCAACCCCGTCTATCTTCCGCGGAATCTTTGCTTTTCCTACAGCAGGGACTCCAAACGAGGATGACAAAGTGATCTCTTGGGGTTTAGCTAATTTATACAAACCGTCTGAGTTATTAGTTTAATGAATTACCAATAAAAAAATCATGAGCTATCACTTGTGAAGAACAAACGAAATTCAGCATGGATGAGTCAGAAACGCCGTTGCAAAGTTGTCAGTCTTTCAAACATACGAAAAAGAGTTTCGGTTATAACAAACTTCCTAACACATGCACTTACTAACCACACTGGTGCCTGTCGAACCCCATAGTCTAGCCACTTATGACACTAAGAATTATGAAATCAAGGGCTTCTTTTGGGTAGATGCTCAGATCGATCAAAACGTATTTTTATTTTCATATCTCATTGTCATCCTCGCATTTAAAATGCTTGGTACAGCTCAAGCAGAATGCATGGTTTCCTAATTTGTCCAAGAATTACTGTTCTGAATCTTCTCCTGCGGAAATTTAAAGCACTGATCCGGATTCCATGCTGCACGTAGAGTCTCTCTATGCTTATAAGTCAAGGAGCACTGTACAGCTGTTTCATTCTTCTTACGAGTAATCAGCTTTTAGCCTCTCGAGAATCGCTAGGGAGATTCGGATCCGCCACTTCTTGGTTAGCTGTTGAACACTGTCATCCGGTTACGAGAAATTAATTAGCACTGCGATTAACTTATACTAAGCAAGATGGAGCATTAGTCATCCTTTCATGGGTTCAATTCTTTCTAGAACTCCGTGAGATGCGCACTGATGATCAGTTTTAGAAATGTTGGAAGTGCTGTACAATATTTCTCTGTTCTTCAGCATACAGTGACTTCACGTTCAGGATAAAACCTCGATCGAAATTTCTAAATTTCAAGCCGTAGGTCTGATAACTCACTTTTTACGAACGCGTGCGGAATTCAGCCTACACAATTCCCTTCCGGTTGCACACGACCGCTATGTTAATCCATTTTTCAGTAAACATATAATCTAGGAATTTTGGATCAATCAGTAACATGTCACGTGATAGTATCATCAGATTCAGATACTATATATATATATGCTTTATGCTATGCTATATGCGAATACCAAAAATATGGATAGATAAGTGATTTGCCGAAAGAACCTATTGAGTATGGTGGAAGGTTTTTACAGGGGGCGTTTTATGACGCACAAAAAGCCTGGGTTACAATACCATTGTTCCCAATGAATCAAACTAAAAACAAATCGCACTAAGAAGATTGCTATCAGTGATGCTTTTGGATAAATGGTCGTGTGGCTGATCAATAGAAACCAAACTCTTTTTTGGTAAACGAGTGTCTAAACCAACTGCAAACAACAACAATCTCAATAGATCTTGGCAATTAATACGTGATTGATCAAAAGGCCACCACACTGTTGTAAGTAGTATTTAATATGATTTCTAGTGGGGAATATTATTCAACTATTCAATAGTAAGCCTTTACCCAATACATCCCTGGGGAATCTATCGATTACACACGCTATCAAAGGAAGGCTGGTAGAAAATAGCGCAGATCAACATTACTCTTCATCTCTCTGAGCCAGCTAGAATAACCAACCAATCAGCTGAAGGTACATTTAGAGACCATTTGATTAAATGCTCTCCCTTGAAGCTCTGACAATCTGCTATCCATAAATTCCTTCCTTATGCCTCTTGTTGTTTTCTTATTGGTCGGCGCACCCGTTCTTGTTAGTAAAGTCTGAAAATGGTTGTCGTAAGTCCTTGTCCCAACTTTGGAAGTTGGAGAGGAAAAAATCGGAACCATCGGCTCGACTGATACAAGTCCAGTTGGATGTACATTTTTGTTGTGGAATGTATTCTCCACCTAGTTTATTCCAACATGAGCCGAAAGGCTGACTTTTAAAAGCCGTTCGTTATACACAACAGTATGTAGATATCGTAACCGTCATCACATCTCAAATGCCCCGAAAAGTGTTGGTGATCTACCTTCATGCTGCAACTAGGAGACCCGGTTTGGTCGACACCGTTTTAAGGAGTTCATTACCAAAACATCACGCAAGACACAAGGTCTGTGATGAGTGTAGTAGTAAAAGCCATAATCAAAAGTCGAAAATGAACTGACTCTACATTAGCTTGCTGGGCTAGGTGTTACTTCGTCGCCATAGATGCACGTTAGTAACCCCATTACTGTATTACAGGAGTACAGGTCTGCGTTTGGGTTACATCCAATTTGATAACCGTATTCGCTGCTAAAGGAAAATAAGTGGCCTGTTCCTTTTTGGTGGCTATGTTGTTGTTGCGTTAAATTTTTGCGCAGACCACATTCCCGCCGGTTAATTAGATAAAAAGCTGAGCAAAGTGGAGAAGACGACCAAGGGAGAGAATTCCAGCTCAACAGTCGAATTTTTAAAACGTCTTTGCAATCACTCGGTTTGAAACTGCTAGTTTCCAGTTAAGAATGAGTATATAGCGAAGCACTCGAAAGTTCGCCTTAATGTCCTGAAGCTACATAAACGTTTGGTTGAGTAAAAATTCGGATAAAATTATGCACTATTTAACCCAGCCGGGTGATTACACGAACCCTGGTGATTAAGCCAGCATAAACGTGCGGTGGAATTGTGCCCTGCTAGAAGCTAATCAGAGGTCCCTGATGAGTAGTTGAGATGTATTTTTTTATGTAAAAAACCCAGAGTTCTCGTTTACATCGCAGTAAACAGTGAGCTATCTCCTTGGTGTGATGAGTCACCAGCTAATTTTTCATGACACCGTTGTATGCAGACAAAACAGTTGACACAAAATACTTGAAAGCTAATAGAACTTATGGAAATTCCGACAGTTGGTTAAGTTAGATAGATATAAATACAGGACAATCTCAGGGAAGGTTTATGGCCTTTTGGGGGGCATAAAGCCGGTTTGGGCGAGCTGAACAAGAGTATTTCAGAAACCCGGATTGAATATATCAGAAATAAATGTTACAAATCACTGCGATTCAAATTTGCGCATTGGTTAATAACATACTACTGTTTTTCAATCAGATGTAGTGGCCGACAATAGCTTGTTGGTTAACAGGCAAATACATGTTAAGTCTATTGATTGATCAATTCGAACTAACTGGCATTGTGTGCCCGCTAAAAATAAAGCAGGAACATGATTTCGCTGGGGTTTCATTGATCGAGTGATTATCAATGCATCAAAATTTGCTTGCGAAACCAAGCATATTAGATAGTGCGTTGGCAGTACACAAGAAACGTTCATTTTAGTGTGATCAGTGGATGAGATATCCTTTTCTACGTGCATGAAACATCAAAAGGTGACAGGTCAATTAGCGTAATTCTCAGTGCATTTTGCTGACGTACGTAACCACGCCTGGTATCATTCTGGTGTATGTAACGTTGTCAGCAGACGCTGGTTGATGGGTTCTACTTCACACGTCACAGAAAAGATTTTTCTCAATATCCCAAATATGGATCGCATTTATGATGTATCATCTCAACCTGATGTATGCATTGTAATGCGACATACAGAAATGGAAGCAGAATTTGAAACGGAGCCAAAGTGTCGGGTTGGCTAAAAGTCCAGCAGAAATGAATACCAAGGAGGTGGTAGTTCACGGTCGAAATTATACTAAAAGAGAAAATAATTCTAAAAGGTCAATTCCATAAGTATGTAGGTTTTTGGTCGCCACACAGAGCGTAATGCTGAACTGGAATTCCTGCGTGACAATAACAGCTGGGCGACTGTATGAAAAATTCAAAAGTGAAACCATGCTGTCATTAAAACTGTCAGTTAGATCCAACCATGAAGTGAAAACATTTCAGTACAAAGGATATAATTCAGCCGTTTACGACCACCAAATACTCTTGAGTGATGTGCATCAGCCTAACAAGGTGAGAAATAGCTTTTCTGATACTCTAGGAGGGTCACATCTTTAATCGGTCGGCTACTGAATAACAGATATTAATCAGGGTAACGATAATGATGGTAACTGAAGTCGACAATGGAGAGCAGTTTAGTTGCAAAACTGCTAAAAAAGTCAAAGGATACTCTGTATATCGACCTTACAGCATACTTGGATACCTTGATTATCGTTCCAACCAAAACCCCGGGCCAACTTTGTACGGCCGACTTGGCTGAAAAATACTAGAAATAAGGGCTTCAGGTGAATTTTAATTGATTTGTCCGCGAACGTTGAATCAGCGTGCAAGTGAAGGTGTCCGGCAAGAGTTTATTAGTTCAGCCCAGTGTCACCGGCTGTGGAACTGTGAGGAAATGGACAGAAAGACCACGCGGATGACCATTGTTAGTGGAGCTGTTTTGTGCTCGCAAAGCGGTCTTCAAATGTCGATGAAATCGTTCATTTGGACCATTTGCTTAAGGATTGTATCCCGTGGTGCGAATGCGTGTGAAGATGAACAGAGGTGGTGTTGATGTTGGGTGTTAGTGCGATTGAAGGTGAGGGAATATCTTGCGATGGAGGATCTGACGTGGTATAAGTGTCACGTCGGGCTCACCAATTGTTAGTGATCCGGTTGTAACGTAATTAGGTTGATTAGCAGAAGATGACAAGCACTAACAAATGTCTGTTTAACCAGAATGATGATGATTGCAAAAGTTATGTGCACTTGCAGTGTGAAGACAGGGTTATCCATTCGTGTTTGATAATTGCACGAACATGAATACAACCTGACCTGATGTGGTAGAAGTTCGTAAGCCTAGCGCGTGAAGCAGGTGGTAGCCGCGTGAACAAAAATGGATGGGAAATGGTAGTGTACATGTTGTCGGCTAAGCGTGATCTAGTGAGTGACCGTTAGAGCATAATATCTGCCCTTGAAAGCCATCTCAGGCCAAGCCCTACACATAGGGGTGAACTTTTAGAAAGAATTGGTTTTGTGTACCTTCAAATTAAAAAGACGTTTAGGACATTCTTCGCTGTACGTTTCAACTGACTGGGCAAGAGGTTTTTAAGCAGTGGAGTGGGATTAAACAGAGAACTTTTCATTCAATGGAATACCATATTGAAGAAGACCACAACAAAGCCGATGTCTTATACGGGGTAATTTGTTTAAAGGTTGTGAACCTTACAAAACTAGCCATCAGCTGGGGTTGAAAAACTTAGTTGAGTAAAACCTTCCTAAAATGAGGCTGAAAATTAATTCTTATTGTTTGTTTGACATGCTGCGTGGTATTAGTTTGCTCCTGAAAGCTTTTCGTTCTAGGTCCAGGCGACAGTCTTCTGATACTCAATAACCGTGTCAGTGTGTCGAGCTATTAGTGGCTCGGGTGGACGTACGTATGGTTGATTAGGTGGCTGTTTATCTGTTCGCCAAGCTTGGAAATCAGCTTGCAAACGCCTCGTGTCCACTCGAGAGACATCGTTGGTGCGCAGTTGAGGATGTGCGCCGACGATATCTCCTTTACTGGGGTCGAAACGCATGCAAGCTGATTGCAAAGTTCGGCGAACAGTTCAACAGTCACGTAGTCAACGATTGTTTTGCATTCATTGCAACGTTAACTCCAGTCTTACTAAAAGCACTGTGTAGCACCCAACATTAATCGGATTAAAAGATGCTTGCGCACTCAAATTCACGTAATTGTAGCCCGAAGAACCATGCTGTTTACGGTGAATGAGAGAATCGCAAAGTCGTCTCTATCTCGCCATTACATAGGACGTCTATGTTACAGCCAGTTTAAGGCGTAATCAAACGGGCGCTCAAGTTTTCGTATTGTCAGTTTGAGCGGTCAACTAAAAATACGAAGGTGTTACGGACAGGTAAGTTTCAAAGACCTTTTGCATGCAACGGTAAATTTATGGTGATTTGACTGTTAATCAGCTTGACATATATGATACGCGAAAGTCAAGACGAATGTAGTGAAACTGTTTGAGCGTTGTGTCCTTCCAAACCACTACATTAATAAATTTATGGTGGTTCGAAAACATACAAGAGAATCCCCCATCGACTAACGTGAGTCACGTTTACTTATGTCATAAGTTGCACTCCAGGAAAAGCACCTAAAATTCTGTGAAAATGTTCGTTGCAGTAAGATATGACAACGTTTTTATGCCTTATTTAAGATTCCATCTATTAGGCTGGGTTCAAAACATTTTCATCAGTAGTAGGTGGTACTCGGTTGCAGTAGATTACAAGGTCACTGATGTAAAGATGTTAACAAATGCATCTCAAGGAGAGAAACGGCTGCGGCTTTTGCAAAAGTACTGTTCGTAAGACGTAAAACTTTCCTACGTAATGCACCATCATTGATGGAAGTCGTCGAAGAATACAGTTTTACTGTCAATGGTAGAACTTTACGATTAAAATTACCTAAGCAATTTTCGATTGTTTCCATCTCGGGAAAAACCACTACTCAGGAAAGATCAATAGTGATCAATTTCCGTAGGTATTCCTGCGGAGATAAAAATGGCTGCGATTACGTTTTTTAGGAGACAAACGAGTAGTGTATAGATCTAACGGCACGAATTCCCTAATCTTAAGCGGCTACCTATAGAGAACATTCCAAACTAGCATTTTCTGGGGTCGGCCTCTCCTGGGAACAGTTCCTTAGAGGGGAAAAACCGTAAATAAACCACTTGCAATAGTGGCTTATACCACCAAACCACTACCGACACACACATCTTTCCCCGCAAACGTACCGTTTGTTATTTTCCCAAAATATAGTTTACCATGTCCGAGTTTTAAAGCACACTGTCCCTCAGGTTCCTCAAAGCTGCACACGGTGCTTCAGCTGGGTGGTGCACACAGATGAAGTTTTGTAAATTTTCTGACAACTGTCGTGTACGGTGATTATGCTCAGTATTTTTGGAAAGTTGTAGTGAGTAATGTAGCTAGTACACACCATTCAAGGATTCTACATCAGGAAGTGGAGCAATTAATTTTCATCGTCCGTTAACGCAAATCGAAACCATATAAGTTTTTGCATGTGTATCACGTACTAGCCTAACAAAAAGACACCAGCAAAAGGAACCAAAAGAATGACCATGGTTGTTAGTTTGAGATCTGATTGTCTTTACTTGAGGTACGAAATGGCTTCAGGGCTGAATGTCAACACTTAGAAATAAATGTATCCCTTTTAAGAACACTAAATCTCTGGTCGTCTGAGCATCCAAGATAGATCACAGTGAGTAGTATACTGTCTGGAATTTCCCAGCAAGGTACCTGAAACTGTAGTTTCCGTTGATTACCGCTTCAGTGTAAGAGCAGTTTTCGCAATTTTTGCCAAATTGTTCCTGCCTAGTTTGTTTTTCGGTGGATTTTAGATTGATGCTTTATGGTGAGAAAACTCCTCATAGGAAAGTAAAGTCAGAAAAGAAAAGGTTAGCTTAAAACGCGTTCAAAATCGTACTTTATCATAGATGAGGAGTTTTGTGCAGTTGAATGCAGCTCCGGTGACTACTTTAATTAAAAAAAAATACGGTCCAAAAGTCTCCAAATTAAAACCGTCAGGAAATTTACTAAAAGTTGTTTGAATTTAAGTGAATGTTCTTTTTCTGAAAAATTATAGAATATATGTTCAAAACGGAAGATTGCACGCAGGATTTTGGATTGACAAAGCGTATGAACCAATACCTGTCTCCTCTAACACGCACTGTTCCACAACTCCGTGGAATCTAAAAAAATTACTGCATTCGTTATTAATGCCAAGACGCAAACAAAGTGCGAGTTGCAAGGCCTAGTGTTTCTTAACAAGACTTCTATTCTTATGAGGAGTTACTTCTCCTAAAAAAATCACTTCTCAACAAAGGTCAATCCAGAATGATTCTCTAAAATGTCTATGTTAAATAAGGTTTCTAGGAAATAGACATCAAGGTGCTGATCTCTGTTGGTCCCGTGTGGTGGTCTCTAAAGCCGAACATTTGAATTTGAGTCAACGATTAACCACGTTTCAAGGCGACTTTGAACCGTCATGTGCCTTTACTACGGTTTAAAGAATTTGCAGTTTGGCACAATTAAGGTCACATCATTGGCTAAAGATAAGATTGGAAAAGATTTTGCGATTGAACGCACTCAAATGAGAGGAAACATTATGCATTTGACAGAAACTGGAAAAATAAAAATGCAGACACGGTTTGAGAAGTCTGACCAATTCGTTTCAGATTCTCACCGGTCAAGCAACGTCAGACTACCCCAACAACAAGCCATACTTCACACCAACTAGGGCTAGAAAATGAATGTCGCGTACGCAAACACGAAACAGCTTACTGCGTACGGTCTGTCAACCTAAGTTTATGAAAAGTGGAGGGAAAAAATTTAAATAAAAGACATTTTACAAAATGTCCACTTACCTTAAGCCTAGGATCCCTTACTCGGCTTGTTTTACAATTGCTCCCTGTTATCTGCTTAATGACGTCGTGTCTCGTAAATCGTTCATTGGCGAATAGTTCGGATGGTTTTTGTGAGGCACACACCGAAGTAACCCATCACTGACATACTATACTGTCTTAAATTCGCATGCCGGCATTCCACGTTGGGTGCATAAAAATTAGGGTACGAATATAACAGTTCGTTTCCGGTTAATTTTGGTTAATTAATGCTATTGTTGTTGGATACTCCCATGTCACAACAAAAAATGGGAATACTGACGAGAACGAAAAATCTTGGCCTACGAATGACCGTGTAAGTCCAGACAGGATGTAGTCAAACATACGTCTAGCACAAACAGACCTGCATATAAATGTCAGTTCATGCCATACATCATCCCGTCTCTTTTGGAAAGCGCCATGGGAAATTCGCGTTTGTTCCCCCAGATATTCACAAAACTTTGCCATGATTTATTCAACCAAATGACACGATCTCCGGTTTCTCCTCAGGCTAAAATATGTATTTATTAGGAAACCAAGTTGAGCGCCCTCCTACATACATGTGGAATCAACAGATCCATCCAATTTGCAAATTCTTTCCACAAGGGTGCAGGGAACCCTTTACTGCAACCGGCCATGCGATGATAGTGCAAAACTGGTGGTCGCTTTTATATTAAAAAATATTATGGTACAAAACTTGAAAAACAGGGTACTGAAGCTTATAAACAATTAGAACCAGGCCGGATGAAGGACCTACTTTATCTAGATTAAAAATTATTTTGACTCAGTAAAGTGTAACTATAGGTAAAATCAATGACTACATACTAAGAAAAACCAGTGGTTTCCTTTAAACTTCTCTCATCAAGTTAACGGAACAGTTTAGTGAGTAATTTGTCGTGTTTCTTTGCCTCTCATTTACAGGCATACATTTTGAATTATTATTCTTAGAAGTGGTGGAAATGGATCAAACTGAGCTCGAAATCTGCTCGCATCAGCAATAGGCCGGGTTGTACCATGGAAAAGTAATATATCAGGAAATGTGAAAGAAAACGTGGTAAACATCCGTTGTTACAAGCCCAATCGTGCGACCTGTTCCGGAAGGAAAAAGCAAACAAGTGAACAAACAACGTAATAAATATACAAATGAAGCTAAGCAAGAAAGTCACGTGATTGGACACTGACCTCGTATCAGTTTTGGGAGTGCATGTGTGCCACGGTATCAAGGCTCTCAGTTGGCAAGCAGATCGCCTTGCACGCTCAACGGTTGTAAGTTTTCGTAGTTTGAAGTCACTGGCGTTTTCAGCCGTCTCAGATCATGTGTACACTTGTCGTGGTCAGAACGAAGTCTAGCTTCTCAGGGTACGAACTAACACATATTCGATAGAACGCGGTGAATGACCTAAATGGATCGGTCAGGTGATTTTCACAATCACGTGCTTAGTTTGTCAAATTCCAGGACTGGCTGAAGGACTCTGGAAGCTTGGCATAATGTCTACCACACTACACCGAATCCGAAGGGGCACTCTCCGTTCAGCTAATAAGGTAAAATTGATGCGTCATCTTGTCCACCCAGTTATAATACTACCTCTTTTTAAGAAGCCTCCTTCTGGGAAAAGCTTCACAGGGGTAAACAGTTTTGAAGGTTCAAGTTTTCTGCTTTAGCCTTCTACAACATAAGGCCTAGAAATTTCTTTATCGAGCCGACAGTAAACGCTTCACTTTGTGGAATAGTATTTAGTGATAAATAAGGAATCGCCGCGTAAGCAGATTACCGTTTCATCCGTCTGGCTTATTTTATACCGCTGGCGAAACCGAGATCTACACATCAAAATAAGCACAGACTGTGATCATGAGTATGTGGGTGAATACTACTCACATTATCCTTCAAGCGCGCGCCACAACAGAAGTGTGGATTTAGTTATCAATTCTCCAGTGGTCTGCGAACACTGTGATATTAGCGACTACTAGACTTGGTGTACATTTCAAAACATCGGAAAACAACCAGATGAAAACAACAGAAAGAATCAGAATCAGAAAATAAAATCTCTTGGCAGGTTGTACAAATCCATCAAAAGAACAAACTAATTACAAAAAGGTTACTCCAAGACGTTTGTTGAATGAGCTGGTTTGTTGACAAATTACAGCCGGTCACGGTGCAGGTGCAGAACACACAAACGGCGTAATGTAGAAACTCGAATGAACTAACTGCAAAAGTGCCGAAAGCGGATCGGGAATATATTTCTTTAGACTTCTGCTGGATCAAATGTAATTTCTAACTTTTGTAAAATAGTGCTAATGTTTCAATTTTTATAAACAGGAAGTCTTGTCCAGTCAACTACTATGTTCTAGAAAGAATGTAGCCAAGCCGAAGTGAGAGAGAAACTACCAAAAATTGTAGTTTTCGTCCTTTCATTAAATGTTGATTGTGGGTTGTTTAAAAAATGTAGGAGCCTAAGAAATATCTAATTCCTTGCACATGCGCGGCAACAGAAAGCTTGTAATAAGGGATCGAAATATATTTCTACTGCTGGACAACTGAAATGGTTAGTTTGATGTCAGGTCGAGTTATATCAAACTGTTTTTTTACTCTCGACTCAACTACTACTCTGAAACCTCTAAGTTGCTAACCAAAAGCCTACGGTTTTGAATCTCCTTCGACGGTCGAGAAATGCACGCTGATGATGATTCAGTGTTTATACGCTGTCAGTTTAGGAAGACTTTATTTGCGGGATGGAAGTTCAACTGAGTATATTTTTCAGCGTGTCAAGAACTTGGCTGAAGAAGAGTTAGGAGCTAAATTGGCCGTTGGAGTATCCAGAATCGGGTGGGGTTTATCCGAGGATTTGCAGTGGAGGGTAGACAGTCGAGCATGCTTAGTGTATTTTAAAGTGGTTACATTTCTAAAAAATCAATATTTTTTCAATGGTGCTGATGAAGCATTCATTTGTTAGTCTAGTATAATGTTTTCCAGGTCACGCTTATTTCCATAACGTCTTACTGCCCAGAATCCCAGCTAGAAGATACCGTGAGTTAAAAACAGGCTGAGTGTTCTAGAACTGTGGTTGTTATGATTAGATAGCTCTATATTGCACCGCTGCATTTATTTTTATCCCTTGATAGCCGTTTCACCTTCGTTTCTGTCGGGACGCGTCCAGACATGAAAAAGAGAACGACACGTCTCCAAGGTCACCATCGGTCCCACACGTTCCGGTTAGCAGGTGCGCTGGGGAAGCTTACCAAACACCGCTCAGCAGCATGCGACCAGCGGAGTGGGGGTGAAATTGTTCACGGCCGGAACGTCGCCACTGGCTGTACAGAACGAACAAGCGAACGGCCATATTTGGCCCTTTAGTCATCCTATTTACTTACGCAGAAGCTCTGTATGTTTGTCCTGACAATACAGCCGTGTCCAGGGTCCTCTGTTTTCTCCTTATCGTGTAGTCTGGCAGGTCCAATTCAGGCGTAACCAATAGACGGCCACCCACAATACAACAGTTTCGGCTAGGAGCTTACATGAACAGGTTTTTCACAGCATCTCCAGTGATTAGGGATGTTCTATTGTCTGGGATAATTGGTGACAAATTCACCTTGTTGTGGAAAGATACAAAAAATAAACCTTTCTGTTGCAGATGACGGCTTTATTGCTTTGTGATATGACAAACCAACCGACTTACTGATATTTGATTGTAAGATGACTCTTTAGGACATATGAGATAAGAAGCGTTGCTTTGTATCCCAACGGGGAACCGTTCACCCATAAGGCAATCCAGTGTAGTCCAACGATGGCTTACCTGTTCGCTGGACGAGGATGAAGCATACTACTGGCAGGAACACCTTCCAAGATTTCGAAGCTGATGCACTTCAAAAAAAACTTTATCCACAAGCTACTTGATGACAGAATACAATCGTTTCTGCAAAGATATTGTATATGAGACAAAAACATTGGCAAAGGCAATTTCACAGTCAAAATATCCTTACATTACTTTTAAGTGCCTGAAAAGTCTTCTGAAGTCTCGAATGTCTTATTGTATTTAGGGTCACTCCTGGACTCCAGTTCGGACTTTATCTAACGCAAATGCTAGCACTTGCCACGCAACGAATTGGATAACTCGCCAGATTTATGGATCCACGGGAATTGAGTTCGCTTTGTGGCGGTTGTTGGAGTGGAAAATATCCATGATTCGATAAAGGGTGTGAAAAATTATCATAGCATTCTGTGGGAAATTTTTGGCATAACTGCCACAGTTTATTTTCCTGATAAAGAGTCATTCGATCCCGTGCCGTTTGTCACTTTCATTTTGGAACTGTACTTGAAGAGATTAATTAGGATTGTCATCAACTGCTAAAAACTAATCGAAAAATTGTCCACCGGGTTTCAGTGCTTCCGTGGCCCTACCTGACTGGGAAGTCCTGACAGGCGGGTCAGTCGATCGACACAATCGAGGTGTGTTACTGGGTCGTCTTTCGAGGCGTTGGACAAAACCAGCCATATTTTCCAAGCGTCAACTCATTCGCCTGTTCAGATATGAAAATTCAAATGTGTCTAGCTTGCGCTGGTGGAGTAATGATAACACACCCTCCTCGCATTTCAGGTGTTTGGAGCTCAAACCCCGGGACGGACAAGGATACGCACTGCTGATGAACTCTGATAAGAGCGAAACGCGAGTCCAGTGCTTCCCCCTTTGGTGTGGACACTCCAGAATAATTACGCCAGGACAGGAGGCGACTGTTCAAGATAGAGTGACGTGAACCTGAATTAATGTTAGTCTATTTCGGTCTGTGTTGTCTCCAAACAGAGAGCGATATATGCAACTGTATTTATGAGAATACTTCTGTATGCACACACGTTTTGGTTCTTGTTGTGTACTCAGTTTTGTCATTTGGTCTATTTGTTTTGGTGCACGGGGATCTTTTTACGGCAGTGAAGCATCATTGTCAACACTGATGTTGCTGTCTTTGATGACGGGGATCTTTTCCAGGGAATCGTTGACGAGTCCGATTGATAACGGCTGCCATGGAGTGGTGAGTGCTGTAGACGGTATCGCAAGCCGGCATTCCCGGAAGAGTTGGAGTTACTGTGAGTGGTGTACAGTTTTGGGGCCTTTAAACTGCATAATGTGGCACTATTTTATACTGTACATGGAGTTACTCAAAAAACGGTAGACCTACCGGCGAAAAAAATGTCCGGACATTTTCATGGAAAAAAGCGTGACCGAAATAGAGATTACGAAACTATGGAAACAGTGAATCGTTTTGTTTATCCGAATCGGCCAGATGGGGCCAGTATTATCCGCACAGACCGTACTGAACCTATCTATTAATTGGCCGGGTGGACATCGCATGAACGTCAGGGCCTGTGACGAGTTTCACCAGGAAACAGATACTGATTGCAAGGGATAGGCATGATGACCAATTTCCCTCAACAGGGACATTTCACCCAGAACTGAGCTTTGCCGCTATAAGTAGCCCGTCCTTGGGATAACTGAGTAAATTCATTACAGCCTTTAATGTCACTTTATTTGGATATTATTGCCCATTGAGTATCTACAGCCTCGACATTCACTCACAGAAACTAACTAATTCTCAATTAATTCTCAAATTTCCCATCCGGTTTGTTCGTATCAGTACACAGTATAGCCGATCTGGCCAGAAGTTTGCAATTAGAACAGCGACTGACGCGATATACGGGAATGTTCGCACAAGAGGCATTTTGGAAAATTCCACGGACTACAAAAGCATTACGTGTACAACTCTGGACACATGAGTGTGGAGCTTGATTTTGGTCTGGAAGACTAAATTCTTTCTTCTAATGGGAAACAGGAGAATAAACGCAACAAGCAAACTATATGAGATAATATGTCCCGGTTGAAAACATCTCTTTTGTCTGCTGGGTAGGTTGGGTAGGTTGAACTGCGGATACTACATCTCACACAGTTAGCTAGTCTAGACAGTGTTGTCTTCCGTTTGAACAGTTTTTGAGCCTAGCACCTACTTGCAAACTGATTGCCGATGATACCACCGTGTGAAATTGATGAGGATATTGTAATGATAGCCGTTGGTGTGTTTACTGAGGTGGGCACTTTGGTTTCATCATCAGTCAGAGTGACGTAAGTGGAAGTCCGATTCTACCCCCAACGCAGTTTCGCTCACAAGGCACTGATAATGATAGCTCGACTGGTGATGAAATGTTTGCAACCGAATTACTCAGCTCGGCTAATTGAACAACGAGCATACCGTCATCCGTTTTTCACTATCCGTACATTGTTCTCAAAAGACATTTGCACGGTTTTTATCACCAAATTGTTCATTGGATTTTTCTGGTGATAAAGTACCATTGCATTGCTTGAGGAATTAGGCAGTTCAGGATACTGTTGCCCAGTCGAAAGATGAAGGACCGCTTGTTGGACTACCTTCCTCCCGTTTTATTTCCCGACGTCACTACGGGATTATTTGATAACACCAAATTTGTACTGACGTCGTAAACAGTTTGCTGATGTTTTCGGAAAAGTTTGGTAACAATCGGTAGATTTATTGCTGGGTAACGTTTCGCTTTTGACGCAAGCTTCATCAGGCCAAGGTTGCGAGGTTGGTCGAGATTTAAGGCGGAGGGAGAACCAATCAGCTAAGTCAAGCTAAATCTGTGTTAGGTGTTGGCCAAGGGATATTGTGTGTTAGGGTGGGTCACTAAGTGTTAAATTGATGAGGAAACTTAATGGATTTGGGTCCAGCTTAGGGTCTAGTGCTTCTGGTTCACGTGATGATCCCTCTTGAACGTCGTTTGCACTTTTCGTCCGTCTGTGTGGGTGAGCTAGTGCTACGATAGTTGTGTAAGGAAGAGGGAGTCTGTGAACTTTGGTTGGGTTGGGATTTCCACCGCCTGATTTTGCTAGTGATTCTACGCGCATTGACAACCACACAGTTACGTGTCAACTCGGTTTATCTAAGACCGCTCTCCGTACGCTCGCCAGTTCCACACCCTCGATTCTATTCACGCTGTGATGCCGCCGCGGCTATCAGCCGCTGAGGTGTGAATCACAGTCCCCGTCTTTTACATTCTCCAGGTCTATTCTATGTCCTGTGTCTAACGCATGTACCGCCATCGCTGAGTCTTTGATCAGCTTTTGGTATTCTTCCGCATTTCTTGATGCTTTGTTTATCCTCCTTTTAAGCTCACCAATTCTGGTATGCAATTCCCTTGCAGCTTGTCCTATGTAAACCTTAGTGCAATCGCTGCAGTTAATTTTATACACACACTCCCTGGTCCTTTCAACCGGAAGGGGATCTTTCAATTGCATAAAAACTTAGCGTAGCGTTTTCCTCTCCTGAAAAGCTACTCTAATCTTGGCTAAGTTAAGCATTCTTCGAATAACCTCCGATGTTCCTGCTTTGTATGGAATGAAAGCTGTGCCAATCCATTCCTTACTGGGTCTAGATACCGGAGCCAATATCCTTCCTAATTGCCGTCTAATCAAACTCACTGGGTATCCAATTTCTTGAAGTCTGTTTGCAATCTCGATTTGAGCTGCTGATGAGTTTCATTTTAACCAAACAATACTTTCATTGACTTTGCGGAGGAAATGCATTTTTCTATAACTTTCAACGCCTTTTCAGCTCTTGCGATTCAATATTTTTGTTAATTTTACTTTTTTATGTAAGCGCTGTGGCTCAAAGCGAGTCAATGAACCAATAGGAAAAACAGAAACTTGATGAGTGTCTGCTGAGCGAATTTAATTAGGTTCTTACTTCATATTTGAAACATAAAGAGATGTTTGTCTGAGACTAGTCTCAGCCTCATCAAAGTGAAAAAACGCGAACACTGTGTTCATTGGGGACAAGAGGAGAACATTTGGACATCTAAATGTGCAATATTAATATCCATCGATTTGCATTTCTTAAGTGGATATAGAAGTATCAGCTATTTATGACCATCCCTATGAGCACAACCTCAATCGAAAATGCTGTGGAGTATTTCATCATTAGGTTGACTACCTGGTGCTCCCGTTTCGGCATCGACAAGACTATGAACCATCAGAATCTCCTGTCTGTGTTACGCTACACAAATCGGTGAGCTCGAAAGTTAACGTGGCGGGCGAGTGGATGGATGGTTAAACGAGGACAACCACCGAGCATAGAGCGATGAACTGGCGACAGACATTTGAGCTGAACTTGAAAAGTCTGGGATATTTCAGTCAGTGTGTATTGACAGATACAAACGAAATTCGCATGGAAGGGTCTCACAAAACCCTTCGTGTGGACCTACATCTAAGAAGGACATATTCGCCGTCAAAACAATATGAGTTTGATTGTTAGGAACTGCTTGTTTGGTAAGATTTTCTAGACCAATGGATGGGGTAGATTGCATATAATAAAACTGTCGCAACAGTACTCAATGTGTTTAAGATATGTCAAAAAAAACTTTTTGGTAGATTTTGCCCAGACCACACACTTTATACCAGTCTTTTCCGAAACGTGATGAATGGGAATACATACAAAATATCTGAAGTTTGGTGATTCCGCAAGAATGCTTGTGTAACTACGGACGCTGGGGTTACTTGCAATCGGTTTGCATGAAGATATCATAGTGTGTGCATGCCACAAAGCAACAATCGCCTCTAGAATGCAATAGGTGTTCACAAATCCCACTAAGAGTCCGCACAGACCTTCTTAAATCGGAATTCTGTTGACGTATACGCTACGTTTTGATCGGCATTATTCGAGCACATGGAATATTGCAAACAAAACTTCCAAAACTTCGGCAGCCATTCCACTAAACGGTTTGCCGGAAGGCTCCGCTGATATGCTTTTTTACTGTGATATCCAATACTTTAGGCTTCACATACGCCTCAAGAGTTTGTTTAAAAATGTCGAATTGTTTTGGAATTAAAAGGGTTTTGAGTTGAATAGTAAGTTCGCGAAAACCCTACTCAAAAGTGCAGATTAATTGGTGCTGCCAATCAACTTTTACCTGTGTTTGCAAGTACCTTACTCAGGAGTTCGTATAACATCCTCAAAAACGCGGAAAGTGGTTAATTTGCTTACTTGGTCATTGGAGCAGTTACTGCGTGTAGTACGTCAAAGGCCTCTTATTTTGCAGTTCAACTCATTTCTTTGCCACGTGTAGATTTGAAGATGACATTCCTTTCATCAAAATGAAGACTAGTGCCGTTCACCTGCATTTCGGTTCCCTGCTTTTTAGCGTTGTCTCAAAAACGCCGCTCGTCACACATTTTTCACCGCATTGCTTGTGGTTCGTGCACGCTCGCCCGTCAAAGCCGCATCACGTGATCCACGTTCAACAGGCAGCAGCCAACTTACGTACACCCTTAATGTAAACCGATTTGTTCACCATAATGTCAGTTTAATCCGCGAGTAGTCAGCTGAGCTACTCCACTCATGTGATAAATTCTCTTGTTCTGTCAGAGACTTAGCGGTTTATTGGGGAAGATTGGAGAGATGGCAGGCGATCGGTCAGGTTTATCTGACAGTTGTTTCATCCAGAGACGTACGTCAAGCTCAAGAGTTGCTTCCAGTCAGAAGAAACGGTAATCTGAGTCTGTAGCGCAGAACGTAACTTGTCAGTCACATGAATAGCTCACGTATATGCAGTCGGCTGATGGAATCTAGGTAACCGCAAGGCTTGTGCTTAAGATCGTGTGCACACACACACACACACACCACTTAGTCATGCTTGCGAACTTCCTGTTGTTCTGGTCTGAGGAGTAGCAGCCAGCCGCATGCTGTTTTTGATTCCAACTGAATCGCATCGTAGTTGTTTTATTTTATTCCTTATTTTTCGAAGCTTGGAATGAATCGTATGCCAGCCGCTTGAAACATCGGTAACGTGTTTGTTTACTGCGCGAATTCCAGACCTAACCGAGTGATTAGCTGGTTCGTTTAGATTGCCCTGATGTGGTAAAAAACACCTCAAGCAACTGCTTCTGTCGGACAGTATTCTGTGATAACGTTTGGTGGTTAGAATTTCTAGCAAGGGACTAGGTCTGATTAGAATACCAAGCAGAAGATCCTAAATGCGTTACTTGGACTGAATGAAATGACAAAAAAAACTAAAGATTACCCAGTTAAAAGCCTGAATTTTCAGAATAATCACGAGTTTTTTATCCATTGATAGAATAATTTCCCAAATAATACCTTTCAAGTTTGCAGTGACGAACAGAAAATGGTCAGCGGTAACACACTCCTCATAAGGTTGCTGAAAACTCTTCGACTGCTCAGGCCCGGTTTCGTCCTTCTTGGGGCTCATCAAATAAGCATGATTCTCGAGTTTTCGTTAAACTTACGTTTCACTTGAACTCATATTAGAAGTATGCGGCGGAAATACACTTCTTTTGAAAATACCTTGGATTTTGACGAAAGACTAAACTGAATTCCAGCTTAATCTCTTATTTCAATTTGAGGAGGAGTTTCGGATTGGTAGACCAGGCTACTAGACGATTGCTTGTAAGCTTCAAGAAAGATTACATAGGTTGCTCTCGGCGTTTTTTGAGTGTCTTCAATTGAAACTTTCTTTTTATAGATGATAATATACATGTTGTCACTCAAATGAAAGATATATGTGTAGTGAGGGCAAAATCGTGGAAGATATATGAGTTGATATGTCTAAGGTTTCGGTGGGTTCTCAGCACTTCATAGAATTGTTGGTGGACGCATGCAGTTGTTCGACAAGGAATCAAGCAAGTTCTTACTGACCAAGGCGGTTACTGTGCAACCCTTCGTGTGCTTCTCAAAGCGATTTATTCGC
>SJOL01008619.1:382441-411358 GCA_004794785.1 Opisthorchis felineus
TTTGATCACTCAAAGGACAGTGGAATCTTGTGTAAGCAGACAGTGCAATGCTGGGACTTAAGGACAACGCTTGATAGATGAAACGACGGAAAATTCCAGGCGGTAGGCAAACCAGAAAACCCGGCTACAACAAGAAAATGTTATCAAGTTTTAAGGCTAGCAAATCAGCAGTGTGAATAGGCTGGAAATTGCAAAACGATCAGTGCGGTCTACCAAAATACCTTGCTTCTATCAGCCCCAGGAAAACAGTATTTAAGCGAAGTTCCTTTGGCAAAGCCTGATATGATCTGATGGAAGGCCATTTTTGTGAATTATAAAAAAACAGTAATCTAATGCGGCAATTCCTGTTGAACATCTCCTCAACTCGTTGAGGAGAGACTTTTGCAATAGGCAGGATGACTAGTAATGCTACTAAGAAATGAGTTTGATTGAAAGGCGATGAGTGAACAAGATAAATGTTGAGGAATGTCACTTCTGCATTTGAGGCCAGGTGATCCATAGACTTATGGTTGCCATGTCGTGGCTGAATTTCAGACGTAATCACATGCACAAATTCCGTATACGTAGACACTTAGAACCAGTTGAGTTCGCCTGAATCGGATTCATTGAACGAAAATCATTCAAGCCACATTCGTCATCACTCTTTGTGTAGCAGCAAAACCTGGGTCCAGTTTAAACATCTTGCCCGAATTCAGCTTCTCAGTGATTTGAAGGTACGGGTCCTGAAAGCCATTTTCAGAAGCTGTCAATGCCGTCTTTTTCAAAAGCGCAATAATGAACTTTGCTGATGACCACGTTTTTTGCGAATTTCCACATGGTTCTGCCTTCAAGACCTGAATTCATTCAGCCGACTAAAAAGTGACTAAAAGAGAATCTTTCACTTGTAACGTTCTTTCTCTGCTTAGCTGCCATGCTGCCCGAGTGCGGAGATACTTCCAGGTTGTCCAAGCCTAAACAGAAACAGTCGGGATGCCGGAGTTGGTGTCCAACATCAGCTGGCAGTATGTGAAGCTTCTACTCTGCCATATGCAGTTATTGATACAGCGAAACAAGCATGTTTTGCTAAACAGTTTTCTGGTACCTGGCATTGGTCAACAAGCGCGTGATCTGATCTAATAGCGTGAGCCTTTTGTCAAATAATACTAACGATGTGAATTTGAGTTTAAAGAATAAATCGGGCTGACTTTTCTGGGAGCTCCGGGGGGAAGGGAAAGTCATCAAAAATCAGTCTCATTTTTTGAGTAAGTGGTCTTGATTGTGAGGAAACTTCATGAAGAAGTGAGGTACACTCCTCATTAACTAATTCGCAGAAGACGTCGCCCACGGTATCAATGTTGGTGTAGTTTGAACGTTTGTGTAGAAGGCTAAGGTGCTGTTCAAGTGTGTATCTTTGGTGACTACTTAAGTGAAAGCCAGCTGCTCGTTGGTTACTTCATAAAAATTACCGTCGTTGGTGCATATCAAGGCAGGTCTAACGAATGCTTCTGTCGATCGTTCCAAGCAAGCTTACAGTACGCCTTGTTTGTCCAACTGTTTCCCACCATCTCAAAATAGTGAGACAACACGGTGAAACACAAAAACCAAGTTATTTGTTTTATCGGACGTGAGTGCCATGTTTTAGGCTACTTTCGGCAGCGAAAAGAAGTGAACCGGAATGTGTGGACACTCAGATTATTTCACTGTTCAACTGTGTCGATTGACCCTGGACCACTCCATTGGACCATTATTTGCGGTCTTTTACTGCTATATACTATGTGTAGATACTCGGTCCCAGATCAGTTTGTCTTACCGGCACCCCAGCACGGACAACACAGAAAGCTAATAAGACAGAGCATCATCACATGAGAATCAAAGGAGAAAATGTGCGAATGTTTTGTAAAGCTGGAAGTCACACAACTGACGACAAAGCAGCTACAAAAAAGAGTGTTGGAAAAGACAACTGATGACCTTGAAAGAAAAGCTTCGAGAAGATAAGTCCTAATAAGTCGAGTCCCATTAACTAAACAAGGCAGCGGAGGTTTGTGGCTCTACTTTGTATCCTTACTTGGAGCCAAGATGGACGATTTCTGTGTTCGGCGACTTAGGCAAAAGCCATAGTTGGGAAGCACGCCGAGGAATGGAATTCCAGGCGAGGGCTGGAACGACTGTTCCGAGAATTTATTGGATTTACCCTAACATGCACTAACCGTAGTTAATTAGAACTAGATGGAAAAATGACACCAGGTCTCCAGTGAATCAGTCACAGTTACATGTCCTCTCAACCCACAAGAAACCACCACATGTGTATACCAGCTTTCGGATATTTGTGTATTTTCCTGTTGAAGGGTGTATATGTTGCGCACACATGCAAGTAGCCCTTATGGAGAAACTATCTAGGAGGATCCATCACAATTTTCCAATTCTGAGCGATATTGTCTCCAAAAAAAATATAATGGTAACCATGTACTTTGGAAAATTTGGAAAATTTTTCAAAGCTAATCTTGGCGGTATAGAATTATATAACCATAGCTTTCAGTGTTTACATTACTCAAAATAACTGCTCCTTTCAAGTTCTGTCTCCAAAAAAATCTGCCTTGTTTTTCCTCACAAAAACACTTTTCGTGTTAATTCGTCCGACCCATTCACATACACAGCACGGAATAACGAACCCAACCTTCAGCTGCGTTGCTTGACTTTTTGCTTCCGTCTGTGCGCCTTGCTTCACTTTACAGTGATAGGCCAAGAAACAATTTTCACATCCAATATTGTGAACTTGGATAGGTCAGATGACCAACGAGTTAAGATCGTGAACAGATATTTCGACGACCTGGGTTCGATTCTCACACGGATGCCGTCAAACTGGTTACCAGCCTCCATTCTGCTATTGTCTGCACGAGTTTTTTTCGAAATAGAGATGTGAAACAAATGAATCTTATTGCTTTGGGTATGCTTACTTTCAGCTTATGGCACACCACGCTGCAAGACCCCGTTTCACATGGCGTAACTTCCGCAGTCCCGATTTCAGAATATTGAGGCCTTCCGCGGGCATGAGGAGAGAGGGACTACAACGATGTGACAAATTTGGTCTCTCACAATTGCCCGCAAGGCACCCCACCAGAGAATAACCAAACAATGACTACGACAAAAATATATGATGAGTCGCCCATTTTTACCTCCACTAAGAGCGTCTAGCTTTCACTGATTCGTCGACGCATGCGTTAAAAGTAGAAATAAGCTTAGTATCGAAAAATCAATTTTTTCAACCGTGTGCATTTCCAAATGATCATGGGAAGCTGACTGTTTCTTATGGGTCACATGAAAGCTCATATCAAGTCAAGGTCCGATATAACTACAGTGCATCATTGCAATCGTTATGAATCAATTAGTAACACAGAATCCAAGTTACATCCAAAGCTGCGAGCTAGCATAGCTTACCTGTATAAGATAGCAGATGATAAGATGGATGTCTCAAAACCTTCGATGTCCGATTTTTGTTTACTTTTTGGTTTACTATGTATGATCTTCACATGAACAATAGGAGATTTACGCCAGTCAGCTGCTATCATGTAGGCAACAGCAGGCTTCTAAATTTTTCTTCTCAGAACCTTAACAAACGAATGTTTTCTGCAGTGTTTGGTAGCCTGCAACATTTCAATTTTTTGGCCAAAAACTACGGATGGTTATCTCGCGCAAAATACACAAAGGTTATAAAAGTTTATTGCAAGATGTATAGCAGTCAATGACGACCTCAGAGAACCGAAAAATGTAGTTTCGTTTTTATTACTGCTCTCTCCTGAAGGTACTAACTCCTTTGGAGCATAATTCCACTGGCCAACAAAAGCTGGCTTCTTGGGTCTATAAATCGCTTAGTGAATGACTAAACCAAAGTGGAAGTCCGGTAGAGTGTTACCTATTTTCCAGGGCTGATCTTTCGAAGGCAGTGGAAATCCTGTAAATAAGTTCGATTTTTGGCAAACAAAATCGGTACAAAATTTACGATCAAATTAGTATTGAAGTTTACGGAAAAATTCATCCTTCTTGTAGCTGGTTTTTGCTCAGAGGCACTGATTCAATACTGGATTCGCGTAGTTCGTTTTGAGAAATTTGTCAAACGAGAACCATAAAGTGCTTCCGGTAATTAAACTGTTGCTGAGGCGACACATGATGTTTTCCCTATCACTGACTGTCTCTCATTGAAGTGGGTGGGTTGGGTTATATGTGATTTTATACCCTACCAGAGAGTTTAGTAGGAAAACAAACCGGAAGTATTATTTTCTAGGCCATAGATTTCAGTAACTTATGGTTGATGTTTGAAACCAGTGTGACTGTAGCAATCATATGGAAAATTTGCGAACAGTTTTCTCCCAAAGCGTTTACTAGTCTTTGTGTGTACCCACGAAAAAAAAAACGACTAGCATTACTTCTTCCCGATGGATGTCTCAGTCCATTACTACATCAGCTGTTGTAACGTGTCAGGTAAGACACTTTTTTGGTTTGAAGGCGGTTCTATTATTGACTGAAGGCTGGCAGATCGGTAAGTGCGTCCCAAATGTGTCCCAAACTTGTCTCGAATGAGTTAGTAAACGAGATATTGTGAACAATCGTTTGATTGTTCCACAAGTTTTCTCGCTAGGCCGCGTGGCCTGCCGCGATCCAACGACCACATCACGCCGTGTGCGCGTGGTCTAATATGTTGCATTCCCTTGATTGACTGCGATTCTCACGTTGTCACCCGTTTCGTCCCTCTTCTTCAAATTCCCGTCTCTTCTAAACCAAGTCTGATCAAATGCACCTTTGATATCCGGATGACAACAGCATGTGGTCTATTGTGAAAACTGCAAATGGCACTGACGAAAATCAAAGGTTGGTCCATCGGGCGGAGATGTGGCGAATCGGCGTGGAAATCAAGTACTCATGTGTTATAGTGGGTAGGTGAGATATAAACTATTCCTTTAATGGTGTTCAGGCTCCGCCTCGCCCATTTCATCCTGAGTCATCAGTCCCGTGGCCCGGTTACTATGGCATTATCGAGCGCGCCTGTCCCCTGTTGTACCATTTGTAATCCTAAAGTATTTCGCTTTTCTTTTCAGTTTTGGGGCAGAAACAGCACTGCGACATTACGTGACATCGAACACATAAGTTTGTGGTCGTGGCATTTTGACATAGTATTCCAGTGCAAGCCTCACATTAGCGCTGACCTTGAACTTAAGCGCATGAATAGGGTCACTCTAAAGGTTTGCTGCACTCATCGTCAAAGCAACTAGTGAATTTGTGTTTGAACAGATTGACGAAAAGTTGAACGAAGTAAGATAGGTTTCCGCTGCACTCCGGAGGGATAGTGATTAGATTCCCCAGTGCGACACGTCCATGTGCGATGGGTAATGGGTCCGAACTGTTTCCATGCTCCTTCTGGACAGTTGAAGTGTGAAATTTTCGTAAGGCCAGAGATTCTTTCTGTGTAGGTCGGGACTGTTGAGGAGAATTTCACTCAGAACATTCGAGAACTTATTTGTTTTTGTTGAGGCAGTTGTGAAGATATTACCACGAACTGCGGTATTACTTATTGAAATGTGAATGTTAATGTGAAATGTGAAATGTTAATGTCACTCCAGTCAGAATCTTGGCCGTTGGTTTTCGATCCAAATGAATCACATCTCAGCTTGTCTCCCATCGCCAGCCACCTCGTACCAGGATTTATCATCTCAAGATGTTATCTTTTTACTGAAAGTGATTTCTTTCATTCCACATTCCACATTCCAGGATTCCTCCTGAGATCTTAATGCTTGATGAATAGGTGCGGTAACCTGACCGAAACCATTCCAAATGCATAACAGTGTGTCTTCCTATTCATTTAACATTCATAATGATTCAGTACTTAGAACTAGTCGAATGAAAATTGATCAGATTCTGTACAGCTGTGTTCGATAGTGCTACAATATTCCGGCGTAACTGTATTCCGTAATACTGCGTTCCAGCTGATGTTATAGGTTGAAAGGGGTTGAAGTAATTAAAAAATTGAACACATGTCATGAGCACATGATACCATTCTAAATGTATGAAACACCCATACTAACTGTGAGACATGGCAACAAGGACAGAAGCTCGATTTGGATAGTTTTCATGTGTTGAAAGAAACTACTGATAACAATGCTAAAAACTCTTCAACAGACCACGAGCGGTTTGGCCCCTTTTAGGGCTCCGGTAGGCACAGTCACAGAGTATCCGTCAACCTTATATTTTGGACTTTATCGACAACAATAAAGTGGTGAATGATGAAAGATGGTAAACAATAAGGTGCTATCTTCTGAATGTTCTGAGGATTAGGGTAGAGCTTGAGCAGAAAAAAATTGACGAGATTTTACTTATCTCGGTCTACAGATTATTTTTTCTTGTCCACCCTGGCAACATATCCAGCGCGGATGAACCCTAAGCGATCGATTACACGACTGCAATTGTTCCATGCACCGGCCGTCGTGTAACTTAATGAGTGATATTCAGAATCTATGGTCATGTGTGCTTATTCTACGCGGTTTGTCTTGAGACAGTGGATTACAGTGAGCGGATAGACCTTTATTGATCACTGAATTCCGTTGAACACGAAGCAGACTGCCATACAATTAAATATATTCACCCACAAAAAGTCACGACTAAATTGAGTGATGCTACGGACTGACCAATTACCTGAACGTTCAGACCATCTTGTCTGTTGATTATTGGTTGTTTCGCTGTTGAATCCTTGTTCACTTGTACTGGTTGGCCAGTAAGAGCGAGTCGGCGAATGCGTATTCTCCGACTCGGCGGCGTCATCTAGCAAGTTCTTCTTAGATGCATAGGGAACGTTTGAAGGTGGAACAAGAAACTTCAGAAATGGCTAAACCTCCGCGAGTGAAGTTTCTTAGAAAAGACATCAGCTGGTCAGCCGATGCAGCTGTTCCGGAGCCCTCCATTTACTCATTACTGATTCAGTAGGACATGTTATTCTGCAAAATTTTCAAATAAGCTGATTAACCTTGATGGATTGAAATTGTTTTTTTTTGGTTGGTTGAATGCTCAAGAGTTACGTAGACTTGGCATCTGACTGCAAGCTGTTCAGGAATCAGATCCGGGTGGCATACTCAACCCAGAATAAGCGTCCACATCTTGTAACTGAACATATTCTCAGTGCTTCCACTCATCTGAATCGCGATGATCTTCTGTTTCGGAGACTGGCATTGCGCTAATTGTGGTCTGAGCCTACTCTTCTACCTATATTTGTCTTTTATGAAAGCGGCCCACCTACGGGCTGTCGTTTGATCAAGACTACTTAGTGGAGTTCTCTCTTTACGCGATGGACCAACACTGAACGGACTTTGAAATTACCGGAAGCCATAGCACCTCCTCGGATATAAATGTACGTTCTGCATCGGATCACAGTTATTTGGGGCAATAAATTCCTCCAGAAAGGTGTGAAAAAGGAATGTGACAAACTGTGAGTAGTTAGGCTACATTTTAAAGTCGAGAAAGTTTGAGCATAGGGTAGACGCAACCTGTCAGTTGAGTGCTTCTGTGCGCACTATATAAGTTGAAGTAAATTACCAGAAGTGTTTTACCAGTTGTTAACTCTCAGGGCTTTTGACTGGGTATAACTATGGTCAACTGTGATTACCAACAGCCCGGTTATTCAAGAGGGGTTCTTTTTTCTTTCCAGTGTTGAAGCAGGTTGCATCATGTAGCTGATTTTGGAGTTTTCCTTTAATTTCCCGTGAAAAGCCCACTCTGTTTGCATTATTTATCAAGAAGATTTCTTTAGTGTGGCGGAAATGAAAGCGGTTGATTCCCATACACGCCATCGCCCTACTGAACTGTGTATGAATGCTAGAAAAGAGCTGTAGCGCTTATTTCTATCTGGTGAGTTTGATCAGAATAACCATGGTTCCTAATCATGTCATGATATTTGTTCAAATTCGCTTGTTCTAGAGGAGTATAAAGAAGACAAATGGGTTAGTGACTCAGACGCAGTTGCACCACAGAGGAGTTTTCCAGCTTATCGTCCGGACTGTTGAGAAAAAGCATCATTAGGTTATTCGCGAAATGCACTAAGTTGAACATTGATTTGGTTCCTACGACAAACTCAAATAAATCTGACTCAAATGAATCTCTTGTTTATGATATTGTTCAATTGAATATGCTGTCTCACTACTCATTTTGGTACCATATTCGAGGTAGTAGTCTTCTTGGAGAAAACTACTTATAGGGTTACTGAAAAGTCCCCGACTACCCAGATCGACTTCGTCCTATTTGGGTATCATCATCTCAGGAAATGCGTCTACCTGATAAGCCCTAACAGGAGTGGGGCTGTTGAAGTTCTCACCAAGTTCACCAAGTTGGTTTGGTCATATGCACGACAATGCGTTTGATAGCAAATCGAGGAGTTGAGCGCGGCAAAACCCAGCCCATGTTGACATATCGCCGGCGGACAACAAAGCGTCACACAGAAACAAAGCACTCTCAGCATACGGGACAAAATGATACCACATTTGACAGAAATATATTGCTAAGGACTTCCTTGCATCATCCGCTTCCACCGAATGATCTTTATCGTTGTTTTTTGCTAGTGGAATTCTATGAGAGAAAACTCGTGTTTGATGCGTTTTTGCTAAGGTAACCAGGCGTCGACAGTCCCATACTGCAGCGTAACATTTTGTTTTCAGCGGCATGCGTATCCCATTGGTCTTCATTCTTTCCAACCCGAAACAAACTAAAAAAACGTTCTATTTGGATATCCGACCAATCGTCGTGTTTGATTTTTCTACACTAAAGTGTAGCAACCCAACGTTCACATCACCCAAGTAAATGTATCGTAATCTAGACTTCTCCGTCTCTTGTTGATACACAATCAGGTGCGTTGGTGCGTCGAAGCCTGCATACATATTTTGAGGGGTACGTTTGAAGTCGGCCGACATATCCACTGGATGAACCGACTGAAATTATTTGTGGCTTCATTAAGGCTCTTCCTGATATCATCCCATCTTCGGCCTCCCGTTATTAGAAACTTTTTCTTACTTGTATCAAAATTCTAAAATTCCCTTTTCAAGGCTCAAGCTGTCGGCAAATGGACGGCAGGTTAGTAAGCTAGACTATTCATGGAGCAGGAAGTGGTGCAGCCTACTAGTCATTTTTGGCCGTACGGACTCTACCTATACGAGGTTTCTGTATTTGCTGGTCGGCGTAGGGAAGAAACACTTTTTGGCCTCAGTCTACTTCATCAAAACCTCCATTTTACTCTCTTATCTTCCTAGGCGTTATGCAACCAAGCAACGACAGGGGAAGATTAGACTTCCGGTTTGGAGTAAACTTACCTGGACGGGATAATATCAGAACTTTCACAGCTTTTGTCCAATACAATACCTGGTTTCAAATCCGTGCAACTGCATATTATCCTGGACCGCCGGAGGAAAACGTCTCTCCGATATTTTCTATCACCACAAAACTCCTCCTATAGCCAGGTTGAAGTAAGTTGCAAAAGAATTGTTTATTCCTTCATCTGCCGTAAAAGGGGAGGTTGTTATTGGTGGCATGAAGAAACTTGAGAACGTGGCACTCGAAGGATCGTGTAAAGCTGTGTACTTAATTTCGATACTGGAAACAAGGACTAAAAATCAAAACACCGTCACACGTACTCTCGACGTATAAAGACATTTGTTGATCGTGGTTATGGTGAAATAAAGGGAGATATAAAGAATATAAGGCATGGATAGAAAACATGGCTGTCTGTACATCTGGAACATTTTGAATCAATCTAGTGGCCGTAAGCCGATGTTTTAGAGGAATCCCTTATCTTCTATCGCCAGACACTTAGTCAACCATGGTCACCAGGTTTTAATTCTCCCAGCTTTTGAAATCGTCAAAGCAAGTAAGAAACTTTGTTTGCTGACTTGGCTTTGTTGATTAGAATAGGCCCGCGTTCAGCTAGACGCTGCGTAGTTCACGTGATCCGGCTGCACGTTGAGTCTTTTAGCTTGAATATGAACTTGGAATTTCTAATATTGATTTGAACGTTCGTTTACTTATTACTCTTGTTGCTTGTACTGCAGTTGAAAAGAGCTTTCCAAATAATACCATCTCACACAAACTACCTTCTTCCACTCTCGCTACTCACATTTGAGACTGAATTAGTAAAAAGACCTTTAATATTTGCGGCTTATGAAACATGTTTCGCTGCGGAGTGCTCACACACTTTATTACCATTCGAAAACATGAGAACCTCATTCCCCATCGTTTCCTAAAACGACACTGGCTTTTGCGTATGACTCTTCTCCTGGTTGTCTTGTGACGTTTTTTTGTCAGTTTTGGTGGAGATAGCACCTTGTAAGTAAAGCCACTCTATACTAAAAAACCGAGAAGCCCTGAACAGCTGTTTCACCCATATTTGGAATTATATGCATTGCGCATCTTACGAAACTCACGGGGTCTCGAACTCGCGACCTCCGAGTGTGTGAAGGATTGAAGGATCCTGTCTATGAGTGAGTTAAGTACACGGTTGATCAGCAGTTCGTGGACAGACGGATAAGTGTTCAGGCTACTGGCCGGGAGGTCACGGGTTCGAAATTCCTTGGAGTTTCATGGGATACGCACTGTTGATGATTCCCAGTGAGAATGAAGCAGCTGCTCAATGCCCCACGGCTTTGTTTAAGCTTAAACTGGCTTCATTTACAGAATGACATCCCTACATAAATCCTAAAATCTCCCAACATCATCAGTATTTGCTACGTCGACAGTTATTCTCTCCCCACTATCATACACAATGTCGAAAAAATAACAAATATCATAGTATGTGACATAGTACATCAAGGCATTAGGAATGAGGGATAAAAAACCAAATATTCTTATCTGAAGTTTTGGGGTGATTTCATGGTCGAGAAATAGAGGTAATTTTACGAATGTTCTTTGCTCCCTTAACGGAAGTTGGTGCAGTTTGTGCAGTTTGTTTGTACTCCAAATCTTCGTTGTTCGAAATGCCCAGTCAGTGCTTGATGTTTACGTTTTTTGCTGTTTTTTGCTGCAGAGCAGAATCAGGACACAAAGTTATGTGGCGCCGTTTATGCTCAAACTCACTGCACTGCCCCACTCTGGAACTTGTGTCACGAAATTGGCATTCAAGTGGACTGAAAGATTGTGCAAGTTGTTAACTTTGAGCTCAGTGAGAACAGCACATGCCAATGCTTATTTCGGTGACATGAAGTCAAACTGCGATGAGAAGAATGTGGACAGCAGAAATATGAACGTCCCTAGGCGTGCTGAACTCTCTCTGTCAAAGGACAATAAATGTGTGCCGTTGTGTGTAACTCGCCAGAGACGTTAACATTCGTATTCGTACAACTTTTAAGTAGTAAATCGCCACCCCGTCCAAATCCGAAAGTCTTGGCTGTTTGACCGAATGGGTGAAATTTCGAGCTAAACCCCATTCATCACTAATCAGCAGCGGAAACCTGTCTACAGAGTTGCTGACCCATAAAAGTATGATGCTCGCCAAACATGAAGGTCAGCCACGTCTCATACACACAAATCGATCTGTTGCACACCGACCACACGCGTAAAAAAGCGCACATAGAGGTATTGCAACCTGTACACTGACTTAAAAAAACGAAGCACCACTGGTCGTTTCAAACGGATATTTCAGAGTGATCAGTGATCCCAGTACCTAGTTTTCGCCTGGCAAACACCTGCAAGGTAAAACTTTCACATGTCAGAGTGAATACTCGTCAGATTTTTGTTTGGTCTGCGAAAATCTGCATGATATTACTCTCACAAGAGGACATTTAAGATGGCGAACGTCAGTCGTGGGAGAGGTGACTAACGCTAACAAACTTTGATGTTTATAAGTTTCCTTCATAAAAACTTAGTGGTTTCGGGTATCCTTAACAGTCTTACTCAGAGGAAGACGAAATACTCCATTTCGACTAAAGTGCTTCACTGAACGAAAAGTGCGGTAGAAACGTCATCGAGATCAATGGGAGCGTATCAACATAGCAGTCATCAGATCTTCCTCTCTCAATCACTGGAATCGGACAGTTTTTGAGCAACTCAGTTTCGATTATTGGGATGATTAGGGACCGAAAATACGGATTTACTTTGCTCCGCCATTTTGCTTCATCCGCACGGAAAATGGGGTATACTGAAACATTTTGCCGCCAACGCCGACTTCAATCAGATGTGGCAGTGCAGCGCTGTCCATGTGTCGAAATATAGGTAATTTGGGTGTGTTTACTGGTGGTTGATCAGACGGTCGTTGATCTGGCGATTGGTTTGCAAATTCGTCCCCAGCTGGGGAGACATCGTCAGTCCGAAGTTGAGTGAGTGCACTTCCCCGTGCACGAAGATCAAGATGGAAACAAACTCGATTGGAGCACCGTTTACATACTGACTCAAGCGAGAACAAAAAAGAACGTGAATTCATGGAAGCGTGGCACTCCACTGAAAAACTATCAACAGACACATCGAACTTGACCCAATCTACCGAGTACTGCAAGAAAAAGAATTACGCAACTACGGAACGCAGGAGCGGACAAACTAAAAAACAGAAAATCAAGGGGAACAATCCACTTTTACGGATTACCATCGAACCGACAAACCGAAGAAGGATAAAGATCAACGTAACAAGTTGGCTATCCAACTGCAACCAAATTGGCCAATACGAGAAGAAAAACCTACATCAAACTTAAAAGTACGAGAAGCTAAGCAGACTCAAGAAGATGAGACTACGATACAAACCACAACGCAACACAAATCGGGAACGGACCTGGAATACGATGCATACAGACCACAACGCGGCGCAAATCGCTATCGGGCCAATAATACTGAAATAGAGGTATATACTAATTAGCCAGTCACAAGAGAGGATATTGGATACGCTTCAAAAGCTATATAAACGCAGACAGGTAAGAAGGAAGCACCCACTCAACTGCGCACTGACGACGTATTGTCTACTGGAGACAAAACATTTGCAAGCCAATGGCCAAGCTTGGCGAACAGATAAACGACCATCTGATCGCACACCATTGCAGCACTGCTAACGATGCTCTCTCTCTCCGTGTGAAGGTCGGCTGTTGAAGTTAGATGAACGGTAAAGGACAGTGACGCTGTACTGAGGTGGACCATAAGGTGTACTCTAGGTACTTACGACGATTTCCCTCTGAGTAGGTCTATATAAGGGAAGTTTTGTCCCTCAGAAGCTGTATTCTTGAGAGGAATTTTGTCCGCGGATAATCAGCGGCACTCGATTTTAAGCTAACTTTGATATTTTGCTCTAGATCAGTGTTTCGTATCGACATTCTACCTAGAACGTCGGTTCGTCTACTAGCAAAAAGCCACGCGTGGCTTGGATTGCCTGCGTTACCTTCCATGGGAAACGCTTTCCGTAGCACTACTGCGTTCTGCATAGCCAGACCTATCTTTTTCAAGGAATCTAAGTTTCAGTACTTTTATCCACCATCCTAACTACTCGTAACAATTAAAGTAGCACTTGAGGTTTCAATGTGTTTGTTGATGTGATGCTGTTAGCAAAGTAATCGAATTCGTGTGGCAGACTTGTGCATGCACAAAAATACTCGCACCTTTGAATAACCAAACGAAGCAAGCTTCCGGTGATATTATTTTCATGTTACGCGTATTCCATAAGAGGCTTGCACAATACTTCAGCACATTTACGTTTGAGTAAAGTACTAAGAAAAGTCCAAAAAACTCCACAGAAGTCCAGAATTGAGTAGAACACATCCGAGACTTTGAAGTCGCGGACGGACGTTCAGATACACTTGTGAAGGTTTCCGGATTCTATTATCCATTCAGTCACTAGCAGTTTGACCGAAACAGGATAGTTCTTACATCATATTCGTCCACCAAGTACAGGCAGCAAATACGCTCTCTGTATGGAGACATTCGCAAAACCTATTCTTTGCTCTGTGGGCTCCTTTTAAACATAGTTGAAAGGCCAGAAACGTGTTTTTCCTTCGTAAGTTCGTTTATTGTGAAGGGACAGTAATGTGTGATGAGACATTTGGCATAATCCTGGGTTGTTTCAAGATATTATAACTTTTCTAGCTTAGATGTTAGTTGTAGATGCTACTATTCGAAGTTATGGTACCATTCCAGTGTTCTAGGCACAATACACAGGTTCATTCATAGGTGGGCGCATGTTCTGGATAGTGTGGTCGCAACTTTGATATCCAACGGAACAGTCAACTAACAAACCCTCAGCTTGTCATTGTCAAAAAGGGAATCGAAAATCGCGTCCATTTTGTTTTCAAGCATTTTGTTTGAACACAAAGTCTAATGAAAGAACACTGTATGTAGCTGGACACTTGTGAAGAGAACCAGTGTGCATCACCGCCTTTGACATAATCTTTTCCAAGAACACTGCTGACATAAAGTGCGCCCGAGTTTAGCCTGAAATTCTTCGACTGTTTTCCTGAATTTATCCACGAACGAATTTCTGTTTATGTAGATTTTCCTACAGGATATGATTAAGTACTTTTCGGATGCCTTGAGCCATCTTCTATATTGATTCCTGTATTCCTTTTCCGGTCACGGAATACCTGATAACTTGGTCGTTCCTCACACGGTGGTTTCTTGACCATACAGATCCAGCGAATCCATTTTTGTAGTGAAAATGGTCAAAATTTTGGGTGGAGACTTAGATATTTCTGTCAAACTTCCTAATTACCTTTGCCTCATGGCCTAAGTTTGGGCTTTTGTATGCTGGTTGCACCAGTCATTACGGTACGTTTAATGTAGGTTATGTATAAACAAAAGGCAAATTGGTGAATGAGTAACTTGAGCGCGTAGAAAGTGTACTCACACCAGCAAGCTGGAAGATGAGGCATTGACCGAAGTTTACTTGTTTTCTCTTGCCCACAAACCGTTTGGAGTTTACGGGAAAACGTTATTCACTAAAATGATAGAGTAAGGCACTGTGTTGTGTAATAAGAATCGGACGATTTTGAGATGTCCGGTTTGCGTCTATCCATTTGGAGTTATTTTTCAAACCTGTGGAATCACTTTCAATCCTGAAAATTTTATTCGCAGCCCAGCGATATGAAATAAAAGCTGTAGTATTTTCAGGTTATCTAACAGCCGCTTGACCCAATAGCTGTTGTTTGGTACAGAATATGCGCACCAAGGCTTGAGGAACCGCTGAAACGGCACACTTCATTTAACAGGTGCTGGATGGTCTCAGTGAGGTGGAGAATGACGATCATAGGATTACCGATACTATATTTTCATACGTAAGGGATGTGCTAGCTGAATCACTCCTGGCTCGTTCGGGCACACCGACCCCTCTCAGGCATTTCTTTTTGCTAAAGAAGATGCTTTTTTCAAATTGTGGGTTCTGCTACAGTGAACCATATAAAAAAGTAGTAAATATTTATTGCCTGCATTTCCCCCACTCGAATTTTTTGGTAGAGCGGATTACCGCCTACTCTAATACATCACCTTCATACAAACTCATTCCCATAAAAAGATTTGCATTTCTGTCCATGCTGTGCAGTATACGTTCAACCTTTCAACAACGCCTCAGCTATCCTAACATGATGGTGGAAAAGTGAGAACTATGTGTCGGGTCTACTTACGTTTGAAAAAAATATTTTCTTTGGATTTTGAGACCAAATTAATAAACCATACAAAGTCCTTGGCACTAGCGAAATGAAGAACTCAGCTCGGCGTGGAGCTGTTTGCTGATCAACACGACCTAAGTGGTTACACACTATTAGATACGAAAGTAAAAATGTCATATGCACAGAGTGTTCGAAGATTGAGCATTCTCAAGCGCCCTCGTGAACTTTCGTGTACGTTCGTTGAAGGTTAACCGATAACAAACGAAGCATTGCATTGCGATTCCATACTTTCCTTGCTAAACGTCTATCAGATGCGGGGACGGCGCTTTGACACATGACCACGCACTACTCGCATGTTTCATCAGTAGTACATAACGTTACATTAGTAGTGATTGGTTGAAGGGCTGCCAATCCATGAACCAGATTATTCCATTTCCGAAGATACTTAATTCTGACTGATAGGGTTAGCCTTTAACCCAAAGTGTTTAGTGTATCGATCACTCTGGGACTAAAAATAACGGGCGAATTTTGGTACATTCATCCTGAAAATCACTTGCATTTTATTAGACATGGAGGATGTGACACGTGGATAAGGGTTCACATTTGGAATGTGCGGCAGATGTGTATTTACTATTTCCCAATTTCGGAATCTCCATAAGTATATTTACTATTGTATGATAGGATTACTTGATAAATGTTCCTGTTGTATTCCACCACACTACCCGTCGTTTTGTGAGCTGGTCTCATTAGGCTTTTTGTAAACCCGATCAAACTGCACTCATGCAGTTAAGTAAAACAGCGTTCAGCACGCACATTAGTGAAGTGTATTGGGTGCTCGGCACTTGCTACAAGACAATGGGTTTCACATATTGAAGTAAACGTGCGTGGTGTACTCGGAGGGGCTTTACCACAAATCAGTTCGTCTAACAATCAGCTGACGTGATCATCACATGAGCGCATCCGCCTATAGGCATCCTAATGATTGGTCAATGCGTCAAAGTGAGCGTTCAATCCGATTGGTTTGTAGCAAACGGTCGCAGGAAACATCTGCTGCGTTGCAGCCAATTCAGCTCCAGATTCACGGGATAATCGGCCTGCTTTTCATTTCGAATAATTGTGCTCATCCGGGGCTTGTTTTCACTGTGCAATGTCCAACGCCCCAGAATATGATGGCTATTTGAAGGCTGGTGAGTCTATTTCTAGTGGCAATACTTTTTTGCATCCACTTTTCACACGCTTAAAAAGGATTCCAATCAAATTGTAAATTCAACACTACCAGGTTTTTGGGGTTGTACCTTTTTGAGATACTTCATCGCGTTGTCTACTGTAATCACAAATAAACAATTCGGAATAACTGAGTGGCCAGGTAACGTGTGAAAAACAGAGAAAGTGCACGTATGCAAGAGCGCATAATTTGGGTTTTATGACCAGGTAGAAATTAGCATGGTATATATATATATATATATATATATATATATATATATATATATATATCTATAGTAGAGGTACAGCGTTTCCTCCAAAGAAGAGCATTGGAAACACACTCTCCTGGGAATCACGTTTTGTCCTATAGTTATAAACTTTATTGATTTTACTTTGCTAGATATGAAAAGAACAAACTGATCGATGCGACTCTGTTGATTTGCTCAGAACAAAACTCAATAACGGTTGCAAATAGTTGATGATGAATAGGCCGCCCGTAGTCAATATAATTACCTTCTAGATAGGAAAGGAGATCTGGGAAGCCCAAAAATGTCGAATAGGTTGCTTTACTTTACTTGCTACTTCTATTGCTTGCTCTTCGTCTGCTATGCTCTGAGTGGAATCAACACTGTAATCTGTTGCACATAGCTTACTGGAGCATATCCTGGGATCACTTTCCAAAATCAGAGCGCTTCATTCAAGCTGGTATGCTGTAGAAGAATTGTGGGGATTATCGTGTAAGTGTGGTTCTTCCTTGAGATTAAGCTTGCACGAACCGTATCCTCATGAGAAAAAGTTAAAATTGGCAAGTCAATTGCTGATGGTGATGACTCAGATTCATATCCAGGGTTGTTTAAGCCAAAAGACGCACAGACTATAGCGATTTGGTATGGTTTTCCTTTTTAAAGCATGACCTTTTCTGGGATGCTGTCTTCGGGCTGGGGACCGCACGTTTATAGTTTTCTGTTTGTTGTTCATTGTGTCACATATATGTAAAAGATTATGGTGAACCACATCTGAATATAATCAAGCATCTGTTTAAAATGGCAGGTGCGGGAGGTAGTACATGGAACAGTGGCGAGAAAGCGTTAACCAAGGGCTCCCCCAAGCAATTCCGTATGCCTTCTCGATGAATCCAAAAAGAACGGTGGGTCTGAAAGCACCCTTACCAACATACTTGGTTCTCGACAAATATCGACGACTCACCGCATAGAACCATCTCAAATTTCAACATCGTCATCATCATCATCTTTGACAGCATAACCGAATTTTTGAACATCTTTGCTTATCCACCATGCAAACATAACTTATTTAAGCAACCCTTTGTGGCTGAAGGATGGCAGGTAAGAAAAGACCTAGTGCCAATCTATACAACCAGCTCATCTTCAGGCACTGACTCAGATGATATGGATAGAAACACACAACGAGAAAGCATAAGTTGCCATAAGTTACAACGTCTCCAGCTAATTACAGATCGGATTATTTTGATCACATACTGGACGGTGGCTCGCACTGACAGTGTCCAGAATTTTCGTAATAACTTTCATGGCCTTCTGCCTGATGAAAGACTGGTTGCCTCTCTGAAGTAAAATCAGATAGGTACATGATCGGAATTCCAGAACTTGGTTGCTCCACAACATAGGTAACCACTGGCAATACGATCGATCAGTTACCGACTTGAGGGTAAATAACACCCTATATCTAGAGCGCCTGTCTTTAAGGGAGGCATTACATAAAAGCTGTTTGCGCTCAAAAAACATGTAAAGCCCACTTCCAGTCACGGCTGCGCTTAGTCTACTGAATTACTTATTTATAGCCCATGAAACAACAACTGTGTTTGTGCTTTTGGCTCACAGCGTGTTAGAACACTCGAAAAGTCACAAAATCCGTTCTTGATGCTACACAAGCAGCAGTTCGCTGACGCCTGAACTGATGCGATAGACAAGAAACAAATAACCTCTGGTTTGTAGAATTTTTCCACCGAAGCTGCCGAACGAATCTTACAGAGTGAACCCGTTAATGGGTACTTAATAGAGTCAAGCCCTCCCGATTGTTGGCACTAAAAGGTCCGATTCCTGTAGAGCATACAATAGTGGCCTGTGAATCACCAGGAACGTACAATCGGAAGAGGAAAAAAGGATTAAATGGTAGTTAGTTCAGCGAACGGACTTAGATCTTGAATTTTCGTTTCCGACAAGCATCATTAGTCACTGTCAAACGAGTTGGTTGCATGAGCAGGAGTGATTTGTTATCGCTCTTCACGAGGTATACGAATCATACAGGCAGCCAAAACGACTCCTCATTGAGGCTTGAAGATGAAATTTGAAGTGTTTGGGTCTTCTGACTTCAAGAGATGCGTGAATGTTGCAGCTAGGGACGACTGAAGACAAGCGAAGAGGCGTACAAGGAGAGAAAAGGTACTTGGACTGTGGGAGGACGGAAGGAAAGTGGGGAAGAGCGGAAAAGATTTCAGTTGTATCACGTTTTCGTCCAACTGTCATCTTGTAGTTGACAAGTAAGACCACTCGACTGATGATGCAACACAGCAGCCAATATGTCATCAGATTAATTATGGTTGTATCGATCATGGTCGAATCTGTGCTGAGTTAATTGCAACGAGCTCAAACATAGGCAGGAGGACATTTAGGGCCCCTAAATCAAAACTTAAAAGCCTGACAGCAAAGAAGTATTGTTTTGTGGAAAATGAATGTTATTTCAGATTTTAAAGAACCAGTCACCACACACGTTTAACTTAACAAACTGCAAGACTGGATAGTGTTTTATTTAGACACGTAAACAGAGATAAACAGGTATGTCACTCTGCGCTGGACGCATGGACAGTCGCCAAGCAAGCCCTAAGGGGAGGGGGCACAAACCTTCACACTACAGTGGGTCCTAGCTCTTCGTAACGGAGGTCGACCATTCATCATTATCGATTTGCCTGAGTAACTGAACGGTCAGTTAGACAAAGGTCGACATCATAACTTATACTGATTAAACCATTTAACCGAGCGTTTCGTACAAATTTCCAAATGGCGAAAGAGTACTATGGCCAACAACCGAGGATGGTTTATTTGAAAACTCGAAACTCGGCATAAAAACCTGATTCTTAGCCATACTGCCTCTTTGCTGGCACCACTTGCAGACAAGGCAGAAACACTCCCATGACTGGATATCTCCCCATTTTAACCGAACAAGTACCTGCTGTACGTCGGTATACGCCCACAGGTGGTCTAGAGGAGTGACCTAGTGGCATGCACAACTACTGGTAGTATTCCCTGTTTTATTCTCCCTAATTTAATCACGATTCACTGGAGGCATTGTAGGTTTAAATGCCGAGATCACTAGAAACTTTCCACAGCTTACGAATGCCATAGATGGGTCTGGCCAAGCCTATGCTCTCCGGCCATTCGTTGTCACACTGCGGTTTTAATGAGAAATGGAGAGTTTTTACAGTTTTTTACATCCATTTATTGATGGTTGCACTTCACAATTCACTACCTCTTAGAGGAGAGCATCTTCTGACTGATGCTTTTCTGGTGGCCACCTCGATTTCTTTACTATAGCTTGAGGCTATGAGAAAACCATTTTTTTCTGAGACCGTTCCCGAGTTCACATTTGACAGAATTTGAATGTTTCCATCGATATCAGTAGTCAGCTTCTCAAACATTTAAGGCAGCTTTGGGGTAGTTGGAAACTTTTCCGTCATTACACCATAATAGGAAGTTTTTTCTTATTTTTTCAATAACTTTAGCTGGACAAAGCTGAAATAATATTGATCGGGCATAAGCAAGGTGATGTGAAGCCCTCAGATCACGCGTGTATTAGAAAATATGATAAATTTCAGGGTAACATCATGGTCCTGGTGTCATTCCCTAATTATCTACTTAAGCTTGTGTTGGTGTAGGAGTAGGAAATCATGAAGTCCATAAAAGCTACAGGTAAAATGATCTGCCAATGCCTGTCCGAATCCAGTTCAGTGCTTGCCGACCAATCATCTCAGTATTTCCCGGTGTACAGTTGAAGGTCAACTCAAGCCAAGGTCATGCAATCAGCACGCTTTGCAGATAATCAGTAGGGTACTTGTAAACAAACAACGGCCGCAGGGCACAAGCTACTGACGAACCAATGAGGAGCCAACCTAATCACAATCAGGCAACTTGGAACAGCAATGCAGGATGCAGAACGGCATTTAGGAAGACTCCTTGTACATTAATAAAAACGCAGGGATTATGCTTAACAAAATTAGAGTTTCCAGGAGCGAACCAAGACTATTTCTTGAGAGATTTCGAGTGTCACAACAGCTGCCATCTTATTGAAGCGTCAGGACCGACGCAGGCCAAACATTGGAGCTGAGAACTGACGAACAATCACGCTAGTGGATCTCTTTTGCTGCTCTGTGAATACTAACAATTAAATGTAAAATGACTGAGTGAGACAGGTTTCTCGACATAATTAGGTTGCTGAGAACAGGCTTCTTACGCACGTCAGATATATGTCCTCGACGTTTGGCTTAAATGTTCTGACATGTGTACGAAGATTTCTCACTAGAGATACCATCAGCTATTGGTATGCAGATGGCATGAGATGTGTTGCTGGGTAACCTTCTGAATCCTCAAAATTAGTCGCACTGATTACCAAAATGTGGACCAACCGTTTGCTGCCCCTCTTGCCCCACCAAGGTCGGATGGACGTCTGGGTCGAAGAGTTGAACCTATGGGTCGTATTCCAAAATAGGTGGTTTTGTTCTTCGCGCTACCAACATGTATTTTTAATTGTGGGTCCTTGGGACATTCACGTCTATTATATCCGGTCATCTAAAGCGGTGGCACTGCGCACCGATACAGTATACTTCACCAAATGTCGTCATATGGAGGGTCAAAGAAATGATGCATCGGGCTGAAAAGGTATCAGACAACGGGTGGTCTGGTCTGGAAACTTGGGAAAGAGAGCTTTTAGACAAAATATATGACACTTAAACAGTTAACTCCCCTGGCTCTGTTCACCTGATCAAAGGTTGTGCAAATCCGGGTTCACTTGGTGTTATCTTTCCAATACGGCTTTCCTGTTAACAGTTTAGACGGTTAAATTTTGCAGCATTTTGAGGCCGTTTGCTCGCCCGTTACGACCTTAACTGTGGAAATGCGGTTTAGCTGAAGGACAATGAAGCACGTACTAATTCAACAATGAATGTTATGTCAAGGTTCGGTTTTTCTGCGATGATGCTGTCGCTGAAGACTTTCGAGGGGAAAACGGCAACTTCAGATCGTCGTTTTTCAATCCACATCCTGGATAGTTTGACCAAACTGCTAAGCAAGAAGCTCTGATTGATAGAGTTTTACTGAAACAGACATGCTAGAATGTCCAAACATCCTGATCGCAAAACGTCCAGTAGAGAATGTAGCCTCCACATCAGGTAACACATTAGAGACTTTTTACCTATGGTAAGCAGAGACAAATATTTTGGATTTGGCAATAACCATTGTCAAAAATGATTACATTTATGGATAATTAATGATTAGTTAGTGGCTACGCTGGTAAGGGGACTCTTTTTGTTCAGCCCTGTGCTGCATGGAAACGACCGAGAGGTGAACAGTCTATGGCTGGTGAGAAGTGCAAAAACGTTAGCCATCAAACTCAGTCGGACTGGCAACTGCCGCCTTCCGGGATGGGAAACTATGGGCTTATCTCGTCAATGGCTAATAACACTGGTAAAAATGGCTCAATCACATATTTATTGGAACTGCTGCATCAAGGATATCGCCTATAACGCTTGGCTGCCTGTTTTTCATTGTCTTCAGACAACTAGAGTGACTCAAAATCAACTAACTAAAAAGGTTACCCCAGTACCTGGAAATATCTCCCATTCTGTCCCGTTTTTCGGTGACCGTAGCAGCTGGAACTAATTTATTCTTGGTACGCCGTTTGTGGTTGTTACACTAGAGCGAACTGAACTGTTGGGAAAATAATGAATCACACATTTCAGCAAAGGATCCAGTTGATTTTCCTGTTTATGAAATTGTAATGCCTTGTTCGCATCACTTGAGACATGGCACTAGGTCGACCAGCCGCGTCGTGTCTTTCAAAATAGTGTGCAGTTTTAAATTATACAAGTCTGTTGCTTTGTAATGCAGTTCATCATGTGACCAGCTCATATCGGCTGCCCGCCACGTGATTTATAGCGCCTAGCTAATTAACCAGTCTCAAAATTTCGATAGTAGCTGCATTTTTCAAATGCCTTGTTTAATGTGGACTGCAGCAAAAGCTTGGAGATAACAAACATCGAGGACATCACAAATCTTGTGACGTTAAAAAGGCTGAATCACATGTCGGTTTAGCTGCCTTTGGGCTGTTTTGCCTGCTTCTCCTTTTGTCAAAGCTCAATCGTAATTTATGTCGCATCGTCGGTCTGCTGCCTAGGTGAAATAACTTGCTTCAGTTTGAATAAGAATTAATTTCATCAACAAGTTATTGCATGAGTATCTATAAATTTCCACCCTTTTGTACAGTGCCACACTAAATCCACTCATACTACTTCTAAGCTTCTGAGCACTCCGTTCACCAATAATGTCGAGTTAACCATATTTGTTACTTTTTTGGTGAAACGCGATACATATCGGCTATGTATCTCGATTTGAGGGATCTAACCTCATCACACTGCTTTCGAGTTTGACCGGCAAACCAGAATAACGATTTTAATTTGTATCTGTCATCCTAGGGGGCTTACCAGACAAAACTTACTGGGGAGTTAAAGTGTCAGAACAATTCACCTGGAGTTTCAGTAGTTTGAGTTGACTTCTTCAAGCAAATATATTCGAAGGAATGCATCTCCAGGATCCATGGATACTTCTATATTCCCCTCAGGTAGATCCTCTGGTTGTTGTGTAGAGCGAAATTGAACACATACGGAGGGTAAGCAAAACACTAAGTAACCAAGTAAATTTTTGTTGGTGGAGAAAATAGTTCACGTTTGGAAATTAAGCAGTTCGTATCACATCAGAAATTTGTATACCGGAGACAGGTTGGAAACCAAAGTAAGACCAACGGATCTGTTGAATTTATACACCGATACTGCAATCTGCTGACTGCCCATTTATTTCTCCGTCTGAGTCATCAGATGAAATACACATCCGACGAGACTAAATCTGATTGTGCAACCAAGTAAAGCTACTGCCATAAAAAACGAGAATTTGCGATTTCCATGTGGTTCTTATGAGTTGCGCAATAGTTTTTCATTAAAATACCTTCAAACTTACTTTTCAGGAGGGGCGATTACGACACTAAGGGTAATTTTCTCAGACATACCTTTCCAGCGAAGCTTCCTCTTCTTCAGTCTACCATAAAGGACTACCAAATGTACAGTTCGGGTTTAATAAATCAAACAAACTAGTCATTGCATAAGTTGTCTGTTTTAACGCTGTGCGTTGTGCTACACATTAACAACACTCCTCCCGAACAGCGACCGCAGGCGTGGCATATATATATATATATATATATATATATANGCAGGTCCAGCAGGAATATGTTAGCCCTATAAAGTATATATATATATATGTATATATATATATATATAAAGTACATCTTGATTCTATAGGGGCAAGATAGCCCAGTGGTTAGAGCGCGAATTTGCTGACCGGAAGGTCCATGGTTCGAACCCGACCTCTGCCTTTCGACTTTCCCTGTATAGGCTTAGGCAACCTGGCAGTATCCCAGCCCTCGTGCTTCCTTCGGATGGCATGGCAGCTAGGTAGCTAGGTGCTACAGCTGAACGATCTTGATTCTCTATTATTACAGCTACTGTCCGATGAATACGGACCAGTTCTATCGCCTATCGAATTTGATATACGATAAACATTGTGATACCTCCATTAGGGAACCAATACCTTATAAGCATAAGCTAGAGTGGCACCGGATACTTGCGTTTAAATCAAAGCTTGTAAGTGACCCCATTTTTAGTATCGTTATTTCTTCGAACTGTGGAAGTTAGTGCGTGTTTGTGTGCGTAACGTGGAGTTACAACGAAAATCTAACAGATTACGGTGGACTGTATGCTTCACGTTCTGGGTGTTCAGTACCTAAACAGGTGGACCTAAACGTCAGTACTACCCGTAAATATTACCTCTAACGTTGACAAGGCAATCAAAGTGCTTCAGGAGATACGGCATGCAAGCCAAGTGATGTCATTATCATACATGAAGACGAACTGACAAGGTTACCTCCAAGGGTTTGTAAGTAAAAATTGTTAAGGCACTTCATTTTTGGGTTCTAACTGAGCTTGATTTGGTACTGATTGCGTGTCAAATGAGTTAAATTTGCCTTATAAGTTTATTGCTCTCTGGAAAGCGGGTCTTTTAAGAAGGCCGTAACCAAGAGGAAGAGTTCCAAAAGCCCGAGTAAAGTGGGAGTACCCTGGCAGAAGATTTTCGAGGGTAGTATGTCTACGGAGGAACAATTTTTGACATCGACGCTGCCAACAGATGCATTAGACGCACAGCCAAACTACACTACATTGGATGTTTTACACAAGGAAATAGAGGTATGCGTAGAATACTGCCTTAGACAGTTTCTTACTTAAAGACTCTATGAGGATGCAGTATGCGGTTTTTTAATTTCAAAAGTTCCACTCTGGACAGCTTACCCATTGGAAAATCTCATTTTTATGTGATCCATAAAGTTTAATTCAGGAAAAAAGACGCCTTCAGAATAAACATTCTCTAGTCAGTCACTTGAACTACTCTGACCAGAGGATGAAGAACGTAAATGTGTCAAAATCAGCTACACGTCTTGGATCATCGCTCAACTTGACTATTTCCTGATAATATCCTTTTTTCGCCTTCATTACTAAACAGAGGCCTGCTTGGTCAACAAACAAGCTGAGTGTTGGCGTTGTCTTCCCTGGAGAACAAACTTTCCCTAATAACTTTGAAAAGATGAGCCTCAGAGGAGCTCTCAATCGAAATCATTTTACATAAACGGCATTGTTATATTCCGAAGGATTTGTTGTGTTGATATACACGTCATGCAAGCTGATGCGATCTTGACGCAAAATCTGGCGGACTGCCTGTTTTTTCCGGCTGTAGCGTACATCCTCTGAAAATACCATGAGCAAAAGAAACCAGTGGTAAAACAAAACAACTTTTAATGTGTCCATGAAATCTTTTAAAAAAAGATGAACACGTCAAAATAACTATTTTGTTTAGCTTTGTGGAATTATTTCTTTGCAAGGGACAAAGTGGTCACCATTTCAAAAAATTACTTTTGACAAGACTTTTCTCCAAGGTATCAAATGTTCTAGGGAAAATCTCCTAGTGCACTTACAAAATGTGACCTCTTTTTATGTACAGTCTCTTCTGTGAGGGACTTGGTCAAGTGAAAACAAGTCTCCATTCATTCCGGAGGGTGGCTTCTCAAGGGCGGAGAACAGTAGTCTGCGGACACAAATAAGGTTTTAGGACTTCCACTCAACCCGAAGGATTTTTGACTTTATGTCTCTTGTCAGACTCCTGGATGACGTCATAATATGTGATGACTCCCTCATTCCAATCCATGTTTGGAAGGGATTTTGATCATCGGGACACCTGGAACGTTCGTTGCTGGAAGTAAACAGTGGTTCTCAAGAAGCATCATTTTTACGCCAAATCTCATAGTACCGGACAGCAGTGGTCTTTGTAACGATGCGGTCTGTCTTTGAAAAGACTTGTCGAGAAAGTCCACCACACAGTATTGTTTAGTACACTTACAATGTGTCAGTTGATGGTAGACAAATCCGGACGACAAAATGCCCATTTTTTCCATCGCAAGAGTTGTTCCATAATCTTGGTGTTTTGTGAGCAGGCCAGGCTGAACGAATGCCATCAAATCGTAAGGTATTTTTCATTTATCCGTCATGAGCTTGAGATAGCTCATTGGTTAAGGCACAACCTCTCTAACCGGAAGGTCCGTGGTTCGAACGCAACCTCTGCTTCTCCATCGTTCCTGTCTAGATTTGGACAACCTGAGAGTATCTCACCCTCAGTGCTTCCCTCGGGTGGTACCGAAAGAGTTTACAGCTGAACGATTATTATTTTTATTATCTATTACTCATGTAGTCGGCAGTTGAGGATTTTAACCCTCCCAGCATAATGGGAGGGAAAACTGAAAATGTCATACAAATAAGAAGATTATTTTATTTTCGTTCAGCGGCACGTGACCTCTCAGCTATTTGACGTGTAGCTGTTTCAGCTGGTGTACGTCCACCGATCATGTATTCAATGCAGCAGTTGTCCTGAACTACTTTCTTGCACGTCATATGACGTCACATTTTAGCAGAATGAATAAACAAAAGTGACTGCGCAAAGAATTCCGCTCCTTTGTTCTTCTGTTATACAACTTTAACGCCAACATATGCACACTGCACCTTTCGTGGTACACATCCCCAAAGCAGTAATTCCCTCCCCCGAGTGGGGAATTCCATTCAATGGTTAGTATTCGATTACCTAGAAGGAAAGTACTCTCCTGGTTTGCAGTGGCAACTACTGCCTCATTTACCTTTAACTGAATTCATTTTCATATTAACTAACTAACTTATCTAGCTTTGGAATACAGCTGGTTAGTAGGATCAGTCAATCAAATCGATCCACAAATTGGACAGCCACCCACGGTTCAATATTAGAGGCAATTATAGTTTTCATGTAGCCATACTCTCAAACTAGATGCCGTAAAGAATAGTCCGTTGATAAGCCAAGAGTACCGTGCGATAGACAAACAAAATGGTTGGAGGAAAGTCCAACGATATCACCTATTCAAGTTAAGCATGAAATGGGTTGGGGACATTGAACACGATGGTCTGTGTGGTTGGCCCGTTGTGTGGCGTTAGTTGCTGTAATTACATCATGTTAGTTTACCAAGGAAATTCCGGTCCGTGTGTTCATCCCTGATCAATAAACCGTGAGTCATACCATCGGATGAACTTGTTGCTCGTGCTGTCAGTGTTTTTGGATCGTTTATTCTACGCATGATCCACACAGTAAAACGTTTCCACAGGAATTGCGACGCGGCTTGTAGGATCGATATGACAAGATATTAATTCTCGTTCGATACTTGTCCTGAATGTTTGCGTATTGATCAAATTAACACTAGCGGATTATAGGGAGTGAAAAACTGCATCATTACTTCCTATCCCCCTTGATGTTCATCGAGTGGCGGCTGGAATTTAGCCGTCAACAGCTAATAAAGCTGTAAAGTTCCAGGGTTGATTAATAGTGTTAAACAATGTTAAGAACAAGGTTCTTCATAACCCATAGTTTTGATCATCGAGGGTAGTTCTAATCAGTAGGAACTTAATCGAAAACACCAAAGACAAGAGAAGCAAGGCGGTCGACCTTCAAAAGACTGTCCGATCGGTTAAGATGAGGCGGTCACATTGGTGCGAGTTGCAGCTGGGGCTCAGCCAGTCATGACATGGTAAGTCATGATCACACAGCGGATATGGACTTACCGTCGAGTCGATTATCGCAGACAGACTATGTGTGATTTACAGGAGCTTCCGCGCCGCACCGTTCCTCGTGCGTATGAATTGACTGGACCTGGTCGAACCAAACATTGTGGTTTTTCGTCAGAGCGTGCAGATCAGTGGCTGAGTCATTCCTCACTTTTTGGAACTGTGGTGGATTTTGGGGCGGAAAGGGCACATGTCTTCTGTATTCTGCAAGTTCCCCTTCAGTTACCTTCTGGTCTTCCCTATGCCGCACTGCAGCCCCCACAACAGACAACTGATACAGGAAGATAAAACCGCAAATGCGCTTGTATACATGTCAGTTTTCCAGCATTTTGTTGTGTGTAAGTGGGTTTCGTTTAACAACTAAACCACTTGCCACTGAAGGTCTGCGGAGAGGGTTTATGAAATAACCTTGCGGCATCGAAACAGTATAAAATAAAACTGCTGTTGGTAGTGCGCTGAGATCTGGGAATTTTCAATACAGATTTCATCCTGTAAGTGAAACCGGTCTATGCTGGAAAGGCGAGAAGCGTTGTACAGTTCTGGAGTTTCGTGGGATTTGCAAAGCTAATGATTCTCATCGAGGATAAAAAATTCAATCCAGTGCGTCTCGGCATTTCTGCATAAGTTGGCTTCATTTAGAGAATGAAATCTCTCGTTAGGAATAAA
>SJOL01008619.1:421954-443130 GCA_004794785.1 Opisthorchis felineus
AGTACCACATCAGAAAACTCAACTAGCCCAAACACGTTCAACATATTTCACTCAAGCAAAGAGCCAATTTTTACGAAACGTGATCCGGCCGGTCACCGAGTTTCGAGTTCTTGAACTACTTAGAAAATTTGTCGGTCGTCCCGGAACAGTCTGTGTTATTACTGCCAGTTCGCATTATTCAAAAAACACTTGACATTAAAACTGAGTACTCAATCTATTTGATTGGTTAAAGAGTTGCATTGTTGGTAGGGGCTTTTGTTTTATTTTTTTTACAACATGCTAGACCTTGATATTTGTTCTTTCATTGCTTTCGCTATAGACTTCAACGCATTAACTGCAGTGGTCATAATAAGCACCCATAGATTTACTGTAATCCACATGAATCCACGTATACCAGAACGTATCACTAGGCTCTACTACATTTTCCTCATTTGTGTTTTTGGAAACTCTTCAAGATGGCAATTTTTGGGGAGTTCTTGATGGAAAACTAAACTAAAATTCAGTAGAAAAGGTAACTGACATGTGATGGACAGGCTTGGTAATATGGTAGTAAAATCCTCACTCCTAGATAAAGTTCAAATTTTTAAATTCCTTTTTATGTTTCACACAGTTTAAACTTTGCTCGCTGTGTGGTGTCCTCGTTTTCCTTTCAAATCTTTATGTTGACTAACTCTGTCATCCTTATATCTCATAAGAAGCCCCGAAGTACACACCACCAGTGTCCACTGGCTGAGTCCATGCATTTCGGATGATACTGTCCCCTCGTTTGGTGATGGAAAGTTTGCAAGTTAATTGCCATTTACCTTGGTGTGCTGCAGCTGAGTGACCATGATTATCACTAATTGGTGGGCAGACCAACAGCCACCTGATCAACAACCTACAAAATCACCCGCGCTACCGATAGTTTGACACATTGCCAACAGTCCTAACAGCCCAGTTGCACGCACAAAGAAACCATTTGCTTTGCGCACGTTTTCAAGTGATCATTTACATGAGAGCAATTCAGGGGCTAGAAATAAATCTGGTCATTTGTTTCCTTCACGAGCTGAATGGCACTTAGACAGCATGTTACATGCGGTATGCAGCAATACATCAGACGAATCAGGTAGCAATTAACGGAATAGTGTGCAACGTCTCGACAGATTGAAAGAATTGAAACCGAGCCCAGTGGAAGAAGTGTGCGTTATATAACGCATTTCTGTGACGCACAATCACTCAACCCGCATGGACCTATTGGCCATTCATTCGTCGGCGTTCTTCTGAATACCACTGTATCAACGGACATCGGACAGCTATCACCGTTGGAAGGGTAGACGTATAAAAGTAAGAACTCAAACGGCGATAGCACTAAACAAGTGCGTTTGTGCGAGTAACCAACAGGTTATCAATCACACGTTGTTTGTAGACAAGTCCATTCTACAGAGCGGTGGAAACGTCTCCCAACATAAAACATAACACTCAGCAAAATTAGCAAATGATTATAATGCGACGTCGTTCAGTTGAAACTTCACTGCTTCTCGCCTTTCCATTTCGTTCTCACAAATCATGAACTTCTAACCTCTGAATCACTTCGACACAAAGAGCTTTGTCCATGATCTGTCCTTCTTCTATCTGCATTCTGGTGACGTTCTTGATTATTTTTCAGTCAACTCACTGTATCGTACTTCAAAGTCATTTAGAGGACTGTTTCAGTTCATAACACAGTTAACGAGCAGACATGTTTTATGTTCAGACCTGACCTTTTTTGATATTCTACAACCCTAATACGACTTCTGTTATTGCGTTTCTTCTCTCCAAATTCATCCTTCAGTTCTTAGCTGATTCCATCGGATCTGTTGTAAATTTGTGAATTCAACCCCTTCTAAAATGGGAATAGTAGTATTTTCCAGGAAAAAATTAGGCGCTTATTTCATCGAACAAACTCTTTGGCAGATAAGAACTATAAAGCATAATGTTGTTCATCATCATTATGACTTATATACCAATATTAGCATAAAGGCGTGAGGGTTTTGAGATTTTCTATGTACTACACAAAGTTGGGGTGCAAAAAATCTACCAGGAAATACCGCTTTTGTTCGGTTTACCAACTAGGTTGTCCCACAATGGCATCATTAGTAAGCACCTTCTGTCCAAGTGAGTGTACCAACTACTAGATCACTTGTTTTAAATTGCACTGCCACATATTTCCTATGTTCGGGAAAATATTGTAAATAACCATTTATTGCTTACATTCAAACGTTCAGATTTGCAACACAGTTGATGTCATCAAAACAAACATTAAAATGGCCTGATAAGGAATCATGCTGATCAAGATCTGTCTGTGTTCCACTAGGCGTCGTTATGGGAGATGTGGTCCAATGCGCTCCAAGTTTTTATGTGAGTAGAAACTAACATACTGCTGCTGTTTTTGCTAAGCCAACTCATTTTGTGAGCGGAATTCGGAAAAGTCCACCAGAGTCAAGCTGTGAGATAGAGGCACTATTATACGGGAATTTTTAAGGTAGCCTAATCACGATAACGTGACTGGCAGATTTTAGTGGTGACACCGTCTTTCTGCTTTTTGTATGGTTCGTGCATTTGAAACGGAAACGGATGACGTCAAATCACTGTGCTGGTTTGAACACGTTGTTTCGATGTTTGGACGCTAAAACAGGGTTGATAGTCGGATTTAAATAGAAGGTTATTCTGGTTTTCATGGGAGACTCAAGTGAGTCTCTCGTTTATGATGTTCTTCAACTGAATGTGCTGCACACAGGCCGCCTCATGTTTCAGTTGGTACGATATTCGAGATATCGCAGTATATTTTCATGACGNAAACTCGGGGACTGCGCCTACCTGATGAGCCTCAAGAAGGGCGAAACCGGTCGTGGGCTGTCAAAGAGTTTTCAGCAACCTCGTGAGTAGTTTCCTTCAAGAAGGTTATTCTGTTCACCATGGCAGACTTCTTAAAGATTCGACATGCATTTCAAAACAAATCCTGGAAATTCTGAACATCATATAAGCTGATTGCGTTTTTCTACAGCAATTTAGACCATCTGGTCTTTAGGATAAATGTATTCGTCTGTTCGTGTTTGTTGTGACCGAGGTAAAGGAAGCTGAAGAACGGAGTACACAAAGATTCATGCACAACAAATTTTCCAACTATCTTGATTGTACCGAATCGTAGCTCGTCAGCAAAGTATCACCCCCATACTAGTCGTTTGGGATTAGTGCCATTTAACCTCACAGAATCGAGGTTGTATGGAGCAAAAAAGCCCAATATACGAGCGTTGAAGAATAAGAAGTATATAATGGAACATTTTAATACCCTATGTATTGACGTAACGCATATATGGCATACATTTCTGTTGAATGTGAATTGCTGATAAGTAGCATTAGGAAAACAGAATAAAGTAATCCTGGCTGCCTTCAATATCCGAAGTATTCGTAGGGGAACCACATTTACTACGTAATACAACTGTTAGTCAGGTAATTTTACGTCTTAGTCAATTAAATTCCTTTGTGACTCGCATTCGTTTGCCACCCAACAGCTTGTGTGCGGCCGCTCTTGACAGATCAGATTGGGATTTGTCAAACTAACCTCAAACCTCTGCCGGCATGTTAGCGCAAGTTCTCATTGAACTCGGTAATTTATTTGCTTTTCATAAAAAGGAAGGGTTTGTCAAAGTTTAAAAGAACTTCGTACATAACACCATATAAGATCCGAAGTTGGTTTCCCATCTCATCTCTGACTGCGATCGCCCAGTTAGTAGTTTTTCAAACCAAAGAGGAACAACGGTGGTTCAGAGGGAGAATTAGACAAACAAGAAGACGTAATCTCGCCCTCATACTTGTAGCAATTTACTGAAACATAGTATAAACAACACACCTCCACTATTCTAATCTAACATCGCCTAAGTCAACCTGTTTAGCAACTGCTGCGGTACTCTTGTGAACGGCGCTCGCACCACAGATCACTATTTGTTGAGTTATTAATAACGTTGTGTTGAACAGTCTGTGGTTTGTGTTTCGGAAAGCCGTAAGGACCGTTTGACGGGTGATAAGCAAACTCCGGAGCAATTCAGGTCAAATGAAGCACTCTGACCAAAGAGACAGGTCATATATCTAGAAAACCAACCCTGACGTTGCAGTTAAGATTCAAGTAACGGAACAGGAAGGAAATATTTCACAAGATATCGGGCAGATTTCTGGGAAACGAATCTGGCTACAAGCCGAAAATCTAATGTAAAAGCTTGGTGGAATTGAGAGTAAAAGGAATTCACTTTCAGCCAAGGTTCAAATATGAGCTCGTTACGTGGTTCCATAAGTTAAGTCGATTTATGCTGGCACACATAACAACTGTTTTGTTGATACCGTTTAACCTATTATATTGATCTTAAAATTGATGGACTTTTAGCGTAGGCAGACTCTTGACAAAGTTCTGGAAAATTGGAGTCGTAGACTCGCAAAAACCTACTGATTAAGGTATCTCTACCAAAGCAATCCATAGTCCCGGCTGACCAAAAGCTTTTTCAGAGTCTTCGGAACTAAAATTCATAGTAGTCGCCGTAGCATAGGATGAAATAAATGAGGCGTCAAGATGAATAAAACAGTTTGGTCTTAGTGACGCTTCGTAGATATGAGTTTGGTGCAAAATTACAGAGAGAAATTTAAGAATCAATTTAGGTCTTGCTTAATCCATTCATCTTAAGCCGCCAGCCAGTATTCAAGCTCGTTTTGAGATTTTAGAGTCTAGTTAAATGAGAGCCTCAATTTGCCCGCAGTTAACTTACTTTGAATGGTTATAGCTATGTTACACTGTCAATTTTGGAAATCGGAAAAACAGGTCAGTGTATACCTGTCCCTTGATTGTTCCCAGGAGTGCTTTCAATCGACCCGGTATTACACTAAAACTCTTTCTTATTGTCTATGGTCTCACCTAGTGCCAAACCAACCCAGCTTGATACATTTGTCGTAAAATCAGATCAATTTTGATTTATTCATGGTGTATAAAGTCTTCACTCAACCGAGTCACAGGACAGCTTACCAACGGGTCATCATTGTGAATGTCTTAACGATTTCAACCCCATCTTAGACGCCAAGTTAGTGCACATCACCTGGTAAGCTATTAGTACAAGTTGCAAAGCGCTACCTCAGTTGCTGGCTGGCAGGTTAAACTTCTTAACACACACGAAGTGCGGGAAGTGGTCTCCTTACCTGGATTCGTCTCATACTTCTCAACATGAACTTAGTTGTGAAGCGGTCGATGACATTGGTAAAATAATTCCTGTTACGTTCAGTGTCGTTTTTCTGGCGAAAATGAAAAGGAGAAGAGCATACACAGAGGCTAGTTCCCCTAAAAGACCTAATTTTCTTGCTTCCTGAGAAAGAACTTAAACTTTTCTAGAATTAATAGAAGTAATTAAGGGGATTTTCATAAAGGAAACTACTCACAAGTTTGCTGAAAACTCTTCGACAGCCCACGACCGGTTTCGCCCTTCTTGGGGCTTATCAGGTAGGCGCAGTCCCCGAGTTTCCGTCGGAGAGTTTTCAGCAACCTTGTGAGTAATTTCCTTTAGAATAATATACTGCCATGTCTCGAATATCGTACCAACTGAAACATGAGGCGGCCTTCATGCAGCACATTCGGTTGAAGAACATCATAAACAAGAGCTTCACTTGAGTCACCAGTGAAAAAAAAAATTTGCAAATGAGTGTAATCGTCGTAAATAAGGGGCTATTTTAATGAGCTGACAGTGGGGAAGAGCGTTGTTTTTTTGGTCAAAGTGAGCCACGTTATGCGCACCATAATATCAAGTTAGCTTCTTTTTACATATTCTTATCATCCTGTCCATTGTAAAGTTGTAGGTACAGTTTGGTACCTCTTGAAAGAATATAACAAAACGTCCTTGAAATTCAGTATGCTTGATGGTGTAGTTTCAAGCTTTTCGGGTGCTTCAACCCACATGAAACTTACTGATGTCGTAAGGTGGCATTCGTACCTACCAAATGTATCAAAGTGAGATAGTGTTCGGTAGAGCAGGCTTGATAGTATGTTCGATAATTGAAGCTGTCTGCCTTTCTCTCAGAATTTAGAAATATAAAAAAATTCTTCAGGGATTTGGTTTGATAAAAACTTGAAACGTCCACCGCACAATACCGCAGGCCGTTATTAAATCTTTCAATCCGTCCGACTTTTTAGGTTACCGTGGCGTTTTCTCCAGTAGGTGACCCTCATCTCTCCAAATTATTGCTTCGCTGTCACTGACTGTTCAGAGAAATGTCGGAAGGGAGCTAAAATAGACTGTTTGCAATGGACTTAGTTCTTTAGCTGGTTTTGTCATCTTCCATGTGCTTTACTGCCAAACGCGATCAAGAGCTGTGAACCTGGGTGAGATGAGGTACCGCCGTCCTGAGATTAAAAGTCTAAACACGTGCTCAATACCCTGGATTGCAGCATACGAATAAGCAGGTCAGTTAACAGTTCAACAGGTCTCCCGCTAAGCAGCGCAAAAATGTGTAAAAATGCATTCATTTAAGTTAACAAAACAGTTTGATTGTAGTGTCCAAATGAGGGATCTAACTTCTTGATTTTGAACAAAACATCACAGTTTCTAATGAGATGGTTTACTCTGGGAGGCTTTTGGACGGAGGGGAGAGTAACAAACTTGTTAGTGGGTTGAAACAGGTGCAAACAGCTGAAGCAAATATGCTGCTGAACACGTTTTGCTTGATAGGCGTGTAGAAACAGAACATAACAAACGATTGTAACAGTTCCTATTCCCAGAACCATATTTTATGAGGTCTCAATGACTGTCGAATCACAGAGCAAAGACTCTCATGTGTGGAAGATTTTTTTTGGGAAGGAAAAGCTTGCGAGATATTTGTAACATTAGACTCATCTTTTATGGGTTGAACTTGTTTGCATATAATATGTGAAGCAACTGACCAGGTTCGTATTTCCTATTGTTGACATTTTGCTTTTCTGTTGCTGTACCCACATTTACATGCAGGAAGATTGTTTGAGGTAAAAATCACTGCTGCCTTGCGAACTTTCAGTGATTACAGTTTTAGTGGACCGACGCCTGAATTGTCAGGCAACAGAACACCACTGCGGGTAATTTCAAATCCACTGGTTGGTGTTTTGTACTTGACCTAATCAAGTCCAGTGATTTACAGGTAACACTGTTTTCTGTCTTAGCAGGTAGTCCATTTCTAGAGTCACGCGTGAAAAAACACTCAAGATTCATCCACTAAAGCCGTCTACCATAAACAACGCCTGGCCTGAAATTCTATTTAGACTGATTATATTACAAAGCATGAGTGACCCATGAGATGTTTAGTACTCATGAGTTATGAACTCGCAATCATCAGCTGAGTAAGCAGACTTGCGTGGCGGACAAGAGAGACCACGAAAGGCCGGAGCCTAGGAATAGTTGTTTTCAGATGACGTCACATTTTCAATTTACTCAAACAATATTGTAAACTACAACATGATCGACTTCCATTTCACTCGCCTACAACTCAACATTCTCCGACAGGTGATCGGTGACGAAGTTCTGTACCCACGTACCCTCTCCCCAGTACAAAAACATGTGTCAAAGTTTCCCAATCAGCTGAGCGATTATTGAGTCACGTGCTCGTGACAGCAAGTAGACTAGTGAAAAACAATTTCGAGTTGAGTATTCATTGTATAGGCCTTGCATAAAAATATCATCAAGAATTCATCAACATTGACAACTTCCCTTAATCCCGGAGGCTGATGCGTACAGTTTAGTAATTACAGCTAAATTCAAAATGACTGATTCCATTTTTATTCAAAGAGCGGGTCTCAGTTTTCAGTATTCAGATAGCAGTTTAAGTAACAATTAATTTGTTTTTAACTAGATACTTAACTGAATCTCGGCGGAATCTCTCGTTTGTTGCACAAACGGTCTTTGCTACACAAAGACCACCTAATGTTCCAGGTGATGTTATAGATACCGGTGGTGTGTAATGTAGGTGCAAATAGAACCTAAGGTTGACGGGAACTCGAATATCCTACCAAGTGACCGTTGTGTGGCACATTCAGCTAAAGAATAACATAAACTAGAGATTCAGCCGGGATTTCCAATTTGGTGTAAATTTCGTACAATTTTGTCTCAAGTGGGACTTAGGGTTGACGGGAACTCAGCGACCGCGCTTGCTGTGCCCCATGGAGGGGAAACCCGTTCGGTAGGTATCAGCAGCCTTATGAGTAACGTGTTCTGTCAGGTGAATTTCGATACTAGTTTCAGCATAATCTAGTTTGTGAATCCGAATCCTATAGGTGGGGAGGCATCAGTAGACGGTTGTTTCCGCTTACACTCCTAGCTTTATGTGGCAAATAATGTCACCACACGATGGCTGATGTAGCAATAATGTACTTTTACCTGTAAAATTCATGACTGCATATTAGCTGAGATACTCCCAGGTCACCCAAACCAAGATAAACGGACGATTGGGGCCCTAACTAAAGCCTTTGGCTCAAAAGTCTGATCGGTAGATAGCGGCTTGAAACTACTCGAATAGTCAAATTCTTGAGGGACAAATTTCCACACCTGCCTGGATCCCCAGAATCGGGGGCCAGGATGTTGTTTGTTAAACATCTATCTATTGCCAAACCTGTGGCCACTACGAGAGCTCAGTTGGTTACTGGGGTAGGCAAGCCGTCCTACCACGATACGAATATGAAAAACAAATGGAGTCGTTTTTCATTGCATAAACACGTGGAACTCCACTGCATTTGGTGAATAATATTGCTATTTGAACTTTCGCTGTCACATATTTCGTCAACTCTGCATGTGTACCCAGCTGCAATATGAGACCAACAGATTTAGCAGAATTTCGGCTCGTCGTGTGAAATAAATCCACATAAGGGATAACCAAAGGGATTTGCAAACGAAAGTTTTTCGACATCTGGTTTCAAAATTGTACTTTTGACAATTCTACTAGCAATTACAAGAAACCACCATCATCATCATCATCATGAACAGCACGACATCAGTGTTCAACACTGATGCTTCGTCGCCGTGCAACCATGATTTATTTGAAAGCCTTATTGCGAAGAAAAGAATAAATGTGGATGGCGAAGAGACTTAGTGCTAGCTTACTAAAATCATTCGGAGGTGATTACATCTCCAGACACTCATTCAGGCAGTCTGGATAGAAACTGACAACAAGAATTCCATTGACATCGATTAGCAGCCATATCTTGCAGCTTCTCCAACCAGGCACAGTGAGGATCACGCGTTTTTCATCCTGGGAAGCGAGCCGCAACGACAGCACCCAAGCGTTTTGTAATCTACTGCATACCCTTCTGACAGGTCAAGGGTTAGCCACCTCTCTGCTTCCGCCACTCTGAATTGGGTACTGAAAACAGCACTCTTTTTGGCAAACGATGGTTCGGCATACACAATACATGGCCTAACCAACGCAGCTTCTGGTGCTGGACACATTCTTTAATGGAAGTCCTCGTTGTACAACCGAAAACTCGCGTTTTAATTGCCTCGTTACGGATTTCCCGACACCAACCCACAAGAGCTGTGGTCCTGAGACAGCGACTGACGAACACCTGAAGACATCTCAGTTCCGCTACTCCAGGATACCACATCTCAAAGCCATACAACAAAACAGCCCGCACTGTAGCCTAATACACACGTTCCTTGAGATTCAGTGATATATTGCTTTGACGCCATAGGTAACTCAAATTGGCAGACGTGACCCGAGCCTTTCAGATTCGTGCAATGACCTCATCTGTCACATTACAATCAAAACTGTTACAACTTCCAATGTACGCAAAACGTTCCACAACTTCGAGTGTCTGTCCTTGGATTGAGAAACCACAAGAAACCTCCAGGCTGATTACATTTAGTAGCCATCGTGACTGCCTTCGTGGCTGATCGTTGTTACTGATTCTGTTTCGTTGGAATGGTTTTTCAATATAGCAGTTGTGAATACCTATTAGTTTTGTTTTAACCCTAGCGGTGGTCACCCCCCAAGAGGATATTTCACTGATCGTAGCTGTCCTCTGGAACCTTTTTAGTTTGGTGCCTGACAAATTGTGCTAATCGATAGGACACAGCATATAAACTAAGATTGTTGGAAGATTGGAAAGTGACCGACTTAGCCGGTTTGAAGTGGCTCATTGCCTACCATTCCGGAGAGTGCACCACGGTACTTTATATTCAGTGAGAAAGCTGAAACCCAGAGTATTTGGAGTCCACGAAAAGACCTATGTTATTGAGCAAAAATCCTATCTGTCATGGGTTTGAATTTGCAGTCGTTTCTGTATCTCTCTATCTAGAATAGCCAAAGCATACTGCAGGCAAGTTGTCATTCATAGCCACCACTGTTTTATTGATTTCAGCTTAGTAACACTATTGCTGATGGACAATTACCAACAAAACTTTCACCATGGATGGAACTGTTTGTCAGATTTACTCATCTATCCTTGTGGACTACGCTGATTATCCATTTTCTGCCAAGTTGGATGGCCAGCCTATTCTGATACTAGCTTTCAACTAATCGATAAGTCTGGAGGTAGACACTGTTCTCACTTACAAACGAACACATGAATGTTTCCACGGGATTTAAAATAAGACCGTTTTCTAGGTGAGAAATAGACGAATCCATCTGGCAACTTTCACACCGAGTTGTTTTCAGAGAATTATCCCCTGCAAAGTCAAGTGTTCTGTTGAGTTTACACAGGATAAGATGGAACATTAATTAGTTTGGAAACAATAGTTTACTGTTCATACTGTAGAAGTTCGTTCAAACAGTGAACACAATTCAGAGCTAGCGAGAGCGTATTCGTATGGATGAGAGCCGCACTTGTGTTTGTAAAATTTAGGGGACATATGTTGAGCAGTAAAATGTCAGACCACATCAGTTTTTGGCTTTTTGAAGGGTAGTGTAACATTATTTCATGTGATAACCACAGTAGAAGATAACTTGGGCTCACTAGTTTTGTGCGCAACCCAAAGCGAGATGAATGCTTTTTCTGCTTGACTTCCAGAAGAGTTGAGGAACGAAATTTCAATACAAATCTAATCATCCTTCCGGAAAGGTTCAGGAGATGGGTAAAGCGCTTGAAACATCAAAAGCTTCCGTAACAGTAGAAGAATGCTCTAGCAAGTATTCTGCATTGGTCACTGACTCAGAATGGGCAGGCATGGACACAATGGTGAAATTCTGACTGATTAGATGCTTTGCAATGAACAAGCTCGTTTTGTTGATTTGTTCCATGAACGATGGTTACCGTAACGCGCTTCCGTAAAAGAAGTCACCGGAATATTTTTCATTAATAGATGCGTTTGGTCTAACTAAAACTGTAAATCGGTCAGGTTCACAACTTTATCAAGGAAACAGACCAGTCAGCATCAGGTAGGCATTATAAACAAAAAAACAGGCTGAACTTAAAACCCCGAAGTAAACTTAGGTGTGGAAAGTGTTATACGGAATTTCGGCTAAGTAGTATACCATTATCATTTGTGGCTTGGTTTTGTGACGCAAATTCACTGAAGTTTTTTGCCCACCCTAAGGCTTCTGCCATAGAGAGAGACCGGTGAGGACTATACTTTTGTCTTTTTTCTGAGAATGGTGCTACCAGAGTTCTACATTTCTACTTTCATCACTGTCTGAGCTTTTTATTTCCTGCAAGGACGAAAACTTAAACAATTCCACCCCGAGCACACCATATAAAAACACCAATAAATCTTCCATTTTGGCGGTGGTGTTTTGACATGGAACCGTTTTCAGTGCCAGTCCACTACTATTTGAAAATGGCTACGGACAGCCTTCAAGAACCCACAGAAGTCACGTGACTAGAAGTTAATCAGTCGATAATCAGTTGAACGCTTAGCCTGGACCTAAGAAATATCCGGAAACTTAAAATGAGACTCGCAAATGACGACACTTCAACATTCAAACCTAACTGCATTAAATTCGGGTGGAGGGGGGGTGGGAAATACTGGTTAGTTGAAATTAGGTCACGCTTTGATACTGATCCCGGTTACTCATAGTTTGATGTCAGCTAATTTTATCAACACAACCTTGAAAAACTCTCAGTCAGGTCAATGCTAACAATAAGGTCGAAATTAACCCGATTTCACAAAGGCACACAAGGCAATTTTTTGGCTTTTACTGTCATTTAAACTCCGGTTTTAACTTGTAATTGGCTAGCCTCAGGAACATACCGGCACTGTTCAGCCTGACAAACATACGGACGTCCCAAATTCTTAGCCTTCCCTTTCAACGATTTTGATCAGAATGTTCTTCGCAGACAGGGACAGAACTTTTTTGGGTTTGAAGCCTAAACGAACAGAAGGGAAATAGCATCATTCCACGCAGCGCTTATCATTATTTCTGTTTAATATTTCTACCTGCGCAACAATATTTCATTAAGCTTGTTTATTCAACTTACAATAGAACGGAGAGGTTAAGTGTTTCTCCAGTTTAAAAATACACAAAACTCCGCTGTGATTATTTTACGCCAAAAACTTGGAAATCAAACTAGGAATGTATCAGAAACTTCCCACCACATGCTTCCTGAAGCGGAAACGCTCCAGCCTTAGAAGAACGAAAGCAACCCCTTTAAACCACCCTCTACAACCAATTGTGTTCACTATTCTCACGACTATCTGCTATTTAGTAGTGAAACAATCGACAGTGTGATTCTGTGGGATTATTTTCCCATTGGCACTCATCCATAGAATCTCCAGACTAGTGTTTTCTATCTTCAATAATCGGGTGGTTTCAACTTTTAACTGTATCCAACTGGAAAACTTTTCAGTGCCGAGTTGCTCTAGTTTGGGATAATTGATCAAACTGTTCAACTGTTTTTCTGATGCTAACATTATCGGGCTGTTAGGGGCTTAGTGAAGCGGATGTGAAACACAATACCTGCATAATTGCATAGTTGTTTAAAATTTTGGAAATGGTGTTTTGTTTGGATTGAATCGTCACTCCGAATCCCTCAGTTTTTTCATGTACGTCCACATTGAAGCAGTAAGCGGGACTGTGTAGGGAAGGTCAGACCCTTGCTAAATTGTACCGCTACCTATATGTCACTCGATCGTGATTCTATTTCCAACCTCATCCATCGAACACCATGACACTCACAAAGCTATAATCGATGTTCGAGAAAACCCGCCAGGAATAATGAGGAATGAAAGCCGATGACACTAACATTGCGCAATTTCACGCGTCGCCAAAAAGTACACACAAAGAAAAGGCTCCACTCTGAACCACAATTTCACGTGCTAGAACTCCACCTTAGGAACTGCAAAAAGATCTATGGAGGAAAGTAAAACACATAATCTCCGGATCTGGACACACGAGCAATAATACCAGTCACTTCCTGAGCAAGCTGCAGAACGTGCAACACAAAATGCATTGAAGTCATGCTTTCTTTAGCTCTCACATCGCTGTTCGACTCGATCGGTTACAACCTTGTCAGAAGTACAGATAATTACTTTGAAATAAACCAAGCACAAAAAAACCTGTTGATCTTTCACAGGGATAAATACTTCAAGTGCGGTAATTTTAGTAGGTTGATGATAGCAAATTTACAACAGAACTGTGTTAGAGGTGGGACTGGTGATGATGGCGACCAAGAACATTTGGCGTGAATATCCTGTTGCAACAGCTAACGACCGATGGCAGGACTAAATTAAACGTCAGCAGCGAAGTTGTCGAAATACGGTTTTACAATTCTCAGCTTTTTATAAGATAGAGTCTTTGTAAGGTGCAAAAAGAAGTGCACCACAGTCATTTGTGATAGACGTTGACTTTTTCCAACAGCCTAAACAGTCTATGAAGCGAAATGAAACATTTTTCTTGGCTTTTCAAAGCAACCGCGTCCATGGTCACCCATCGGGTTTGTAAACAAAAGATGATTGAATGGAGAAGGCATCAGAAACCTTCCTAATATATGCGCGTAGACAGTCCCGGGAAGATTTGTATATTCGCCATAAGGAATGGGAATTTCCGATTTGTGAGCAATGATGACGCAAGGTAGGTTCGAGCTACTCTATGTGAAGCTGATTTTTCGATTTGATCTCCAAAGAGGAATCACATAATTGAATACACTAACTCCAGTGCTCTCATCAGTTCGGCCTTGGCCAGCTGTCATGAGAGAAAATTCCACAGGAATAGAAGGTCATCCGGTTTGTAAGTGTTAAACCAGAACAACTGCAAGATTTACCGTATAAGTATAAGGTCCTGGCAAATGTCTCCAGTGTGGTGGCGCAGGTTATATATATAGTGCATAATGTATAATTTATATTACCAGTTGTCATCCAGACGATCATTGTACTGATTCCTTCTTTTATGGTGCCTTGGCCTAAGACTTTTCGAAGCCAATTAGCAGAATACCCCATGGTGCCAACACCTCAGTTGACGGCATCGAAGCTTTAGCACAAATTGACACCCGCACATTATCACGTTGAGGATAAACAAAATACTGTTTAAAGGGCTGCTAATACAACAGCGAGTGACGAAAGGAACACGAAAAAACCCCATTGAAGACTCGGGTTGTAACTGGCGGCGGCAGCCGAAAATTTAAATGCCTCACAATACCTACAAGTGCAGCCGGCAGAAGGATGATCCTGTCCTGCATTAGTTAAACGTGGACGTTTTGCAAAGCGGATGCACATGACAGAAGAGGAAATTTTCGGAGATACGGTACCCTACAACTGATTTGGTCAGCCGAACCGTCTCACAACATACACACCACTGTGAGAACGGCGCGCAACTCACCCGGAGTACTCAAAAGAGTCCGTGACTGGTTTAACAATTGAAGATTTATGGAACCTTGTTGGTCACATCACAAAAATCAGGTTGTAGAACCTCGAGCCAGACATCACCCTAGCACCCATTCGTGGGGAGGGGGAACAGGAGGGGCAGTGCTTGTGTATATCCAGCGCCTACGCAGCGCACATCACCTTGAAGTAATCGAGCAAGCGACCGCCACCGCTGAGACTGTCGATTCCTCTGACAGTTTTGATGCGACGGGGCCAATACAACCATATTGATGGCGTCCAGATCGGAGGACCGAAAATCAAAGTAGTTGAAACACCGTTAGTAATACTTCCATTAGCTTTTTTAAGGAAAATTGATGCTCAACGAATCCAGTTGGCAATGGAGGCCTTCCATTTATTCATTGATGAAACAGCTATATAGGTGATGGTTGCAACTATTATGTTTTATGCGGAGCAGTTTTTAAACGGCATCTGAATGCAGACATGAGTTCTGAGAATGAAATCTCAGCGCTCATCCACGTAATGTGATAACCGGTTCATTTCGTGTGGGATGGTGACAGTCATTCGCAGACTGCGCTCGTAGTCCGTGAGGAGGGCAGTGTCGATAAATATCATCGCACTGTTTTTTTCAGTTCTTGTTCAACCTTTAGTCTGGTTTGTAAGGCATAATTATTTTGTTGATAAAGCATTCCGGCCCTGATGGTTGAAGGTGAACTGATCACTTTGCGTTTGACCTGAACGGTCCTCAGAGTTTCAGTAGTCTTTTAATTGCTGTAGAGCAAAACTAACGCATAAGCCTAGTCTCCCAAAAGCTATGCAAAACAGGCCTTTTACTCTATTGCGAATATAATAGATGGACGGATAAGTCTCGTAGTTCAGTTGGATGGTGGACCGAAATAACTGAGGGACTGAGGCAGATATTTCTGGACTTAGCGTGTAAGAACTTCAGGTGGATCAGTTGCGACCAATTTCACTTCCCACTGTCAATCGTTGTACAGTTGTTAATGGTTGCGCAGTACTAGTATGCGCTTAATAATCTACCGGAAATCCTAAAAAACCACGAGTGCGTCAGTTTAAGCGCATTTGGCAAATATGCAATTTTTTCTCAAGGTTACAGTGTTCATCATAGATAGTTTTATCGTTGATGGCAAAAGTCATAATATAATCATTCATCAAAACAGTTGTGAGGCGAGCAAAGGCTTTAATGCTTTCAAGACACTCCCGACCAATAAGCGCTGGTCAGTGTAAAAGAATTTTCCAGTCTTTCCTTACTCTGATTTCGCACTAAAGGCCGTCATTTTCGTGTACCGTATTCATAGAGGAATCGTTGGTAGTTCCTCCTACAGAAGGACAGATTCAGTACATTTTGTACGATTTGAACAGGACAGTTATATCCTTTTTTTTGAAGTGCAGTGCTGGTATTCTTCAATGTTGACCGAAAAACACCACTGTGAAGCATGATTCCAGCACATGATAGTGCAGTTTAATCACCGAAGTTCTTATGGTCACAATGTAATGTGAGTTGGGGTGAGCTGATGTCCGAAGCTGCATTGTGTTACACAACTCCAGGCTGTTCCTTTCAGTGTCTGATACTACCATTACATCGTTTGCATCCCCAATTTTTTCGCACATTTGACCCTAACAGGATGTTAGCGGAATAATGGGATAACTTCAACTACATTACTGGCAGATCCTTAGATCGAATGAAATACACTGATATTCCTGCCGCCTGTTTATTCTGCATTGTCCTGTGTCAGGCTCTATTGGGTGACGGGAACGTGGCTTGCCTGAAAAGATAACATGATAAAAACATAAACTTTACACCGAGATATAGCTATTGGTTGTTGATCAGGTGGCTGCTGCTCTGTTCACCGAGTCTAGCAATCGAATTGCAAACGTTTCGTCACCATACAAGGATACGTCATCAGTGCGCAGCTGAAGCTACTGGATGTCCTTCAGTACCTACTATGGCGATGAAATGAACGGACCAAGATTTTGGCAAGTAATGCAAAAATGCGCTTGCTAACGTAGCTGAATAATAACGTAAAACGAACGATGCCATACTGCATTCAATAGTACCTGACTCCACTTTTCAGTACCTGAATGCAGATCTTCTGGTTGTTCGAATTTTCCTTGTGGTCACCGGTGGTGGTGCTTCTGCTTACCTTTGTCATCGTGTCTTTTCTGCTCCTCTGGCTACAAAGGTTTCAATGCTGCCAACCACGAGTAGACATTTTGAATCTAAGCTGTGATGTCCTGGTTGTCAGTAGTTTGTCAGCATATTTCAGTATATGACACCAGGTGCGATATCCATAAAACAGGTTTTCACAGTGGAGAAAAAGCTGATTCTGAATATCAATCAGTCTTTCATTCCATAATGATATGGACCTGACAATGAATGCTTTCTTTAGCTGTAACAATCGATATACACATAAAATTGCGTCGGCTAAGACTGACCAAACTTTTTGTTTGCTGCAAGTCCTCAATCTGAGACAAGAAGGTTTAGTAATCTTTTTCATAGTTCACTATTACACAGGTGTGTAGCGACCAGTAAGGGGGCTTGACAAGTAACAGCCTGTCCAAAGCTGATAAGCGCTAATTGAGAGCAGTCAATCAAGTGATCAGCAAATTCAATTTGAGCTGAGTGTCTTGCAGTACTAGTTAGCTCAGCGGGATTTTTACCACCCCTTGGATTGATGGCGCGGATAATCGGTATAGTAGGTGCCCCCCGGCTGAGCCAAAGAATTGCGTATCACTGTATCATTGAATGGTTTGGCTTGGGCACTCCCCATTAAACTGTATCAAAACAGTGTGCTAATCTTCGTATTGAACACATTAGATATCTTTCAAAATCATAGCAAAGATCTTTTGGGGCTGTTTATTTGTGTTTAGCGAAATTCTGTTGCATTCCAGTTGACCAGTCACATTCATTCAGTTTTATTATTGGTAGCTGTCTACCCATTGTGATAAGATCTACATTTAGAACGTTACAGCCAGCTTTCTGTAAACAAGTTCTTTCTTGTTTAATGGCTCTTAATTTGGGTTGAGGTGACACAGTCTTTTGCAACAAGTCCTTATTTTGCCCAGGCTTTTGGTACTCTCGCACAGATGTCGCACCATCAGATGATATTTGTTAGCGATACCGACGCGTGATATGTGCCCGACTCATCAAGGGTCCGTAGGTTTCGAGAAATACCCCCATTTTCACACGAATTCGGTTTTGACAGGAGACTAAAATGAATCGAGCTAAATCTTTCGTTTGTGATGATCTGTTTCAACTGAAAGATGGTGACCACATAAGCTGACATATTCGAAAACCGAATAGGGCTACCTAGACCAAACTCAAACCCCCTTATCACATAAGCTAGGAGAGCTGCTGCACAAACTTGGAATGTTTACAATAGGAAATTCAGAGCAACAACACCGAGCAGATTGAAAAGTCCACTTCTTTGCTTGGCCTTGTACTAAGGGCCTCAGAAAACTCGGGTAATATGGAGCGAGCCATGCAATATGGAAGTTGAAAAACATTTCTTAGGAGCCGAGTAATTGGCTATCGTTGATACAACACGGTAGCTGCAAGTATTTCGAATATCCGTTAGAACTGAAACCATACAAAGTATTGTGCCTTCAAAACGACTAAATTTGCAGCAGCCTCCTTTGCTCGTACGTGTCAAATCTTTGTGATCCCCAGCCTAGGCAACACTGTTCGTTCTCACTGTATGGTCATTCACTGGTTATTCGACCAGAAATAATTCAGACTATCGGTTCACAACAATTGGTGTCATGTGGCCGTCTCATTAAGGTGATACTGTCCGAAATGCGCTCAGCTTAGTTTGTGGTTATGGCTGCTGATTTGTATGCTGAGGTGGCGGTTTGTTTGCAAACGTTTTGCCACCATTCTAGGTGGCTTCATCAGTGTGTTGTGAGTGGAATTGCCTTGTTCGTATCGGTTAACACAGTGTCTGCTCACCCAAGCCGACCCTAGCCTCTCATTGGTCTTTGGGAGAGACAGTCCCATTGGCTTGTCGATCAACCTGTCTCCCCAATGGATGACCTGTAGCTGGACCTCTCCGGTCCTTCCATCAAGATCTTTGTTTTTGTTTTCTTTGGCATGTTCTGTTTCCTGGATTGAGGTACGAGATTGAGAGCTTAGTCACACTCCACATAGTTTTGTCATATTTGGAAACCATCGGAGGAGCATAAACTATAAACTCCAGTTTAGATTCAAACCCGTAACCTTCCCATTATTGACTGAACACTGCATCACTAGCTCACGACTGTGTGAGTGTTAGATAAGTTTAAATATATCACTTTTAGACTGGATACGGAACTTTTATCATTTGAGCACGCAGTTCACGTTACCCGAGCTCGAGTGATGTCTTTCAAGGAGGATATTTTGAGCAGAGTAATTAATAAGTAGTGGGATAAAATTTCCGTCAGCATTTCAAGATTCTTTTATTTTCAGCCAGCTATGATGCTTCTTGCTATCCGGTGGCGATTTATTGGGTATATGCAAGACCTTGATTTTTCAACCAATGTTGACCGGTAAATTTGTCTCGGATGCTCATCAATCATGTCTCAATCTGTGCGCTTTATTCCTAACCGATTGGAGTCGACCAATTGCAAGGTGTTCACAAGAAAATACGGTAGGCCAGCTGCTGTCACAGACCAAACAACACGCTTGGTTGCCGCAGTTGAGCCTAACTGGTCTAAAGTCTAAGCTTTCAGTCCTAAAAAAGTCATCCATTTCGTCCAGTTTGTTGCTTATCAGGCGGTTGTAGCACGAATCGATGGCCTGGTGTCCGGATCCAGTTTTCACAATTTTCCACTCCGAAAATGCCCCGAATAAATACTTTTCCAGGAATAACCAACCCTGTTTTATAAGTATAGTTCTAAAACCTCCATGAGCACAATGTGGCAGTTATTTTTTGTGAGGCTACCAAAACTCTACGCACAAATGTCGAGGCTGCTCTCACGCGCAGCGCAAAGCATATATACTTCAAACAGCAGGCTATCCGCCTGTTTTTTGTCTGTCTTTTGACTGATTTGCACAACCATAAACCCATTTTGGTTACCGAATTAGCCGCAGTGGTAATAGATGAATGGGTTGAAAGCGTTGCACATCTTGTTCGACGCAAGAATGATTTACTTCAAAATCATGAGTACTAGACAACAGAATGTTGATTGAGTTCAAACGCATTCTCTTCATTGTCTTCCCTACTTCATTCCGTCTTTCTCTAACACAGATCCGTATGCTAGGAAGAGTAGCATACCTGGCTCATCCCCATACTCACGCGGATCTGTATCCCGTCAGGTCAACAAAGTTCGCCAGGTCAGCATGCTACCTTCGCAAAAAAGTTCCTCTCTGGAACGGGCCATCAGCAAGATTGACTTGAGTCATCTGAGTGAAGAGGAGAGGGCCAAAGTCTTGAACGTAGTACAGCGAGATTTACAAGTTAGAGTTGTAGAAAAAGAACGCTTAAAGTGAGTTGCCATTATTATTTTTTCGGTACGTATAAAATCCGTTTCCCAAAACACATGTGACAGTTGACTATTTGAATCATTGACCAGATAAAATTGTCGAATATTGTGGAGGAGTTCGCTTTCATCTGGAAGGCTGGTATTTGCTTGTTTAAAGTTTTGGCGATATGTGGACCACTTAACGACTAGTCCTGTTGAATAGAATTGAATGAGAGAGCCAAAATCCTGCTGGACGTCTGAAATCTACCGAGTACTAGGTAAAAAAATATTATTTTGCTAAAGAAAGAGAGAGGAAGTTAGAGGATGAGTCCTATCTGGGCTTTTATTTCAAACCCTGTCTCCTTCTTTTCAAAAATTTTCACACAACTCCTGATGTACATATGCCGTTTTGCTTGCTGCCCTGGAAGAAAAGCTGTGTTTTAGATGGGGCATACTATCCACGAGTTTACCGGAAACTCTTCAGAGGCCAGTTAAAGAAGCACATCATAAACGAGAAATTAAGCAAGATTCAGCTGAGCCTCTCCTTAAAAACATATTAGTGTGCAAGTAAGAGTTCTCGAAAAACCGATTTGTTGTCTACTGACGATCGTATGTGTGGTAAATAGACACCCATTTGTCCAGCTTCCAAAGAGTGACAAACAACCTCGTCCCGATAATCCGTGAAAACTTTTCCAAAGAATCTGGCAAATACTGAATACGCTCGTTTGCAAAATAAAGTACTGTTAGTAGGCAACTCAACCGAATCGTATTTTTCTCCAGCTGGCCACCCCAGATTTCATTTAGACGGTATTCAAGATATCGAAGTATGTTTCTCCTGACGTGACACACTAAGGCTGCTGAAAACTCTCCGACAGGTCACTACCAGTTTCGTCCATCTTGAGGCTTATAACGTTTCCATCCCCACTGGGCAAGTGGTCAAATGCATGCATTTACAAA
>SJOL01008619.1:448418-460909 GCA_004794785.1 Opisthorchis felineus
CCAAGAAGAGCTATGTCGTCTGCGTACTCGATACCTGTGAGCGGACGCCCCGAGAGCACTTCGGCCCCAAAGGCATTAGAGGCTGATAGTGAGTCTTCCATGATGGTATCAATGAAAGTATTTCGACCGTATTGAGTAATGCCACGCGCCGGCGGTCACGGTCAACCGTTGGGCGATCGGAGTGTGCGGTTTTAGAGCCGACCTTTTCTAACCTGTCGTTCCTCGGGGGAAAGCAGCATAGCTGCTTTCGTAAATACGGACATGCTGGTCGCGTACTACGCTGTCGCTTACTGCTTTCACACTCCCATCGCAGAGGACAGTACGACTTTACCCCCAGAACGCTTCGTACCACAATTACACGTGTAAGGAGGAAATCCCTTCGCCGCGGAGTTGCATGTTAGAAAACACCAACTAAACGTTTACAGACTATTGCACAGGAAAGTCAAACTCTCATATGCACGTTGCTTTTTTAAATTAAATATCCGTCTTCTTCTTGAACGCGTCTTATTGAACGCGTCTTCTTGAACTCTCCTAGATATTCATTGACAGTCACGCAATTGTAGACGAATGCTGTAAAGCAGTTCTACAAATTCCGTAATAAATCCCACCTTCCATTAGATCAAGGCGGAGTTACGAGAAAACATACTACTCGCATGCCTCATCAGTAGTATCCACCGTTACACTCGTAGTACGGGATATCGCTGCTCTTGGTCTGACTGCTCCCCTTTGGTCCTCCTAGAATGGTTGCACCTCGTGGAACGAAGTTTCTGCTAGCGTAGCCCGCTGCACTCATGCCCTACTACCACTTCAAGGTGGAAGGTTTAGGTCGGAAAACTAATGCATGGAAATTCACCGACTGTCTCTTGATCTTCCCTGACGCCATAACTGCTTTTACTCAACAAAAATTCTATCAATTTTCAGTTATTGTTAGTAAAATGGCCTACTTTCTCACTACCCTTTGTGCACTTCTGCATCAAGGGTACCTTTTCTGAGGGATGGTGATGATTAAGTTGCCGTGCACTGTGCATCAATTTTTTTACCATGCGCTTGTGAACTGTGGGTAACATGTTTCAATCCCTGCTTACCGGGAACTCTGAAGAGGGGGAGCATAATATCATCTCAAATCATTACAAACCCTCTTCCAGTCCTGCTGTCGTAAGCCCATTTTATTTACCGCCACAGCAACGAAAAACGGCCCAAACTACCGCAACCAAACTTGACGGCGCATTTAGGACGGTATGGTCGACGGTTTGTTTGATGAACTGGGCAATTTGATTGCAAAAGTTTCATCACCAGTCAAGGAGACATCGTCAGTGCGTTGTTCGGGGGGAGGGGGGGAGTGGAGAGTAGCGGTGGGTCGGTTTTCGCACCAGAGCCACCGTATTCGCCACCTGAGCTGCCAACATTCTCCACATTAGGATGGTATTTTTTTCACTGGAGAAACAAAGCAAACTGGTATATTATTCGCAGCAGAAAGTAAACGCAAGGAGAGTAACTACGTTACACCGTTTTGACGCGATAAGAGATTAAGTCGGGCATAATGAGAATTACTATGTATTTTTCCCTTATTCGCTATAGTCGTCTCTTCCAAATTTGTCAATTCGGTCCTTCGAAATCCATCATCAATCATTTAATCTTTTGTCAACACCATCTATAATTGCAGGCCAGTCTTCTCCGACGACAATCATTGGGTAGTAAAATCCGATAGTAATTTTCGAACATCCAACCATAAGTCGAACGCCTGTAGTAGTAAATTTTCCTCAGTTAATGTACAACAATCGATGCCCGGTGGATTTCTTCCACTTTACGTAGACACTACCCCTTTCCGAAAACTGGGTATATGTGTTCGATGTCGGGATATGCAGCGGGATATGGATGGCAATTTCGTTCTCAATTTTGACACAACTTCTTTCGATGTACTTTTGTTTACCTCTTCACCGACTGTCCACTGCTAACTTGCCTTGCCAGTAACTTGTACATTCGAATCACTGTTCCCTTCTTATACCAAAGCTAGCCTAGCATACGCTTCAATAGGTCCTTCTATTCTGTCTTTCTCCGTCCTTCTTCGTTGCATTATCCAGCCGCTTTTTGTCCACTGTAGCAAGACGTCAGACACAGCGTCTAGCAAAGCACGACCAGGAACGCGTTTGATACTCTTACTGAAGGCCCGAACTGAGCGCGATGTCTAATCAGGGGTCTGATTTGAACTGAGACATCGAGTATTGAGCTCTTCCTGTGTTTTTCTCTTACGCCGAGTGTTGCCGTTTCCTATGTTTCCATCATCAGTCTCCTCGCACTGTTGTTAATTGAGATGACTGGATCCTGAAAAAGCATCCATAGAAGTCATGTTCTGTGCCCCATTTAACCCCTCCGGCGAAAAAGCTCACGCTGTCTGAGATGGTTGAAATGCACTCATCCTTCGAGCTCAGTTACAGTTGGCCTAGAAGTCAATTCAGACAATTATCTCAACTGCTTAAGGGTACTATACAGATAAGATTTATGTGAAGTTTCGGCTAATGCCCTCGATTTTGTGATCTCAGGTGACAGCACAGTTATCAAGGGATGTCCACATTTTCGCTTGCGTATAAGTGACGTGTGGCAAAGTAAATCATTTTGTTCTGCTGCAACAGCAAGCGTATGAAAACAGGAATGAGAGATATCAATGAAGACGGAAGAAAAATAGAGAATAATCAGATGAGTCCGTTAGCCCAACAAACCTACATTAGCACTGGGATCTTGAATTAAATTACTCAAGCCCATAACAGGATCAATGTGTTGTGGTTGAGGTCTTCTAAGTTCAAGAAATAATGCACATTTAAAACGGGCATGAAAGAAACTATTCATAATAATGCTGAAAACGCTTCGACAGCCCAAAATCTGTTTTGTGCTTCCTGGGGCTCATCTAATAGACGCAGTCCCGGAGTATCCGTCAAACTTATGTTCTAATGATACCTAAATTGCACAAAAGTAACATACCATTTCAGTTTTCACGAGAGACTTACCTGAATCCCAGCTGAATCTATCATTTATGGTGTTCTTCATCAGCTGAATGTGCTGCATCGGGTCTCCCTATGTTTCAGTTGATAAAATGTTCGGGATATGAAAGTATTTTTTCATAGAGGAAACTACTCATGATGTTGCTGAAGACTTTTCGGCAGACCACGACCAATTTTGCTCTTCTTGGGGCCAATCAGGTAGGCAGGCGGTTGGGCGGGTAGTTGCGGAATATCACAGACGAGACATTCAGCTAGGGTTCAGGTCTTCCGTCGGAACCAAGTTAGTGTACAAATGAGTGCATTTGTCTAAAAGAATAGGATCCTTCTAAAATCATTCGGGCTGAAGGATTCGTTACTCCTACTCTACAGTGCTGCCCGAAATTTGCCGCCCCATGGTGCAATGAGTTTTCCCCATCTAAGGTGCAATTCGTAAACGCCCATTCAAAAGCTATAGACCTATAGGGCTGTAATAACGCTTTTAACAGTGGGATCCAATTGGAGTCGGACAATGTCCTAAATCCAGGCTGTGTAGCTTCATTTCTAGGGATATGTTTGAATTGTGAGCCTGCCGAAATGTCACGGCATCAAAAACAAGACCATAGCTTTTCTGACGTTAACCCTTTTAGTAATGTTCCAACAGACGAAATCATTAGCATCATTCGGGATTTTGCTGCATGAGGTAACATCACACTAGGGATTTACAAGGCCTTCTCTATAGAAAAGCGTTTTTATTTTATGGGACTTATCAATAACATGTAGCCGGTGTGGTCATGGGGAGTACTACTGAACCTGTATTGGCAATATATGCCCATGGGCCATCTGGAACATAAACAGTCAAAAGCTGGATTTCTGGAAACAGTACGCCTACATAAGTTTTGCTATACGTTCAAACTATGTTCAAACCACCTACTAGGCTGTGTCCATGAGAATCTTGAAGAACACGGCAACAGTTTGGCGTCCATGCCAACAGCAAAATGGCGAGGCATTTAGGGACATTCAGAAACCGACATCAACTTTGGAAACTTTGCTCTCGTATAGCAGAAAAGGAGCATCTGCCAGGGCACTGTCCTATAAAGTCCTATAAAGTCCTATAAAGTACACTAAATCGCTATGAGTAACAGGCAACAGCGTGAGGTGCACCTGCTATCACATGAGAACCCATTAGGACTTTTTCATGAATGGGATCGTTTAGCTCATCGGATCCAAAACTGTATCAGGAGCTCGAGAGAGTTCAGTGGTTGAGGCGTAAATTTAGTAACCGAAACCTCCGTGGTTCGAACTCGACCCCTGCATCTTGACTGCTCCTGCCTAGGATTGGGCAACTTGGCGGTATTTCAATCTTCGTACTTCTGTGACAGCTAGGCACCGAAAGGATTTTGGAGCTGAAGGATTTTTTTCCAGGGTGAAGGAAGTCTTTCAAATGAATAAGTGGAAATCAATGATCCAAACTCCTAAACGATATCCAAGTGGCCAGTAAATTATCAAATAAAGCATAAACTAGTTCATAAACGAATCAAAGCAAACATGATTCAACGAACTGAACTCCTCAAAAGATTGCTGAGAACTCCTCGACAGCCCACGAACGGTTTCTTTCTTCCTGGAGCTTGTCAGGTTTGTCGGTAGTGGAGAATATCATAAATGAGATATACAGTTGGGATTCAGTTGATTCTCCCGTAAATACCAAAATGGTACACAAATCAATGTACTTTGTGACTCATTGAAGGTTGTAAGCTAGCTTAGGTATAATATGCCTTAAATCACTCTGAAGTGCCTTTGTGTACAAACAGGGGTTTTCTTACCTATCCTATGAAGCACGCATGCATATGGTCTATAGGAGTATTCAGCAAAATGAATTAGTTGTGGCCTCAAACCACATAGAAACGGAGCAGAGGGTGACCGTTAATCTGGACAGCTCTGCCACATTAACCGTGTAGAATATATGAGGATATTTTACATAACTCTCCTTACTTTTGTTAATACAGGTAACGAGAACGTGTTGAACTCCAGTTTTCAGTTAGTGGAATTTATCAACTTTTGTTCTTCAAAATCCTCTCAAAGCTGTCCATTTGTGAAGCATTCTGTGTCAGGTTTAGAGACTCCATCACCGCAAATAGTTTTTTTAGCGTCTTTCATCAACTGTAGGCTAAAAACCTGGTATACATATTGTGTTGGCTCACCTTCTGGTCATCAGAGTAGCCAATCTACGTTCTGAAGTATCGCTTTCGCAACTGCATAAATTTTAACTCAAAATTTGCGTTTTTCTTGTCATTCATCTGCACGCCCATGCGTAGGCCGGTATTATGACATATCACTATGCTCGATCAAGCAGGATTGGATGTTATTGTCTACCCTCTTTTTGCTTCCGTGGACAGACTGATTGACTGTTGGTATTACTCTGTTGTAAATGCTGATCAATTGGAATGCAAAAGAAACAATGAACCGAGAAAATGTGGCATGTTATAGTGACCACCTTGACTAGCAATGATGTTTCTATCGATATACTCAGAGGATTTTTGTCTTAGCAGTTTATGGTTGGTATCTAGACGCCTTTAGATATCCTAAGCAGCTAACTTCAATCTCTAATACACATTAAACCTTATGATTTGTAATATTCCATTATTTTTCATATTTAACTTACGCGGGGGTTGGATTTACGAGTACGAGACCTCAATCAGAACTTTTTCGTCAAGTACTTCTGAGAAAAAACTAGAAGAATTCAACATATGAAGCTGGGCTCAGGTTCATGATTTTGTCTACAAGAGTGGGTACGACAATGTGTTTGTGACGTTAAAACCAGGGATTAAACGTATCGTTTATGGAGTCCTGAAGATTCGACATGAGCACTAAACTCTGCGCCTTCTGCAAACCGGGTCAGTAAAAAATATGTAAATTTTCCTCAACTCTATAAGATATACTGAACATGAATACTGAGAGAATGATAAGATGATGAAGAAGATACAGTGACGAGGATTTCTTAGTGAATCGTTCTGAAGAACTGGTGTGTCACCACCATGCATCCCTACAATAGCGACATGATTTTATCTGTTTGGGCGTTGATTCGCGAAGCACAAGTCAGGTCAAATAAATCAATGGTAAACAATTGAGGCACACAAAAATTACACAAAATCTTCCTGTTGCCCCTCTCCTTCTAGAACAGACCAGAGTGCAACGGCTCAACATAACAGCACATCGATTCAAAGGTCCTAATGATTGTTCAACAGTATAGGCCTTTCGAACTGGTTGACTTAAAACCCAGATCTGAAGTCGACGAGGAATGATGTATTGCTCATTTGTTCTGCTTAGCACAAAATGATGATTCCATGAGTGTGGTCCAAGTCTTGAGTCACTGTCATTCATCTGGTTTGCAGAGCTTGCAGTGCACCATTTTTTATAATTTTTTGGGCGAAAATTCGTTTTTTATTTTGTCCTGAGGCGAAGTTTTCAGTAGTCTTATGCTTTTTTAAGATTGCAGAGAACTATCTTGGGTTATTAACAGTTGCCACTCCAAATATGGCACGAAAAATGTCTTCAGTATCCCCACGTCTAATGTCTTCAATTGGTGAAAAAAGGAATTGACGGACATGTTAATAGTGGATAATCTATTGGTCCCTGTGGAACAGCCGATATTGTGAATTACTCACAATACTAGCTGAAAGATGTTCAACCTAAGCAAATGAAGGAGGGCTTTTTCAAGTCCTCGCGCGTCTGCTCGCACGTAACTGAAAGACATACTTAACATGGCATAAACATGTATAAGCAAGAAGTATGCTGTTTATTCCTAGTCAGATAGTCTAGCTCAAACAGGTGTGTCAGCGCCTGCTGGGTTTTAGCCGGGTTAAGCGCCGTCTAACGTCAACTTGCTCTGATCGTTCGAAAATTCATACATCCTACTACTAAACATACTATCGGGGACGTTTGTCAGCAGTGGAGACTTGCACTTCTCCCTGCTTTTCAAGCTGTTCCTGAGGCGTTTTTTCTTGGGTTTAGTGTAATCTGGAAAACAGCTCAACTACAGCGGTGTTCGAATATCTACAACATAATTTCCGTTTACTACCACTAGTTCGCCAATGTCAAAAAGTTATTTATATGACAGCAAAGGTTTAAGCTCTCTTTTTTACTTAGCACTCGAAGCATCCTTTTCACAGCGACAGCCGTTGTGAAATGATCCTTGTGAACAGTAAACTACTGAATTTGTTTTGCTGTAAGCTCCAGCTAGGCAGTTTTCACATGGTAGGGTTTTCTAGACACATTACCGATCCTACCTCATCCCACTCTTCAATTTCATCCGGAATGCAACGAGACAGGCGGTATCGCACGAGCCTGCTCAGACGCGATCGTGAGGTAGCAGCTAAAAGTCAGGCGCTTGCTGAAAGTTACAATTGCTTACTGTGTGGTCAGAAATTTATCCTGCTGATCAATCCCCGGATGCAGTGCAAGAATTGCGGACGTCAGATTTGTCGGCGTTGTTCAGAGACAGTGACCGAAGTAAACGGACCGCTTTGCAGGCTCTGTCTGCGAGAAACGTAAGTGAACTTTGAGACAAATAAATCTTTATGAGTAGTGTACCATAAATTTCCGCGTGTGTTCAGTGCTCAAATGTCTTAAAGAAGCACGAAAATGGTTGTTGTGATTCACTAGGGGTGAAATGTGTTGGTTGACGCGATCGAAGGCAAACAAAAACTTTGCTCCATGAAGAATGAAAATAGAAAAATTCTTATCATCTCATCGTGGTGTGTATACGGTTTTAAGGCCTTTAAATAAACCTGTATTGGATGCTGAAGATCCAATCGTAGCTGTCGAGAACAAACGTGTTACTTGAACAGAACAATAAGATGATACGGACGCCTTTATTAGGATGCCGGTTTAAAGTGAAACTGGAAAAAGTTGTCTCAACCGTACAAAAGCACAAGTTTTGTGGTCCTGGGACTGGATCGAACCCGAAGCAATCAATCGATTTTTTTCATCCTGACAATACTCTCCACTGTCTTTATTAGAGAAAACGTTCTTTCTTTTTCCCGTTAGCATCGTTCAGAACTGAGAGAGAGACAAGACATTGCTAGTTCCAGAGATTTTGTGTTATTAAATCACATTTGCGGCTCGGTTAGTTGCGGACTAAACAACGGGTGATCGCACGGCACCGGTAGCATATCGAAACTGGGCACGGATGCTGTGATGGTGTTTATAGTACAGTGAGAGAAAAGATTTAAATTGGAGACTCTCACACAAACTGACAGGTCATAGGACCATTGCGAAAACTTGTATTGGCGTCTGAGTTAAGCGTAGTTTTGCGGAAAACAAAATGGCAATGGAATTACAAAGGACTTTTGTAGTCAGCAAATCGAGGTTGCACATATTCATTGCTATTTTCTTATCAGCATATATGTTGATTGAATCTTGTGGCTCAATGTGAACATGGATAAGGAAATCAATAGTGTTTTCGAAGCCAGTCAAAATAGAAGTGACACAAATGCACTTAGCCTGAGAATACTTCTGTCAGCACGCCACAATTACAAAGCCCATGAATATTACAGGTCTTTGTATTTGATGGCTTGAGTGCATTCATCTGTCACTCAGCTGACCAATGATCAACATGCATTTTATGAGCCAGTGACTCAGTGACGTCAGCACGTACACTAGTTTCAAGTTTTCTTACCGAAGCTGATAATTTAGGAGAGATGGTGTGGAAATGATTCAGCAATTAATTCACGGGTTCGAGACGATCAGGCAGACTCCCCAAAATCAATTCTGTCCTAATTGCTGACTTTTAACCCACTCTACTGAGAGAAACTGGTTTTATTCAAACAATTTTCCACATATTGTTCACATATCCCCGTCTCCGTTCAAGCTGGGTCACTTGAAAATAATCTACCTCGAACGTAAGCAGTTACTGAGTGAACACAAAAACGATCAAACATAAGTGCGTATCCAAAAAGCTATTAGAACCAAAAAATTGGTGGCGAGCGATGTAAAACCAACGGATTACTACAGTATTATCAAATGACTGAAGTTCTGAAAAACCAGTAGACTAGTCAGCCTAATAGAGTTCAGGTTGATCTGCATATCACACACAACCAAAGCATGGCGTAGAGGCTCTAGTAGCCTCGTTAAATTGACTTGCACGGATGATAAAAGCCCCAGAAGAGCTTCATAGGCTTCGTAATTAAAAATGGAAACAGGAATGTCATTTTACATCGTAACATATGGATAAAATTCTGTGTTCAGTTGACAACTGCAGTGCTTATGGTCATTTATAAGTTCTTCATATGACAATCAGCCCTGTGATGTAGAATATATCCACACATGCATACAAACTACACTGACATTCTGCAGTGCCGACGACCGCCAGGAACAAAGTCAAACGCACCATTTCAAAACCGGAAGAAGAAGCGGTCAAAACTCATCAAAATTTTATACGATTGCTAGCAGTTACCGGACGAATGATAAGACATCTAAACAGACGAATGACCAGACAGACCAGGGTATATCGAGAAGATCAAAGAACTACTCACTGGTATGATCGATGTGGACCTCCGTCCAAAATTAGTCCATAAAATCAACGTGAAATTCAGAAGACTACAAGTGGCGAATGAAATAACTCACCAATGGCGATGGAAAATGAAAGAGGATGACATCAGGATTGCAGGATTCTACAGATTAATGAAGGCAAACTCCACTCCAGTGAATCGGTTTGCCCTCATGAACCCCAGAGTACAAACTGGAAAAAGACCCCTCGAAGGAGTAAAGGCGTCCAGCATCTGGGTCCAAACACAGCACAACATTATTGGAAAACTCCTGAACACAGTATAGAGTGTCAGCGTTGGAACCCATGATCCATGTTATAGTTCTATGTAATCTGATGTTCCACATCAGTCAGTGTCAAATTTACCAAGGAAATCAACCCAATACAAATAAACCAGCGAGCATATACAAACTGCTGAATCTTCAAACGATTTCGTACTTCAGGTTTGACGGACAAGTGACCCAGAAAATGGAAGGAAATCCAGTGGGATTACCAATGTCGAGACTCATTGTCCAAACTGCCGTGTAAAGGTGAGAACGTGTTGTTCTATCACTTATCAACCTGGAACTGCAAATTCCCTAGGTAAATGACACCTTCGTCACTATGCAACAAACCTCGCACAATGCGCACATAACCCAACTGACAACACATTTTTTGAGGATGTCAAGATAAGCGCCAAACTGAAGAGGTCGCTAAATCGCCATTTTCTGACGTACTTTTACAATGGAACACTTGACCCCTGTGTACATTGCAGCAAAACACACAGGGACCAGACACTGGACTGTCATGGCGACCACAAGCAAAGTTACATCCATAGTCTATTATAAACAGCAGAAACGCACGCCACGAGAAAAGAATAAATCCACTTGTACGGAGCACTGGCAAAATTAGATATCCAAGAGTAATTATCGGAGAGAATTATCGGTGGAGAATACATCTTGACGGCAGCCACCAGAACAATGACAAACATATACGCGGGTAGTTTTTTCGTATGTCAGCCATATTTACGAAATAACCGCAAGATTATTTCACCAACATGAAAAAACGGCGGGACACAAACCAAGCGCTACACGAAGAGGGACCGAAAGACAAAGTCACGGAAGTGAATCAAAACAATGTCTTGAACCGGATAAACTGCAACGAATGCAGCAAACATAATATTGGAGAAACAGGAAGAAACTCTCCCCACGGATTCAAAGGAACAAGAGTAATCAGGCACGGGCCAGAGTCTTTAAGGTTCAAGTTCATTATCATGCCGACCAAAGATAGCACGAGCCAGTCAACTAAACAAATCGACTAACCATCTGACCGACCAAGCCTAATCAAACAACAGTCCCCGGCTAGCGGAATTTATATGTACACGGGTATAAAAACTGCTCAACACGTACACACCGACCGACCACGGACCCACGACGCAGCGCAAGACCACCACGCACTGATTAGATCACCCTGATTGGTAAAAAAATCTTATGTAAGAAAAATGCTTAGCTTGGTGAACAAATCAGCTACCTGTTTGGAATAAATTATGTCCATTTCCAATCAGAATTGCCAGTTAATCTATGGAACTGGCGAACCGCATTCGGAGCACTTTGAATTTGCCTGCTTTTAATGATGCTTCCTCTTTGACACGACGGAGATTTGCACTAAACTGTGCTCTGGTCCAATTCGCGACAGTTTAGTTGAGTGCTGTCTATAAGCCGTACTGGTGATAATGAAACTTTGTATGCAATCATTTCTGGACGAAGTAGTTGGGATTAAAGTTTGCCACTAACGGGAACAGCCAGTCACAGTGTTGACGAAACTTTCATCAGGGCAACATTATGTTACGAAAGCGTACGAAAGAAGACTTTTTCGGCACGAACGTAGTTTTGTTTTTCCGAAGTCCATGTTGGTTCCCAACGTTTTCTGTTCCCTATGGATTTTAGCTTATCAAGCTGTGTAAACCTTGTGCATGTTCATCAACGAGTCTCTGCTGGTGTTAACGTTACAATTTTGTGCATTGTTTACAGAACTGATTGCAAGACAGATTAAGCTAGCACATACTGAAAGGTCAATCAGATGACAAAAACCAATTCAAAGCTTGTTTATGAAAAGCACAGTTGTGCCTTTATCTTTTTTCAACAGCGGCTATCGAGCCATGCGCTGCAACTGGTTCTACGACACGGTCATCAGTCGATTTCGTGAATTCGGGAGCACCGCTGTAGCAAAAAGTATATTCGGAGATAAATATCAACGTAAGTCCCTCAAACTGATAAATATGTGAATGAGTATAACACAGCTGTCCCTTCGAGGGTCATCGTGTTCAGGAAAGAACTTGAATCCGGAGAACCCACACTTATCCTGTCCTTCGATCGCTCTGTCACCTACCTCTTGTCATTGCAGAGAGCTTCAGACAAACTCTCCCCGTGTTTTCATCCGCATTAGCAAGATTTATACTATTACCACTAATAACAATAATGATAATAATAGTAACAGCGGTCACTTTGATATGCGGTCTGTTATGTCGTACTATTTTGATGCATTTTCACACGTGACTTTTCAGGCGTTTATGGAAACATAGAATACTCACTTTCGGCAAATACACTCATTTGCAGATCAATTTGGTTTGCACGAGAGATTCGACTAAATCTCTCGTTCATGATATTCTTCAACTGAATGTGCTGCACAAAAGCAGCCTCATGGTTCAATTGGTACGATATTTGAGATATCGCAGTATATTTTCATAAAGGAAACAAATCACAAGGATGCTGAAATCCCTTCGACAGCCCACGATCGGTTTCGCCCTTCTTGGGGCTCATCAGGTAGGCGCAGTCCCCGAGTTTTCGTCAACCTTATGTTCTACTTGAACCCAAATTGGACTGATTTCGACAAATACACTCATTTGCAAATCAATTTGGTTTTCACGGGAGACTCAAGTGAGTCTCTCGTTTATGATGTTCTTCAACTGAATGTGCTGCACACAGGCCGCCTCATGT
>SJOL01008619.1:472460-487140 GCA_004794785.1 Opisthorchis felineus
TTCAAGTAGAACATAAGGTTGACGGAAACTCGGGGACTGCGCCTACCTGATGAGCCCCAAGAAGGGCGAAACCGGTCGTGGGCTGTCGAAGAATTTTCAGCAACCTTATGAGTAGTGCATTACGAATATACATGTATCGCGATATCTCGAATATCGTAGCAACTGAAAAATGAGGCGGCCTGGTGCAGCACATTCAGTTGCCTGGAAACATCACAAACGAGAGATTCAGCTGGGTTCCAGGTGAGTCTCTCGCAAAACCAAATTTGTTTGCAGATGAGTGTATTTCGCTAATTTCGTGCAATTTGGTTTCAAGTAGAACATAAGGTTGATGGAAACTCGGGGACTGCGCCTACCTGATGAGCCCCAAGAAGGGCGAAACCGGTCGTGGGCTGTCGAAATATTTTCAGCAACCTTATGAGTAGTACATTACGAAAAGACCGTTTTCTATATTCTAGTTAGAGTAGCCTGTGCAGATATAACCCTCTCCAGATGCAGCGTTGCTACTCAGACTCCTGAATCAGTGGGAATTGCACTCCATTTTACGTCAGTGAACAAAATGAGAAGAAGAGACCACCATCACACATTACGTTAGTTTTTGGAAAACTTCCTCTAGTTCAGTGCGAATCCTTATACGACATAAGCTGTTTCGGTGAGGTAATTTAAACTACGGGTCAGAAAATTCTTCAGTGGCTAGAGAAGGAGTTTGTCGCCAATGTCTCCCCATGAAACCCATCGAGGATTTATGGTGAACAGGAATATGACCTTAATCAATTTGAGATATCCACAAAGAGCCATTGTCACTAATGGGGCCTCTTTATAGACCGCCGATGTCTATGTAGTCAGTCTGTCTTCGTGGGTGTTCATCTAACGTGCAGCTCAAAGGCCGTTATTGCGTCTGAATTCAGTACTACTGGAGAACAACCGATCAGCAGCACCAGGCTGTAAAAGGCAACCACCACCACTCTCATTGCACTTTTAGGCCAACAAATTACACCTCTAATGAGTCGAGGTGCCTTACTTATGCAATGAGATCTCCGGAGAATAGGACAATATCGGAACTGCTCGCACTTAATATTAGGTTACCGAGTTCATGATAAAAATGTACCTTTGGTAGCAACAGAGCTAGTCTTTTTGTGCGTGTGCAGGAAATATAAAAAAGGGACGGATGTTAGTGCGGCTAGTGTGTGTTCTTAGGGGAATTGACAAGGGAAAGTTAGATAGGCGTTTGTTTACGGGAATCGTATCTAATAGCGAGGTCTCAATTTAACAGTTATACCAACGCCTGCATAACCCGTCTCAGCATAAGCGGAATCGCCCGAATTTCGTAGGTGGTAGTTTTAGGAAATGGAGATAACGTAAACTCGCTGCTAGTACTTAGATTTTGCGTTCACTTTCGGAAAACGCAGAGGACACTTATTGAAAAGCGTCGATATTGCACTTCAAAGCCACTTGGCCAATTAGCCTCAGAGTTTGCAGATTGAAATTTATAGAAAAACAGGGGAACGGGGCCTGAAAAGCATATGCGAACGCGCAGATTTGAGCGGTGGCCTGTTACTAGCCACTTGCTTGCAAGCAAGATTAACGTGCTTATACCTGAGATCTACAGAAGAGTGACCGTTAAATGGAGTTAGGGGACAGTATTGAAAAAAGTGGATTGATGTCAGCAGTGGTATGTTCCCACAGAAAATGAGGTAGCCCGTACGAACTCAATGATAGTTGTACAGTCAACAGTGGCTTGTGGGCAAAGATACTGCCAAGCCGTCCAAACCAGGACACAAGAGTAATCAAAGCTCCAAACTAAAGCCCCTTTAGTTCAAATGCCATACTGCAAGGCAGCTTTGATTTTTGTAAGGCTACCAAAGTATCTCAATAGTTTGAAGATAAAGTGACCACAACTTCATCAGCCCCCAGCCTTGAGGGTCAACCAGATGCGGGGACGGCAATTTGACACTTGGCCAGACATTACTCGCGTGCTTCAGCAGTGTTGTACAACTTCAAACCAGTATCACTAATGCCAGCCCCATCTCCGACTGTACGACGATTTTTGTGGCAAATCGCAGTAAAAAGGACATCTAATTCCTGTCACTACAGAAAGAGGTATAGCGACGAGGAACTGCAGTTATTGCATGATTAAGCTGTTCGTAACAACAAACTCGAGCAAGAAACATTTCCTTACATTATTGACTCTTTGGATCTCACAGAACGAAAAGTTAGACTGAGGAACCAGAACTCGTCATTTGTTGGATATAACGCACCCACTGACACACCGGAGATAGGTGACTGAAATTTACTTGCAGACGATTTTTCTTGGGTTTTAACCTACGAACCTAAAAGCACCGACAAATTTGGTCTTTCTGACAGTAACTTTTCGACTTCTCACGTGAGACCCTCGTTGACATACTGACGGTTTTTGCATTCACTGTGTTTTTGTGTATCTCCCGTAAGTCTGTGCTTTCCCTTGGGATTATCAGCCACCAGCCAGGTGAGAATTTCGCTCAATATGGAGATCACTTCATTGGACAAATCGAGTGCTTGACCAACTACACTCAAGTGGCAGAAGAAGGAATGCGACTAGTCACGTTTTTGGTTGCCACTAAAAAGACTTAATAGGCATTAGTTTATATTGCAGAGTGAATCGGCCTGGAGTTCTCATAAGAAAGCACAACATGTTATGTCAGCCTGGACAGTTCGGTTTGCAAAGATCCAACCGTGTCACTTACCCGTTTTTGTATTGTTTTATTGGAGAGAGGGAGTAAAAATGCTTGTAGAGCAGGTTCTGAGCAGGCCGAAAACGTTCTCTTCAAAGCAAATACTGACACTGATAGGTTTTTTCAGAATGAAATGTTAAGCATTGGAAATTTCCGCTACCGAGTGAAATTTCCAGCATGGTGTTGGCTGTCAAAGATCGATTCTTTGTAACCGAACTTTAAACAACTTCCATTTGTGAAGCTTTCATTCAAGTTAAAATCTCAATGTTTCTGGGCTGGGTAATTCCATGAAAATTTGACAGGCTGGAAGTGGAGGTACCCAAATAGTTTCGGAGTTTGCACAGTTTGTCAGAAGGATTGTCAATTGCTTTATTTACCTTTTAGTCAATGGATGTAACTGCCCACTGCTTGGAGCTTCCCACTTGACTGGAGTTTGCACCATTTTTCGAGGTACCATGAATATGACCACCGTTTTTTAGTTGTTCCAAGTTCAGCAGACTCCCACAGAATACAAACGATAGACTGTCAAGCATAGCCCTGAACCAAAAAACGTGCAAAATCAGCGGCCTTTGTTTATCGATGAGGTTCGAGGGCGAGCTAGTCAATGGCGGGGACAAGTCAACCCCTTTTAGCCCAAAATACACAATGAAACATGGAGCATCCTGTCTGAATAATTGAGCTTTTAAGGACTGTAGCTTAAAGGGAATTGTTGAATCCGGTTTCGAGATAAGTGAGTTGAGTGAGTTCTCTGGGTGTAGCGTGCTAGGTCATGGATACCCCTGAGTATACCTTGGAATTTTAGCAGCATAAATCTACAGCATTCAGAAGATCCCGTAGGGATCAAGGTCTGTGATCTGCACATACTAAGCTTCTCCAGTATGTGGCACATGTGTGTAAATATGCGTAGCGGCTCCGATTTTCAAGGATTTTTGGATAGAAGGCGATACTGATGTTTGTTATTCCCAACCAAAGCGGTGACTTGTGCAATCGTACCGCCTAGCTGAAAAACCAGATCGTTTCACACCAGTTAGTTCCATTAAACTGTCTGGTTGTTGATATGAACTGAAACAAAGTTTACTGGACTCCAACAGGGAAGCCAATCGTATCGGATTTATTGCCAACAACTCTGCATATATCTCCTGTTTAAACAGAGCAAGTATCCTTCATTCACTTCGAATGTACCACTTCCGGCAGTGGCTGTTGTCATCAAAAATTGAATGCTTCCGGTCACCCTTCTAGTCCTTGGTAAGTGCTACCCAAACCGAATATTTTCTGTTTCTCTCATTTAAGAAATTCAAAATATCGCAGAAGACGAATTGGCAAATATCATTTCAATGTATGGATCCAACGAGAATGACGGAGACGTAATAGTCAATGGTGAGTTTGAGTTGTTTTCAAAAAAGCTCTTAAGATTTTCTACATTGTACTTGGAGAAATTTGAGGGTCTAACAAATTCAGCAGGAAGCATGACTACTTTTCTTTATACAAATATGCTTATTATCTTCCTGGGATGGGGGATGAGATATATCATTCTGCAAAACAGCATTAAAAAAGCTATACACTTGTGTTCCGTAGAAAAGCGAAATATGGAGCTGATGAGCAGTCACTGTTTGCTGTAAAGATTGTGGAAGACTCCCGAGATCCTGTTGGATTTGACATTGTAGTCATGTGTAGAGTTTCATTAACACCTCACACCACTAAAAGTGCTTACTAGACTTGACACTGAAGCATCGATATCATTCCTGTGCATAAATGTCGTGCATTCCGCAGGAAGCGAAGCTGCTGAAACGCTATCACCCTGTTGATGCAACCTGAATGTGTGGGGGATATTCGACTCGTACTAGCTTCCCCTCACCATGGAAAATATATCGAGATAAATCAGACATACATAAGTGAGGCCCTGATAAATATAGGACCGATCTCAAAAACTGGCACTTATTTGCATATTTTTTGACGGTTGCTCACTATCACCGAGTAGCCCGAGAATTTGTGTCCTTCACTTTTCCCAGAACAAAAGGTTCCCTCGCAGTCGCTTGAAAAGGCGAAAGATGTGCAACTAAAACGCCTCCGGACCAAGCTTGAGGGCTTGATGCAAAATACGATGAAAGAATTTCAGCTGGTCGATCAAGATAGAAATCTGACTGATCAGCAAAAGTATTGGCAAGGTTAGTTTGAACTACCCCTTTGGTTTAAGCTATTGAAATCGTGTTCGTTTATTTCCTTCGAACAAAAAGTTTCCAGAGCATAGTGGAAAAAGATCCATGATATGTGGTTTGAAATTGCCTATTCGGTGAGTTAGTATGATCTGACTTGTCGGCAGCTCAAGTTTGTCGCAGCTCAATCAGCTCATTAACCAAGCGACTGACTATGACCTATTTGAACACAGACTATCAGGTCAGGCCAATTAATAGGACCGGTTCTTCTGCCGACGGTACGCAGTTTCTGGTTGATCTAGGCTGGCTAAGTGGTGCTCGGCATCTGGTGTTTACCGGTCTCTATCGACAGGCTTTGGGCTGGTTTGCATGTAGCAGTACATCGATTACAAGTAGCATGGCAATATTGAAGTTTCACATCTCGGTGTTACCCTGTAGGTAAATTCATTTTATACTAGGGATCCAAGTCTTCTTCACTTCTATTGTGAAGCCCCGCTAATGCCTCTTGCATATCTTGAATGAAATCGTAAAATAGCACAGCGTCACGGATAGGCCACCGACATCCGTTTCTCGGCTATGAAGTGTGACGTGTGTGTGTGTGCGACCGCCTTGCACTTAGAATGGATGCAGCACCATTCATCCTTCAGCCACGCAGATCAATTCCAATCCAAATCCAAATTCTCAGAGTGAAGGCCAGTACAACTTGAGGTTTGTATTCTTTCTAGGCATATTACTAATCATGCGTAGTTGGCCTATTATCTGCGATGTGCATTCAACTAATCTGTCAAGAAATTCAAAGCTGGGACTTTCCACTTAGCAGTCGGCCACAAACCAGTTGGCAACAAGTAGGTGATCCGCAGTGTAGGGAACCTATGTTGAGATGGAATATGGCAAAACTCATTCTCCAGTCATGTAAATCACGTCAAATAACTTGATGTTTCACTCTTTGACGTGCAAGTTAACCCCGTCTGTAATCTCTTTCTTACTTACACCAGTCTGGTTTAAGTGGTCCTCCTCCTGTCTTGACGTAGTTACTTTGATTAGTCCGAACCAAACTGTGGAAGCACTGGACATGAATTTTGCTCTCATTAGAGCTTATTAGTAGTGAATAGCCTTGGCCATTCACTGATGATGGACCTCAGAAATCTGACACGCGAGTCGAGCGCGCTGTCACTAGCGCATTCTGGACTGATTCGAGTAACGCTATGGACGCCTGAAACCTGCTGAACAGTTTTCTGCTTAGTTGTTGCTATTTATGGGAGCTGTGACACATGAAGTCACCAGTCACGTCTGGAGACATGCTATGACAGGTTTGTCAGTCGAGTCGTTGCTGGAGGGGCGGTGAGCCAAAAGGTCACACCGCTCACATCGCCTTTTCAGAAGATACTATGCTGGTGCACCCAGCATGCACCAGAGAAGTAGTCGTATCATACTTGCCCCACATATCAGACGTCCGGGGTTAAAAAGTCTCCACTAGGCCAAAAATATACACTGCTGATAAGCCCTAGTCCACTTTGTTGTGGACTAACTAGAACAAACTGAAAGGATTATTCGGAAAAGAACGGTGCACTGCCGTAACCAAGTACACTTAAATTGAGCTATTTTCAGTTTGACAGTAGATTTTTTTACTCCTATCCAGAAGGTGACAAGTGTGAATCCCTCGAACCGTTCCTGGAATGTGTATGGCGGATGACTATGTGGATGAAAAAGCTGTGCATTGCTGTTTACCATTTCAGCGTAGGCTGATTCCAGTAGATGGATGAAGTCCAGCTATGAAGTCCATGAGGTTCCATTATTTCAGATTGTCCTTTATCCAACACGTCAACAAAGCTTTTGAGAGTTGCTGCTAGAAAAGTTCATCGCAGCCTTTGGTACGGGAGGCTGAAATGTCTCGCTAGAAAGTCGGTTGCACGAAAATCCGTTGATTATTATATATGACTGATTGCTTTCCTGACCGGTGTTTCCTCCATTCTTTCGGCTGAAAGAAAATCCACTCGACTTGAAGATTTTTATCAAACCACGTGCAGCGCAAGCGCATATTTATCCCCTGCTCCGTCATTTACCTTTTCACTCGTCTTTTTTAGGAGGACGCATTGGCTTGGAGTTCCGCAAAGCGGCTGCAACGCAACTGCGTAGTTTTACCCAAACATTTTATATAACAACTGAAAGTAAGTCATTTGCTATCTGTCCAAATGTGCACCGTGAAGTTATTTAGTGCCTAACGATATGCATTCTACTGGATAACTGGGATCTGTCCGAAATGACATTGATGTTTGGTTGGGATGTAAATAAAATGGACCTGTGAAGTTTAGCTTTCAATCTCACGAGTTCACATAAGTCTGATACGGAAGTGGCACTGTCACAGAAGTACAACACTACCTGGTTATTATAACTTTGGAATAGAAATTAGCCACTATTGAGTGGGTCAGAGACCCATTAACGATGCTCATAGAGATGTGATATCAACCAGCTTTGTAAACTTCCGGAAAAGCCGTAAACACAGGCTGATTAGCGGACTCCGTTGATCCGGTTTCAAAACCTTCCATCGTCGAGATAAAAGATCGGACGTGGGTTAAAAAGATGAGTGTATGCCCGTTGTGTTAATACAAGCCAATGAACATGGAGAAGGCATACCTGAGAAGGCTTGGATGCTGGAGCAGAGCATTTTGCTCAAACTAGGTTGTGGTGGCTCCCCAAAAAGTGTGCATCATGGATTTGCCAGAGCTGTGTTATTTTTTGAAGTGCCGACCTTTTATTCTTCTGTGTGTAGAAAGGGATGTCAGGTTTTGATTTCTTTGTTGGATTTAAGAATGATAGTGTCATGAAAAAACTTCACTTCGTTTATCGCAAGCACTTGGTGGTAGGTGCCATGGATAAAGCTTACTGCAGGAGGGGTCCTTGATAGACGAGTACATAATGATTATCAGATTCAGTCGATCCGATCCATCCAGTCTGCTGCTCCGTCGACAATTTCTAATCCGGCTTCCGTTTTGATGCCAGAAATCACTGTATTCCGCTAGTAAAATATGTGCTTCTTGTTTCCGATAGTTCAACGAGGCTGGGTTTTGCTGATGATGGAGCTACTGGCTATAGGGCCAGCTGTTTTCATTGCGATCATCCCGATCATTCCGCCACTGTGGGGAGGAACCGCTGTGGATCCAGTGAGCCGTACAGGTCTCTGGGTTAGGATAGAATGAGAGACTGAAATCGCATGTGATCTGCTTTTGAAGTCTTGGCAGTCATCGGGAAAACCCATTGTTGAACTCATAATGCGGTATTGTGAACAGGAAACCAGTATTTCTGTTGCCTCCCTAATTTCAAACATACTAGGACGTCGAGGCCGTCATTGTACAACGCAGACCTTAAGATATGTTGTAGAGGTATGTGCAGACGTGATTGGTGCTGATAGTGCAGTGGAACTCTCTTGTCAGATATTAAGTGATACGGTGCACAGATCCAGTAACTGCTGCGGTCTCCTCCATAAAAAGTTGCACTCAGTCAGTCACAATGTAGATAACTTCTTTTTTTTCTCTTCACCGGTAGTATAGAGGTAATAAACTTTGCTCTGTGCGAATTTTGCCACCTGGAATAGCGTTTCTCGGGGGGGTGGGGGGGACAGTATCATCCTTTAGTGGAATACTAGAGTGAAGTCGGATAGTGAGTCAGCGCGAGGGACAAAAAGAAGTGTTAACCACTGCAAATATTCATTAAAACTCCTCTTTTTTCGCTCATTAATGTCAGTCACACAATCAATGCACATTCACCTGCGTCCTCATCAAACTACACCCATTTGTTCAGAGTCTTGCTCGGTCCTGGCTGTGAGCTTGGCGGCAGAAGTGACTTTGTCTCATGTTCATTCCCTGTCTAAAACTAGGATGGGATTACGCTTTCTAGAGCACACTTCTCTGGGAAAATGTTCGACGTGGTCATCACGCTTCTTCCTACATTTTGAAGTAGATTACGTCTTTACCAACATGCTTTCTAAATGGCCGTTGGCTTAACCTTCATCAGCTATTATTCGCCCAAATCGCATTGGCCTTCAACTTCAGTGTTCAGTGATCCCCAGAGCGAGACAGGGGTCGTAAACTGGATTGTGGGTGATGGGAACTGCCATTGTTCATGCTCTAGGTGTATTTATGTTAAGAGGTAGGAAACATAATGTTGATGGGTGGACACTAACAATCAGGAAAGCTAGCGTTCATTGTGATAATGTCACTGCTCCAGCAGCGGCAATTGTGGCTGTGGACCACAATGCTAGATTGTTGCCCCCTTACTCTTGGAGTCCTACGCAACCTTCATTATTTCATGATATTTACAGGTGTACGGCTTGACCCCTTATAGGGCGTCATGACTTGCTGGCCTAACTTGTTGGGAGTTGTGAATAAGTTCCAGTTTCCTAGGACAAAAAATTCGTAGCAGAAAATCTGACTATGGACAGGTTCTGTTATGTGTTGTCTTATTTTTCATACTGAAAGAAGCGAGCCTTTCCACCACCTGGTAGATAAATTGAATTCGCCATCAGTATCTCTTAATAATTTGGTTCACTTATGTGCCAGCCCGTGCATTAGCCAAAATATCGGTCACATATTCACATGCCCGTTGTTGCTCTTGAGGAAATAACGATACTCATGCTGTTGGAAGAGTGTTCTCATTCTGGGATGGGAAGATATTTCTTTGTGTGACTGGTTTATCTGGCATTTAATGGAAGGTCTCTTAATAACGCAGCTTGAATAGTGAGGTTTTACAAGAGGTTGCTTTTTGCAGAAACCCCTGTGTAATAAATTAAGTTTACCAGTAGTGTTTCTTTTTCACGCGTCAACACACTGTTCTGTTTAATCTACTTACTCTCCTCAAGGGCAACGCAGTTCACAGGGAAACAGCAGTCGGAATGTAACGCAGTATGTGATGAACACTTTGCAGCAGGAGGTCAGCCAGATTGTGGGCCACCCGATTAAAGTGAGATAACCTATATGTCCTTGTTTGCCCTACAAGTATTTGGAAAGGTTGGTATGGAGCGAACAGAAACCAACTACCCTCTCTCATTGAAATTCTCTTTAGGATATTGAGGATAACCTCTCTCTGGCCTCAGACGATGATCTAGAATCTGTTGCCTATGCCGAACGTGAAGGCATTGAAGAACTTCTGGCTCAAGCACTACTTGATAAGGTATGCTCATCAATGCGTGTCGCTTTTATTAATTTACGAATCCAACATCAAATGTTCTTTCTTTTGCCAACCTATTGATGACACGTGGCAGTTAACATGCTCGTGCTTCTCTAGACCAAATAATTTACTTGCTCATTAGGCGAATTCCGACGGCATCAGAGACCAGGGATGTCGTAATGTAGTAAATACCATTTTTCACACCTTCAGATAGAACTTGCTGTCTTTGTTGGTGTCGTTCCTTTACTGCTCATCTAAATGGCTTGATTTTGGAAAGCGCATCAATTTGTTTTGAACCAAGAGATAACCAGGATTCGCTTCTCTTTCAGGTTTTGCGTGATCGCCAGTATTACGCCAGTGGGGTACGTTCATTGATTTTTTGAGGCCGTTGAGTGAAAGCTAGCAATGCAGACAGCTCACAGGAAGAGTATCAACTGCAGAAGTTTTCAGTTGAACTCTGAAACATGTTTTCTGGCCTGTTTTTTTAAGAAATAGCCTATCTTTGTTTCCGAGACTAAGTGAATCGTGGAACGCCGTCACGTCATTTGAAAAACTCAGAGACCATGACTTTTTATGTTAGATACTCGTTTGCAAACTAAGAGGGTGTTAACATTAGATTTGAAGGGCTAATTTGTTCATCATATGATTGAACCATATATACTAACCTAGTGCTGTCTTGTGGTACAGACAGACTGATTGGAGGGATCGGAACATTTTTTCTGATATTACACAACTAATAATTCGATGCAAAGTTTTCGACAGTCCACTTTTGGTTTCACCTTTTTGGGCGTAGTCTTTACTTTCTCATCTATCTTATCACACGGAGGAAGACTTAACTAGGCGTGTAAGTAGTTAGGCCCTAATTTTCAAACCGAACCACCATTCCGTCCAAATGTGTTAGTAGGGCAAGAAAATGAGAGAAGCAGATCGATGGATTTTTTAAGACCTTCCCTGTATGATGAGTCCTAAAAGTAGGCAACATTCAGTGGGATGTCAAAAAGTTTCCATTAATCTTATACCTGGTAGCTTATCAACGAAATGACATTTTTTCAGAAGGGCTTGGTAAACAATCGGTGGTTTTGTTAACTGGGCAACTTTTTGATTTCGACACAAAATCTTCAGCAGGCCAAGTGAGGAGGTCACTAAGTTGGCCATGTTTTATGGCAGACAGAGAACCAATCAGTAAGACCTTTTCAGATTAGCATAGTAAATCAGTGCTGAATGTCAATTAAAGGGTCTAGTCGGTTGGTGCGGTTGCCTAAATCTTACGGTTTATGGGTTGCAGGAATTTCAGATTGTTTCCGCTCAGGCTTGGTTCCTTAAACTTCCACTTCAAGGTGCTTCAACTGATGGTTTACCTTGGGTACGGCTGGCAGATTTCGTTGGTCTCTGTGGTCATGTGAGTGGTAAGACCGATGTACACGAGACCATGACTACAGGCACCGGTTTTTTCACGGAGGTGGTTGGTAAACACAGTTTCCTCAATAGACATGAGTTCGGCCTTGTTAAAAGTCCATTTGCGTGGCGCGTTTCGAGGATGTTTAACAATATTGGACAAGCTAAAACCTTTGAAAGGTAACCAAAAATAAACCATCTTTCGGGAAACAGCTAAAAGTACATTACTAGTTATTCCTGGTTTACGACGCCTCTCAATAAATCTGAGTGAGAAGGTCCACAGGTGAAAATCCTGTTCTATGCCGGCTGGTGTTGCAATCTGCTACGCCATATTAAATAGAATTCTAACCAGTGTTCGCTTCAGGAGAACTGATGCGAAAATTTCGAAACGCATATATTATCCGGACCACGTACTTTCCAGTATACACAACAAGGTAGGGGGCTATCCTGAAATTGGGCCAGCAGGACCTCCAGGGCCTTCATATCTTCTTCAATTTTTCAGTTTCAACCAGTAATATGCAATTTTTTGGGGCTTGATTAGCAGAAAGCTAAACTGCCGACTTCGAACTTTGTGTGTACATACAGCAAAAATGTTTAAGTAGCGTGCATTTTACGAGCAACAATTTAAACACCCCGGGTTATGCCTGAAATATTTTCAGTCTCCATTTAATGGAAAATATTGCAGGCAGATAGACGGCCTTGCAATGGGGAGTCCTCTGGGATCCACTTTGGCGGAATTTTTAGTGGTCATAAAGGACGATTTTTAATAAAATCTGTCTGGAAACTATTGTGTAGGCACGCTATCTGTACACCGTTTTTTTACCGGTATGGACCGAGTTCAACTTCAGCAATTTAACGTTTTGCTAGACAACCTCCACAAAAATCACAAATATACGGTTGAAGTTTTATACAATAACAGTAACATCTAGGGGTTCAGCCTTAAACAGGTAGCAGATAGAAAAACTACTGCAAATGTGCAAAGATGAAGGATACTGGAATTGTGACAGCTGAGGTATTAGAAGTACATTCGAGCGCAGATTAGAGTAGCTGAAATACCTTACGCGGAATCGAACTGCAGATATTTCGGAGGAAGGAATGGATTCTTGGTCCAACAGGCTACCCCAAAACCTGAACCTTGTAATTTTGTGTTTTATGTATTTAAATGTCGTTCTTGGTGGTAAGGTAGTGGCTTTTTTCAGTCAACTTTTTACTTTCAGTCAAAGCACTGTCTTTATCCTAATTTCAGGTGAAAAAAGAATTATCCAAAAATTCAGTGAGTCCTTTGATGTCGTCTTAAAGATGACGATGAGCAGCCGACGGTTACCAGGTTTCACGGGTTATCGATGCTTGATTTCTGCACCACATAGTTCCCATCGAAATGAGCTTCTTTGAAAGTATACCTCACCTGCTAATGAGCCAATAGAAAGCGAAATGTGAAAATAACGAGCAAACTGCATCTTGCAGCGACTGCAGCCTGCCACAACTCCTTTGAATGCACCTTCAACTTTGAACACCTTACATCTTATGCCATGCTGAAAAACAAGATCTAAATGTCCTGAGCTTTTTTCAGAAAAATGAACTTCTCTTTGGTTGTTTTGGCAAACAGTAGCAGTAAACTTCAGTCGGGATTAGTGAAAATGTTAAGATAATGGAAGGCTGGGGAAGACAAATTAATGTATTTGTTTTATTCCACTCTTCCAAAGGCGCGAAAGAGTTTTAACGCAACCGGTACCACCAGGGTTTTCCCTTACACCTGTTTCACGTTGAAAGGAATAGGATATCCAGGAGTTGCAACATCACTTCTGACGAGTGAGCTCACGTGATGAACTGGCTCATGTAAAACAATGTGCTTGGTTTGTATTGTGCAACGAACTTTTATTCATCTCGCACTGCACCCCAGCAACACATGGACATTTGATAGCTCTCCGAACATGTAGATTGGATGACTTTTCGGTCTCTTCCAGAATGTATTTTGGTCAAAACTTTCCCTCAAAACATTTTCTCTGATTAAATCCCAGAACTGCTTCTTTCTAGGTTCCGGAAGTTCCGCATAAGCATTAAGACACCAGCCCAAAACGTTCTTTTCAGAGAAAAAATATGTTCTGTAGAGGACTTATACAAAAAATGAACCTGCTGTTTATTTTGTTTGCAAAAGTAGGCCTCTGACAATCTCCTTAAGTTTCATGTCCAGCTACTGAAAGGCCCTAACGATCAAATAGGGGTTATTCACCCGATCTTTGAATGTCATTGCCTCCTCTATGATTTAAAAAAACAATAAAAATTTAGTGCCTCGTATTTGGAAAGTGTTGCAGATAGAGCTGAAGGGGACACAAGAATTGCGGAAGATCTATTTCATAAACGTTTCACTGAAAGAATAGTACATCAGATTACATGTAAGGAAGTTGAAGCTTCTCCATAACAGAGCTGTATTATTCGTCCCGGTCCAATTTTTTTCGCTTCTATTCTATTTTGTTGAGATTGAAAACACTACCCAATACTTCCTTGCTTTTAAACAATAAACACATAGTTACTTTACACCAGAAGCTCTCCCTGAATAAAGGAATAAAGGGCTACGACCGGTAGCCTCCCAAAATCCAGTTTTATTTGACCCCCGAAACCACCAACGTTGACGTAAGTTTGATAGAAGACCATCAAATGTAGAATGGGACTGAATCAACTGAACGCCGTAGTCTAATCAAGGTTCATTGCATCCAATCTTAGTTACAGCTGTGTAATAGTTTAGTCCGTTAGAGTTATTCATGGACTCAACGTTTAAGCAAAAGTGTAGAACAGTCCTCTCGAACCAACCGAATTTAGTGGAGATAGACTGACGTGCATCTTGTTTTATGACCTGGCCTTCTTGAGTACGGGTATCTTTGACCAGCTATTCTGTCGAATAATACTCCGAAACAATCAAGTTTCTGATTGGAAACATAGTGAACTACTGAATTTGGTGCAACAAAAGTGCGGCCGTTTCTAATAATGCCTTATATAGGACGATCATTCCTTATAAGAGCCGACTGGATAATGTATGATTGGAAAAAAGTTCATTGGAGCCTAGGCATAACCTAAAACACTACTGTGGGTTGGAATATTGCACGATCAATTAGAATACGAGTCTTCGCAAGGTGTTCCGGAAATGGTAAAATTTTACCATGCTTTCACAGCCCCAATAGAGTGAGGTCACACTTCAGCGGCTAACTGCAGTCCGAACGTTAAAAGATACACACACGCATAGGTCATCCTTGTGACCCATCAGTA
>SJOL01008619.1:499172-554515 GCA_004794785.1 Opisthorchis felineus
TATATATATATATATATATAAATCGGTTCTCTGAACACCATTACGAACTAATTCCTAGATAACATTGAATCCTCCAGTGCAAAAGAAGCCACCTCGAACACTGAGGTCTTTCAGTGTTCATCTACCAGGTCGTAAACCTTGATCACAGGATCCCAGAAACTTGGAGGGACATTGCTCTGACTTCTAGATAGATATTTCGAACTAATTAAGACTGGAAAAAACTTTAAAAAGTATATTGATGACTCATCCCCATAATACCGTTAGGCTGACTTTTCAGTGTCTATCGCCATCCTATCCTTTGCAACCTTGTCTCTAGGCTCAAAAGCAAATATATCAAGGCTGTTCAGAGCTGCCAAATGGTCCACAATCCTAGTTGGACAGCGAAGCTGGCCAGGATTTTCTCGCATCCGGCCTCACTTCGTGCAATTGCTCTGTAGCTCAGTCGTGCAGCAGCCGTGCTGAGTACTGTGGTCTCGCTGTCTTGTAATGATGAGAACTGAAGTCTGGTAGCATAATGAGAACGTGCACCGCAATGGGGGTTATAGGTCAACTGAAGAATACCCCGGATTTCCTTAGTGTGTACCAAGGGCTCTAGCTTTCTCGTGTGGTCAGCTAGTAACAGGTCCGGACTTGAGCGACTAACTTGAGCGGACTAACTGTACTTCGAATTACTTGTGCGAATGTTCAACTGCCTCAGTTTGCATGCCAGTAGTTGACGGCTTTCCTACATCTGAAGGTTATCAGTTGAAGGGCAGTGATGTCACTTTATAAGATAAAAACCTAGCTTTAAATCCACAGCATGAATCAAAACCAGAATGATTAGGCGGTCACGTTGATCACTTTTAATCTACTGCTTCTTCCAAGGTTATGACTTACAGTGGTGAAATAGGAACAGTGTTCCTTCCACTTTTGTGTAAACCGATCACATAGTCAATGTGATACTCGGCACGAGATTTTTCATGCACAAACAATGGCCTAGTTAAAAAGGACTTTTTTATGAGCCTGCATTGTATACTAGAATGTTTTCGTTATTGCAGAGGAGGGGGGCTAACGCCACACCGGCACATAATGGATCCAGTTGAGGTTACGCGTGCACCCAATAGAAGCACGTGATGTGATCTTATACCGTATATCGCGTCATCTGGTCACTCCTCATTAATCTGCATCCCAATGGCCTTATGGATAGTTGATCGAGGTGCACCAATGAGACCCATGCTATGAAATTCTGAAGTGAGCGTCACCCATGAAGAACGGTGGGTGAAACGGCAATTCAAATAACATAGTAGGAAAGCGAAAACCGACACAATCGCGTATTTGGCACTGGGTCGTCAGAACCACTGACAGAGTAACTTATGGTCTGGACAAAAGGGATTTGCTCACGTGCCTACAGCCTAATCGGTCCACCAAGAGAAACGGCACAGTTGATTTGTCAGTGATCATACAGACTTTGCGTTGTGACACACAGTGAAGGCTCGGATCGATCAAGTACAGCCCCAGGAAATTTGAGAATAAGCGGGGTTTTCATGCTTGATCGAAATACTCAACAATGAACTCCCGTCAGCTTAATGACTTGTGGCAGAAGTGTGTTACCCACTTGGTAATTGATTTGGCTTGGGATCCAACAGTGGCACTGGATGTTGGTTTGTCACGCAGTTCTGGACCCAGAACAAGGCGTGTTTCTTCTTTCTGGTGCTGAATCACATGTAGCTTCTGCCTATAAACCCTTCTTGATGGTGACATATGAACTGTTAAGCAGAATGAGATTCTGTTCCAGTCTACCTGTTTCCGTCTTCCGACTGCGGATACCACTGCTTAGAAAAACGACAACTATTTCGAACTTAATGTTGCCAATCGTAACCCAGGTAAGATTTGGAACAAAATGGAGATTCCAGTTTGTTTTTCGAACAGCTTGCAGCTTTGAATGATTTACGGTCATTGCAGTTGTGAAAGGAGAACTGCGAATAGGTTCCACTGTGCAAAAGGTTGTTTCGCGTTTTTCGCCGAAGTGTTTATTCGGCTTGCAATGCAACATCCTTTAAGGGACCCTAAATTTACTTTCTCCGAAGGACCTCTCGAAGTTTTGTCGGACTACAATAGAACCACATTCTGATGAGCTCAATCATAGTCATATTCAAAGACAATGGTATGAAACTACTTGCACCAAATTAGCAACCCCAAACGAGTCCATACAAGCAGACTCAGTAATCAACCCAGCGCTTTATGCTACACAATTCCGAAAATGTTCTGTGATTGCCACTACTGGCGGTCGGTAAGAAACCTGCATGCCACGCCACATGGGCAGTGCGAGACACAATTTCCAAACGAAAAACATCCTAACTGTTCAGATGAAAAGCCCACGTATATTAGTTGCAATGAAAAGAAGCCAGAGGGCAGCCTCGACGTCCTGAATACCGTAAGTGCACTCTGAGTACCTTGAATGAACGGTCATTCTGATTCAGTTGCCCGTTGACCGATACCATGTATATAGAGAGTACTGTGAGCACCTTCCCAGAAAACTCTTTAAATACCAAAGTTCCATATACTATCTGCCTTAGGAAACCGTTCTTTTGGAGGAGAACAAAAATTATCCGGTTAGACACTTTTTCTCCGAAAAGTAACTTTTGACGGACATCAACCTGAGGTAGCTGTTTTTGAATGTTGACCGCTAACCAAGGAAAAGGTCCAAATGACCGCGCCGACATATTAGGGCAGCGCAGCCTCCACCTATTCTGGTGTTAGGGGTAAATAATTCTTGCAGATCGTCGCCAAATGTTAGGATCTTAGTTACAAATATACGGTAACCTGTTGGTCTCTTCTGTGATGTCTGTCGATTACTGTCGGCATGATTTCTTGCTTAGTCTGAAGTCGAAAGTGGTCACAGCCCTGTGATTTCTAAGGTAAGTTCAACTCCAGCGCGGAGTTTTGTTTGTAAGGTTGATTCATGTTAAGTCTGGGGTATCAGGTTTCGTCAACTAACTCAGCAATCTACTATGTTCACTCGTACTCACCAGTCACACTTGAATTTTGGTTTTCTAATCGGCTCATTTACTTATCGATTCCCATGATGAATGCTTGTAAATTTTGCCACAGACGCCACTGAGCCAGTCGGTTCTCTACGAAAAAATACCTATAGCAAATATCGTACCTAAGTGTTCACCATGTTTTGCGAATTTCGAGTAACACACGTGATTAAACTTAATCATACAATTTACATTTGTTAATCTGACTAGTGGGGCGTTTAACAGAGGCGTTTGACTGAAGATCCAGCACACATAATTACACCGAACTCTGTTACACATAGTCAGAATGTTTAAATTTCACATGGCTTCTCTGTGCATCACGTCAAATGCAGCTGCCTCGTCTGTTCCCATCTGATGAGCTTCCAGAAGATCTGAACACCTAACGTCCCTCAAGGTATCAAACACCACAATTTGCGGGTGGAGCTAACCATAATTTGTGGGCTGATGTCAGAGCAGTGTATCGGAAACCCATAAGACTTGCATGGGACTTGCACCTCCGACCTCAACGCACAGATGATGTCACCTTGGCTGGTGATGAAACGCTTGCAACTGAATTATGTGGCCATAAAAAAATAAACGGCAACCCGTTGAACTGCAAGTTGGTAATGGCGTGATGAGTAATGGACACATGCAGCACACGTAAAAAATGTGCAGTGAATAACTGGCATCCTATAGGTTATTATGAGGTTGTTACGAGTACACGCAGAAATCAATGAGGTCTAACTGAAATCAGCTTCACAATTACATAAAGAGAAAGGAAGTAGTGACAGATCTCACTATTTGTCTCCTGACTGGGCCTCATTAATCCGACATAGCTGACTGTATCACGTGACCAGCCTGACGCCACCCAACGTAATTGCACGTGACCACTGATCTCTTACTAAAGTAAGGAGTGAACTCATATGTATGGCAGCAAGCCACAATAAGAATCAACTGAACTAAATTTGCGGTCTTTCCGTCATTCAGCAATTTGCTGATACCAATGGCTAATAGACCAAAAAATTTCTTTAAATATTCCCATGGCAAATATAAGAGGAAGAGAGACAAACAAGACATTAGAACCTGAGTTTAGAATCATGTGCTGTATACTAGGGAAGACCTAAGCGTAAGTTCTCAAGGATTATATCTGAGGACTGTTTGTTCGCTGAAGTTAAAAAAGAATAGATCACACATGTGGCTACTAGCATTGTATGGTGAACCTGCTACACTAAAGAAACCATCATATATGGCTGCTGTCCAAAGTACAGCTCATGGGCGCTGACACTGTAGGGAGAGCTGTTCAAAACCATGCATTTTTGTCCCCTGAACAAGACTGGCAATGCACTGTTCTGCGGTTTTAATCCGTTTGGCAATCTGATTAACAGACAATATAATCCGCATCTTTTTCAGGGACGGCTAGCCTCGAAAGAGAACCCGTCGCGCTCATCCACTCCGAGTTCCATTGATTCGACCGGAAAATCAGATGAAAAACCTTACTTGAAGTGTGAACAAATCACCGTTGAAGAAGGCACACCGACAAGACTGGAAATGAAAGTGGACTTTAATGAAAATTGTGGTAGGCTTTGTAGAAGTCATTTTACCGTTTGTTCTGTTGCTGGCGATGCTAATGTACAGTCAAATGGCCCAGTCATTCCTATCTCTTGATTTGTGGTCAGTAACACAGACGGAATGATGCAGTCAAAAGAAGTTACGCAATGCATGTTAGCCGAACAAGTGGTTACCACTGAGCCATATATATNAATTTTCAGCAGAAAATTGCTCACGCATGTGAGCATGAGATCACAGAAACACAGTAGTTAGATTATGAGATGGTATAAATTTAACTAACCCCCCAGACTTCCGTCGACACAAATGGAAGACAGCACTTACCAATATACCTAGAAAGATGAGACTATCCCATTACCTCGCTAAAAAGACCAGTAGGATATATATATATATATATATATATATAGTTATCCTTGTCACCCACCAACTACTACAGGGTGTCCTAAAGAGTAAGACATTGAAATCACTTCTCCCCACACATTAGTACTTTCCAGGATCATTTCCGTAAGCCATGGATACAAGTTACTATCATTCAAGGAGAAAATTTTACTGGTAATGTGTTGGAATATTGGTAGCTCGAGTGCATTCATTGGTAATTGATCAGGCGGCTGTTGATCTTTTCTCTGAGCTCGGCGATTGATTTGCAGACGTTTCCCCACCATCCCAGGAGCCGTCATCAACCCACCAAAAAGCGCACTAATGATGTCCCCTCGAATGTTGACGAAACGTCTGTAAATCACTTGCCAAGCTCGGCGAGTAGATCAACAACCATCTGATCAATTACCAAAGATTAATTCCGTGGCATTAATTTTTTCATCGTTTGTACTCACCTCGAGGAAAAAGAGCCGATAAAACCTCCGGTTTATTTAACTATCTGAACTATCCCTCAGGTATAACAGAACAATAGCAATGCTGTTTATCATTACCGTAGATATTCCAGTCAGTGCCTAGCAAAGGACGAACGATGTTATGTCATATTTGCTGCACAAATCTGCAGCAGAAATAGGAACATCTGAATGGAATTTATGACCTTTGGATAAATATTTCGGTAATGATAAAGATGGGATACGGGAAGAAGTGATGCAGATAAATAAGCGGTTACTGATTCCCAATGATATGCATTTTTTTTTGCAACAATCATACATATTTGGTCATTATTAAAGTCTTGTTTACTGGGTGTAACCTGGGCGTTTGAACCGATTCGGAAATCACTGTCTGAAGACCGGTGTACGAATGCGCTATTTTGATATAGTATTATAAGCACTCTCTATATATGTGTACTATGATCCCCAGCAGGTGAGGCCCTTACCCGGCCAGAAAAAACCGTTTCATCAAAACCTGATAAATCCTGTTTACATCGCCTTCCGGTCAAGTGCAGGCAATTACAAACACGATCTTGTTGCACAGCAACTTGTATGAGAGGGCTGAAGAGGACCTTTTGCTTTTGACTAGCTATTACCGTACGCTTATTAGGACTGACTACTGACAGTTTGTGGTTAAAAACCAAAAAATGACCGCCTTGTGAACCCCTGAGCTCAGTAGAAATGTTTCGATGGTTGTCAATACTTGAGTCTTAATGAGGAACTCCGTGAGTCCCATGTGTGAATCATGTTTCTCAGACAAAGCTCCGTTCGTTGCTTTCGCTGCTATTGCATTTATTCTCGTCTTTTACGAGCGCATAAAGGGTCTACTAGTTCGATTAACTGAGCGGAACGACTTCATCTGTATGACATAGACTGCATTCGAGTTTACCTTGAAGCTTCAGGGTAAGATTCCCTTACAGCAGCAGATTGTTCTGGTTTGCGCAATTCTGGATGCCCCTTTTCTATCGTCCTGTGCTCATGCTGTACCTCGGATGACCTACTCTGCGCTCTTGCCCAGAGCTGACTGTTTGACGTGAAGACTCGTCAGTCATTGAGCAACTGGATTTCCGGGGGACGTTAGAAAATAATACGTTACCACTGTCGTAGTCCAGCTTGCCTGTGTAGGACAGATATAAAGACTTCGGTTGACAGGCTTTTGTCGCATGTGAATTAATATTTACAACTGATAATATGGAAAAGGTAAGTATCAGCTTGCTGTTCAAAATCACTCCAGGGTAAATTATTCGATACAACAGACGTTAGATGTGTAGGTAAACAGCGCCTGTTTAGATGCAGCGGTGTAGATGTGGCTGTAGGCAATCTTAACCACCACAATTGATTTACATCAGTTGCCGTGTTGGACAGGTCTACTAGTGCGGTAAAGGTTCTGATATGGTGACATTGCGGAATATATGTACCTGGGGTGCGCCACTTGGTTGTTAGTTGGATTGTAACCGAGATGGTATCGTCAGTACGGGGATCAGCGAACGAATCACCTCTCTTCTATCTGTGCTTGTATAGTTTCTAGACAATATCTAATAACTAAAATGATTTGTTTGTCTTGAGGTGGTTTTCGCGTGGTTCGGTTGGTCAGTTCAGAGACTGTGTTATGTAATAGTGTCATTGCCTTGTGTTTGTTGGGTGCCTTCATTTTGACATCTCAGTTCCTCCGTTATGATTAGGTCGTTTCCTTCTTGCTCTATGGTCTGCTTTTTGATCGACCTGATTGATTGATTGGACAGCCCCTCATTTTTGGTAGCTTTCTTACGTTGAGTTGAATGATCCGTCCGTCGTTTTCAGGTAGTTTGTTGTCCCATGTGGTTCAGGGTACTACAACTGTGCAACTCCTTTGTTCATAGCGATCAGTAGACTGGGTCGATGTCGATGGGTTTATTGATCAATTTCTATGTGGAGTACCACGCTCCGGCACACTCCCGTCCCCATTTTGTTCTTGCGTGAGCAAGTATTTGGATGTCATCCCACTTTCGGGCTGACCAACCACTTTATTAGATACTGTTTTGGGAACTATACAAGCAAAGGCAGAAGCTCAGAAAATTGAGTACTCAAACCCGCGCTGATGACGTCACCTAGATTGGTTATGAAAAGCTTGCAATCCGACCGTCAAACTCGGCGAACAGACCAACAAACAATTTCCGGTATCTTTTGAAAAGTTTTCTTCCTAACGGAGGCTAACGATATGTCAGATTTTGGCGTGGTTTAATGATAAACGGCATGTGTGCGTGGTTTGTTACGACCCTACCCAATCGAATAGAACTAAGGGTGTTTGGTTTTTCTGGCCCCTTTTTTCAATCAATCTGAAAATAGCAGACGGACAGAAAAGATGCGATTTGAGATTAAATGTTCACTAGCTTGAGCCGCTTACATGGCAACTACCATGGACTTGTTTCGTAGTGAGTGAAAGTTTGTATGTATCATCTTACACCTCCAAACTTCGTCTGCTACTTCTGTGACAAAAGTCAGATCATTCACGATACGCGTTGGCGTGTGGTTAGCGGTGAAAGCTAACAAACTCGAAAAAGTGGAATGCATCGTATTTAAACCAACAACTGCAGACGATAGGTTCCGTCAATATCAACTGAATTTCCCGCCAAAGCCAACTTAATTAGCAAACTTGTGTCTGTCGCCGCGCATGTACACCGTAGTTTCATTAAGAATTTGAGAGTTTAACACAACTGAGATAGTGGGTAGGGTCAAGGTGGTGGCAAGCCTTCCCACGTTTTCATCGACTTTGTGGATAGCGTCACGTGAAGGCAAAGTTCAACCTGTTAATTTCAACTTTGCTCCCCCCTTGGTGCACTAATGTGAGTTCCAGGACTTCGGCTGATTTTATCCGATAGTTTCCAGTGCAGCGAAGATTTTATTCCAATACTTCATAGCAGAGACCAAAAAGACATTATTACTTGATAGTTAACGTGTTCCGACTGCCTGTTTATTGATGATTATTCTGCTCAAGAGGCATTGCAGATTGATTAATTAGCTGATTGTTTGGCGCGCAGCTGTGTCACCACACTAGATGAGCGGTTTGATGAGTTTGGAAACATTCAGCCGAAAAAACTGGATACGCGTCATATAGGCTGACTAGTGGACAAAACCGGATTGCCACACTTCCTGTCTAACATCAGCAAAGAAATTATCATCGTCGGAATCTGTCTACCTTTGAAATGCTTGATCCAGAGTGAAAATGATGTCCTACCCTATAGGGTTTCTCGCCCCAGTAAATTAACAGAGATTTACGATCATCTAACCCAGCAGATCAGTTTCGTCTTCAAACTACTTCAAGTAGAGTGAAGCATATCGCTCACAATATTAAGTAAGCACCTTCCTTCATCCATGCGGTTTGTGGGAATGAAAAGACGGGTTAACTGCTGTCCATCAAACTTCTGCCTACAGGTGACCTATCTAAACTTTATTTTCTTACTCATCCAACAAGGACATGCTAATGATCGATTCAAGTGATGTGGTTATTTCGGGGAGACGTTAACTCAGGAACATCTGCGCAGGGTTTCCGTCAGAAATTTTCCGGCAATTTCTTAGCTACTTGTAAACGAACCGGTAGACGCGGCTTTTAATTTCATGTACTTCACTTCACCCCCTCCCCTGTCTGTTTCCTCTTCACTTAGAGTTCAGCTGGTTAAAGGAAAACGATTCTGGAATACGAACTCAGGTCAAATGTGACTTCCACTGTGAGCACGTGATCACGGGAACTTCAGATCCTGAAGGTCAGGATTATTTTGTCCTATCCAATTCGGGCCATTTCGGTGCAGAGGCCACTGAGCGACTGCTGAAAACCAATAAGCTTCTCAAACAGAAACGTGCTCCATATGGAGTTGTAGTTCAGCATCAGCTCATATTCTGGGCCACAAAACTAGAGGACACGGGGAAGTATTTCGCTGTGGCTCGAACTCCAGCTGGAAGTGGAACTTTTGCTGTGACTGAAGCCCAGTATCTTCTCACCGTCCAACGTAAGTTGCTTGCATACATTGGGAGAAGAGGCAACCTAATCACCTTGGTCCTCTTAAACATTTGAACCAGTTTTCCTACCTTACACCATTGGTATGTCTGAAATCAGCTGAGAAAATACACTAAAGGAATTTTAACGTCAAAATCACGTTGTATGCGTATCTCACAAGGAAAAAACAAAATATCCTGGTGCGCTCAGTGCCATACTGTGATTAGATTGCCTTGTCTTTTAGCGCAAAGTTCTCCGTACAGATCCCCTTATGTCTAAAATAACACAAGAGTTAGGTTTGCCTTCTTTAACTGTCCGACATTTCAAAACCAGTTTGCCATTGCACAAGATTCTCAAAATGCTTTGGATTTTATAAGATGGAATTTGAATTCCGCATATTTCGTGGCTACGGTTTTGCCGTCACAATTCTAGTGAAATGACAGGGAACGAAATTCTGACCAAGGTCCAACATCATACACATCCAGCTACGTAAGTCACCATGCGAACACATAAATGAACCTACGGAAGAATTGAAACCACCGATGACCGAATTTGAGACGAGAAAGACAAATGAGCATCACACAGTACCGAACCGTCCACGCAAAAAAAGCACATGTGAACTTGACACACGGTAGACGTAACACCCGAAGTGTGGGTGAAGTAATTTTAGTTGCCTAGGCAACATGACCCCGAACATACCATCATTACTCTCATCGTGGCCGTGAGGCGAGTGAAAACTAGACCTCCTACATGTTGTAAACTGCCTTGTTACATTACAATATCTGACACACGTAAAGATCATTACAGTGTAGGCATGAAAATGGCTCAGCAAGTAGCTTTTCACCCATTTAAGACATGAACTAGGAGAAAAATGTAGCGATTAGTTTCACTCTGAAGCTTTTAATCTACCTCCAGAAGAAACTTTTCGTTGTTGCAGTCAGCTTGTGTTGTTTAATGGCGTTAATAGATTTAACTTTTCCCCAAACACCATCAATTACCACGCAGTATCCCCCGTAGTAAAACGGTGGGTGGTATAGTTTCCTGTCACAGGCGACGACTATTCATAGGATGGTTGGGCAGTTTAGAATAGCTCCTTCAGAACTCGAATATCTCCCAATAACCGAATGCTGTTGCAGACATCCTGTTGACGGGCCTTCATATTTTCAATCATCTCCCCTACTTCAGCCGCCTCCAAGTGGCCCATTCACCCCAAGCACTCCCCCGATTTCATTCAGCCTTTGGCGATTGTGTTCCCCATCGAAGCTCGGGAAACGCGCTGCCTGGAACTGATGTGCACTGTAGCCAGTAATCCAGCCCCCCGTTGTTTATTTTATCGGAACAACACCCCTATTCCTGTGGTCATCATGCCACTACTGACCAACGAAGATGATAAACAGGATTTATGTCTGAGTTCTTTCTCGCGCAAGTTCACAGTTGTTTCCTCACCAGATCGGGACGCCAAAGCTCCGATGTCCATAGGTTACCTGCGAAAGTTGTTACTGCGGATAAACAGTCCAATGGCAGAAGATGCGGCTACCTACACATGTCGTGCGTGGAATGTGCATGGTCGTGTTGAGACAAGTACGAACGTCACCTCGTCAGGTAAGTAATCTACTTTTCAAAAGTATTCCCTTAACAGGATTTCAAAGATACTCCATAGCCAAATGAACGTAATATCCAAACAAAAAAACTAAGTCCTTTCAAGATGGGAAGCGTAGTCGCTTGCCGCATTTGATGTGGTGGAAGGTCCTCTTTCGTATGTGGCTTCATTTTCTTGTCCAAATCCTGAAGATCTTAAACTCAGATTTACTTGTCATAATTGATATGAGAGATGCCCCCCAAAAGGTCTGATGAAAAGATGACTTTTTCAACACAGTGAATACCAACTGGAAGCGATAACGTTGTGTTTTTGGGTAATAGCAGAATTTGCATCCTCATCACTCTTCTGAGCATTTCTATTCTCGTCCTTGTGCAATCATTCTGGTGAGTCCGAACCAAACCTTTGGACCAAACTATCTCTCTTATTAGAGCTTACCCGTGGTCGCGCCGGGTTTTGAACTCCGAATGTCTGATATGTTAGATGGATGTGCTATCAAATTTCCAGCAACGCACGCTGGACGCACCAGAATTGGTTTTAACGGGCGAACTTTTTCACAGCTGGGGAGTGGGGGTGGTTTTGCACAACGGCTGGAACAACGACCCAGTTGCAGTTCTCGTGGCGTCGACCATTTGCGCCGCCCGTCAAGATTCTCCAGTCAGGTCGCGATACAGTGGCTTGAAACCTGTTGGACAACTTTTTTGGTAATTGTAGATGTTAGTAAGTGGATTGATTAAACGAACAACGTTCAAAACACGGTGCAACCAGGGAAGAACTCTAATAAGAGTGAAACTTTAATCCAGCGCTTCTCCCTTTTGGAATGGACTTACCAGAATAATTTTACCGGGACACGAGGATGACAGTTCGTACGAGAGTGATGTAACTGCAAACGACGATTTATCCAAACTATTCGCAAGCACACAAAAGTAAGCAGTCAAGCAATTGATTAGAAATTTAGGGAAGTATGCAGTATATCGTTGCTTTAAGATCTTTTCATGACTTGAGCACTCTGAGATGTCGTGATAAAACACTTTCTGTCTCGATTTCATCAAGCCTGTCAACTGTACCGATTACTTCCCTGGACTAGGGTTTCCCTCCAATGTGCATTTAGCTTACGGCTTGAATGAATCTGCTTCTGATCACCATCGCATTGGAACAAGAATTATCTGGTTTGTGTAACCATGATCCCGATATTTCATACTATGTATGGTGAGTTCTATGAGTTTAGTTGTAGCAGCTTTAGGGTGCGTGAACACTATGGTTGTCCAGGCGATCGAGTTGACAGAAGTGTTGCCGCAACAGTCCTTTGTAGAGAAACAGCAACTGTTCTGACTAGGTTGAAAACATTTAACCTTAGCTTTGAACTAATGCGAAATCCTCCACTAGCGACCAGACCACGAAATCCCTTTCCTATGGGCTCCTCTCTTTAAACAAATCAACTTACGCGAATGACTCTGAACAAAAATATCTGCCAACAAACTCCAAAAGACGCCGGTTGTTTTCGAATAAAAGCACATGAACAAGCAGGCAAATACCGCACAAATCCTTCGGTTTAGGTAGTGATGAATCTGGAGTGAAAATTCCCGTAAACATAAACATGTCGGTTGGACAAACTGCGGAGTTAGATTTCGTCCGTAAAAATCTCGTCCGTTTTGTTTTCTTTCCCGTCTGAAATACGGGTCATGGGAATCATAATCAGTGATCTTTGCCAAAAAGTATGGACTGCCCGCTTTTTCTCTTGGTCCAAACACCTCTTTTTTAAGGGGTGCCATGGCCCAAAAAAAGTTAGAAATATTAGAATCTCTGAGTTACGTGACTTTGTTTAATGTCTCTTCATATTTGCTGGATGGAAAGCTTTAAAGTGCTAATATGATCGGGGCACAAAAGACTTTAATAACATTTGCACGCAAATTGTAGTGATGTATTCATCGACCAGACATCGAAAAAGTGCCTGTCACCTTTTTTGCACAGGCCGCAACCGCAACTTGCAAATATAAGATGCGTTGAGCTATCGCACTACTCATTGCGGGCAGCCTAGTCACTAGCAAATATTGGCGCGTAGCGCCTAGGTAGTTCGTTGACAGCTGCTTGGAGCGTGCCGTACAACTCGTAACCATTATCAGTGAGTATGGGGCTACGACGGTAATAGTAAATGGCAAGCTTTTGGGCCTTATCAGTGCGATTCTCAAACTGGTTCTTTCGGCTATCAGTAACGCCTTCCGAGCTTAAATTTGGAAGTGTTTCAGTCCGTCGAATACTTTGTAACGGCTCCCAGAGTTCTAACTACCAGGTTGCGTAGACCTTACAATCGTACAGGACACATAATAATAGCCTAACTCCCAACATCCAACAGTTTTTACTTCCCGGAATTTGAGATAAATATTTTTGATATGGTAAATAACTTGGAACACATGCGTTGTGGTCATATTATTTCAGCTTGGTCCTGTCAAGCAAATGCGCATAAAAATGATGTAACGGCTTTGAAAGAAGTGTAAACTGCAATACAATGGGTCAATAATTAATTTACACTGGAAAGCTACTTATTGTTCAGTGTTAGAGACACTTTGACCCAGAGGTTGATTAGCCAGAGTAGGCCTAGCTCTTCCCTTAAGGATGGAGAACACTCACAAACAAACTTTTTACTCTAAATGAAGTCTCCATGCTTGCTTTCTAGTCGCTGGAGCCACTGGGGTGGTCGAAGTTGTCTCGACAGCCTGGGACTCCGTAGCCTGTGAAGGACAGCTAACAAAAGATAGCTCATGGAGTTTCTTGTTACATGTTGCGTCTGCAGATCCCCTAGGATTTTGTCCGATGATGCACTTCTAGCCACTGCATGACGTAGTGCGATCTGCAACGCGGTAGTATGTATGCAACTGCCAGACAGGACCGGTTCCATTTCCTTCGATAGGTTTTACCGCACTGAAGAACGAATGTCCATAACACGGTCATTGTGAACCATTCCTCGTTTTTTCTTTTGACTTCCCACACCATATTTCAGTCAGGCACGTTTTAGTGAGTAAAGTCAGCATGGCTCCTCTTGTGGTAGATAAGTGACTTTTCCGCGGGCATCATCCCAAAGTGTTCGAAAACATGCAGTTCACTTGGGAGACATACTCTTGACTGATATCTTCGTAGTGAGCGTATATCTTTGACTGTACGAGTCACCGATCCAAATAGTTTAGTACGAGCCAGAAGCTGGCGCAAACCTGGATAGGAATTGAACAGGAGGGGCTGGCCAAACCAAATAAACGGTTGCAGGATCAACTACCCAAAAGAACGGCGGCTCGCGCTTTTGAGACCTATGGAGCTAGCACGCTATAGTAAGCGCCGACCGATTCCGAGCCCAACGGAGGAAAAGTCCTATGGGGTAAGTTAGCACTACAACAAATATGAATTCCACAGAATTCTGAAAATGAAAAAGTCACCCATCCAACTAGCTTGAGTGTGTCGTTTTAGACTTGGTGGCTCAAGGAGAAGAGCAAAAGAGATTGAACCTAACCGTTGCTTTGTTGACTGCCCTAATATTAGTCAGCGCCATGGAAAACAAGTTGCGTAACGAATTGTGGGGTTACCAAAAGATTTTGGAAGGTGTCTGAAACCATAAAGCCCCACTGCCCACATTTTGCCTTGGAATTCGAATCGAAAGAAAACCCTATGCATTCCTATTTGGTTAAGACAGAGATATGGCTTTCATTGAAGTTATCTATGGCGTTGGAAGATGTGCCCCCAACTTACGTTCGTTTTGGGCTTTTCAGCAGCAAATGAAAGGTGGTCAGACTGCCGCTATGATTTTCTCGTCTTTTTCGTAAGGTGCTTTGTTCGACAATCTGAAAAAACTTGACTGTTTTTGATCAATATGCATGTACTCTGTTGTGATTGGAAGCAACAAGTCTGGTCGATTGGGATGTAACACTCAAATAATTTGCTGCACCGGTTTTTCCCTAAAACGAAAGAAAGCTGTTTAATCAGATGTTCCTTTTGTCCTTCTGTTTACTGTCTAGGCAGCTTGTTGGCCTGAGATTGGTGATGTAGGAACCAAAATTTTTTCAGAACTCGAGCATACAAAAGAGGGATTAGGTTGAAGGCTTCATCATTGGTCATATTGTTTAGTGCGATGCAGTGTCTTATTTTCTGCTTCCTTGAGCTACAATACAATTGAAACCTGGTGATCGGCTTATTCTCACCGAGCTGACCTCAGTAGCCTTACCAGTAACGGTCTCTTAAAACAGCGCAGTCACTGTCATGACAACAATGATTGTTAGATGTCGACAGCACCTCAAAAATCAAAATGTATACGGGCAGGTTTGGGCTCTCATCAAATCTCAACCGAGCGTTTTCCTCATAGCCTCATTCGTTTAGGCGTTTATGTGTTCAGTTGCCCTCAGTTGTGTCCTGAACGCATTCGTATGCAAACACATGAATTAAGCAGCAATTGCTCCGGCAAATGCAATTATGATACCATATGATACCATTCAACTATCAGTTTATCCTGTAACTGAAGCCAATCTATACTAAAAAACCAAGAAGCACTGTACTGCTGTTTCATTCTAATCGAGACTCATCAGCAGTGCAAACCTCACGAATCTCAAGGGAGTTTAGAAAACTCAGTCTGCTGGCTAGTAGTTTAAACACCTCAAAAGGACTGATCAGTAGCATGATTAACTGGCATTTAAAAGGGATATTGCCGCTCATCATTCTGTCACGGGCTCCACATCACGTGGTCACACGTGAATGGCTCCTGGATCGAAGACCTATCATACGGAAGTATTACCCGTCCTGAAAAGTATTCTTTCTTCTGCTGAGGATTCCCGATAAGGGCGAAAAGAGCTCTACGAAGCTTCTCGGCTTTTAGCCTAGAGTGGGTCAAGTTACAGGACGAAACCTAGATTGAAAATTCCCAAACCTCCCCATACTACTACCAAATCAATATATGATCCGTGGTGAATCCCGGACAGGGGTTGACCTTGGGTTTGGTGTTACGCAGTGATATGCTAAGGTATACCCTCAATTGTTCTGCATTGAACACCCGTCACATAATTGCATGGACGAGGGGTCAATGCTTTGGACGCCATGCCGCTTCCCAAAGGCGGGTGGACAAAGATAAACTCTTTATAGCGAAATACACTCATTTGCAAACAAATTTGGTTTTGCGAGAGACTCACCTGGAACCCACCTGAATCTCTCGTTTGTGATGTTTGCAAGTGAGTGTATTTCGCTAATTTCTTGCAATTTGGTTTCAAGCTGAACATAAGGTTGACGAAAACTCGGAGACTGCGCCTACCTGATGAGCCCCAAGAAGGGCGAAACAGGTCGTGGGCTGCCTAAGAAATTTCAGCAACCTTATGAGTAGCGCATTACGTATAAATTCTTTTTAACCAATGGTCCTCTTGGGAGTTCACATTCAGCCTTTTGCTTGGGATACCTTCTTGGGAACTTTTCTAAGCATCCAACTTTCACCATCACCTAACGGAGAATCTTCGGTTTGGCGATAAAACCCTCACACGCACGGAAGGTCAGAAATTTTACGAAGTTTCTCCTACATCTGATCCCTAAAGATAGCAGTCTGGATTAAGGCTCCTGACAGAGTAGCTTTCCCATAATTGCTCGTACGTAACATTTTGCATGTGTTACCCGTAGTCCTGAAAATTATATGAACAAGCGGATTCTTTAGCACCATGCCTCTCAAACCGCACACTATCCATGTTACGAAAAATGTCATATAAGATAAATTCACTTGGTTTGTCGTAAACACCGGTATGACTTGCAAATGAAAGCAGTTCATATAAACTATGTATGTTATTTCATGACATCCGTTTGAGGGTGAAGGGAAAATGTGTGCATTGATGCCTGTTTGACATTATGTCAATAGTAATTGCTATCCAGTTCAATCTTGCAATTCCGTACTGAGACACAAAAACAGTATGCACTCATCTCCAAATTAACTTGGTGTTTTTTGTCTGGAAGATACTCACCATTGACAGCAATAGACCAGTAATACATACTGGTGCTCAACTGAAAACTAACAGCCTAGTTTACATAGAGGTTTTCAACTCAATTGGTAATGAAACACTTGCAGCCAAATCGTCCTGTTCGGAGAATGGACCATAACCGTGAAACATTATTCTACCGGCTGATGCGTGAGCAGGTTAAAAACGAAATACTCATTGAACTGAACTTCGCAGTTTAGCATGTTCACTTTGAATCATGGAATCATGGAAATGGTGCGCAATTTACTAGGTTTCGGTGGCGTCATTTATCATTTCCACAGTAAATTGTAAAAACTAAACCAGAAATTCCACAGAGATGTGAGGAACCATGGTTCGTGTGTGGTTATTTAATGTTATCAGTTTTCAGTGACAACAGCATTGGGATCCTTTTATAAAAGTGGTTAACTTAACAGTGGTCCACTCTGATGTCCAGCGGTTGCAGTCTCGAAGATTTTGTCGATGGTAGAAACGCCAGTTTAGCGTTGCTATGCCGAAGTAGGGGTGTGCAATTAGGCTGCCCAGCATCATTAGAACTCTTACTTTTTGTCGACTCATCTTGAGGTTCAGATGACGGGGCCATTTCCCGGAAGAATTCATGTTCATTCATGTTTTCGTTTTTGTACAGTAAAGCCAGCGTGGCTGTGATCATAGAAACACAGCAATTCGCTGTTTCTACTGGTTTTGTCTATGCTGGGTCCACCGTTCCGCACTAGGCTGTGCTGTGAAACTCAGGCCTGTTTCTCCGAGGTGGAATGCGTCTGCTGGTTCCTATAGTTTACCAACGGCTAGAATACAGTCAAGGCAGCTGGAAGCTTTTCTTGTTTGGAGTTCTGCAGACTCACCCTTGAGGAGTTTTGATTTGGTCTCAGACGGTCATTGAGACCTATACATACACTCGTTTGCCAGCTTCATCCACACCTCCCTTTGTATCCTGCCTCAGCAGTTCATCGTCTTCTGGTACCAGGTTTCACCATGCAGACAAAAACCAGGTGTGTGTGGCCTGGAACTCAAGAGGGTACTTGAGGCCTTGTTTCCAATGCCACTTCATTCGTTCAGCTTGGACTACTTGTAGAATAAAGTTAAGTAACTCCAACACCAAGTTTTAGTTCTGCAACACGCAACGGTTTTCCGCTTTAGTTTGTTTCGTCACCATCATTCCCCCCATGCGATAAAAATTCCTGCTGGGGATTGTTATGAGTTTATTATTCGGTGAAGCCACATTATGTTTGGTTCTGCCTAAATGACACGTGAGTTTCGCCTTTGATCAGCCTGCGGTCTACCAGTCAGTCGTCACTTGTTTGCCACGGTAACCAGTGAAATAGTATATTAGCTTTGCTTTTCACATCGACAAGACAGGCAGTGTGACAGAAATTCACTTGTTTTACTCAGTAATCTCACCACAATGAATCGTCTTGCTTTTTCCTGGAAAGTTATCTCGCGGACCACGCAGCAGTCCTACAGTTTCGCAATCCCTTGTCACACCAGCCACGGTAACGGCGTTTACACGAACGTCACGGCAAGATAGCTCGACCTATTGTTTTTTTTTTAAATTGGTGATCACATCGGTTGATGGTAGGTCATTCAGTTTTACCTTCCATGGGTAACTTGACTTTCTAACGTCTTCCTAACTAGCCTCACCGAATAAATTAATCTGCGAGCTCCATCGTTTTAGCAACGACAACACGAGGGATCACCTCTACCTCACAAAGGTCACCGAATGTTTTAGCAGCGGGGGCACTGAAACGATGCCCTTTGTGATACAGCTATTTATCCTGTCTCAGCAACCATAAACAGCTCACCTACAAACCGCATGTGCTAACAGCGTCCCAATGAACGATCTCTAAAGAGCTCGAAACTGTTGGCCTATGGCTCGTAGTCTATTGAGGTTCACGGCCAATTTGTTAGCTTTGAGAATCAGGTCTGTGTGCGCTATCAGGTTACAGTATTACCAACAAAATCGTAGATCCCGCTGGCCAATAGGTACTGAATCACGCGCCATGAGAGACTTGGCTACTGAGAAGCACTGGTAAAATTACAATTGCGAACGGTCTAGGAATATGAGAATTCTATCCCAGGACTGACTTTCTAGTTGGAACTTCGCTCTTAGGACGGATTACGGTACATGGGTAAAGAGAATGCAGGTCATTATTGAGCAAAGGTATGTGCAAATCACACGAAGTTTCAACCTTAGTTTTGAAGACGAGTTTTGAATATGCGATCACAATAGCCAGAAATCAGATAGTACTTTGTTTCGACTGCTTTAGCAAACTCATCACCTATTACCATCTGAACATCTGGTGCACGTAGTAACAACAAAACATATCGTCGACTTTGTACCACTTAACCTCAATTTTTTTTCGCCCAATCAGGACCTGACTCGATCGTCAAGGCCTAATTCACAGTGGGTAAAGATATTTTACCGCGACTCCTTTCCATACGTGAATTTTCTCACAGTTGGCCCAAAGAACGTCGGCCAAAACGGTACCCAAAATAGTTGGCGCCCTAAGCGAGTAAATGACACTTTATATTGAGGACACTTTCTCAACTCATTCTACTGCAGCTTCACTCACTCTATCTTCAACATTTTTTACTAATGCGCGGCCGCCGAAACCTAAAACGAGACAAAATGATAGGGTAAAGCTTCCTAGTCAACGTTAGCGTCAGGACTCCTTTCGCGCTGATGCAACACAATTCGTCCATTTATTTGTGATTCGCCGAAATTCTAACCAATCCGAGCGTAAATCCTTTTGTTTTTTCGTTACAAATGTCATCCAATTGGCGGCTTCCTCCGGACAAACATTTATGACCCTGAATATCAGCAAAACAAAAAACGTTCAAATAACAACAAACTAATTCTCACACTTAAAGCTTTTCATGGGAGCGAAAAAATGAAACATTTTTTGGGCATGCAATCGGCACTTTGCGGAAGGGGTACCAAAGCCAAACGTCTATCGCCTGAAGAAGTAGATTTCTTTGCTGACTTACATATTATTGACATTTCATTTTCAGATATACAGAAAGGAACCTCACTATGGCTCAATGGTTCCCTCCCACGAAGTAGTTTATCTGAAAGAATTGAACAAACGCAGAACGGTGTGCTGAATTCCGCCAAAGAAATTCAGAAAACGGCCCAGACAGTAAGTTGGAAGTTTAACTAGAAGGCGAACTGCACTGCTGTCTTCCTAGTCGGGAGGTCAGGGGAATAATAATGATGGTCGAAGTGGTTGAATAAAAGTCAAGCATACTATTTACCAGCCTGCCACGGCTGATTTTTAAGGCGTTATTTCAGAGGTTGCTTTTTTACACATACTTTCGCGTTGTGCTTTTCAGTCCGCCGTGGAATAGAAGAACTTCGCGTGGACAGACTCCTACTATGTTACTGATTATTTAGTTTCGAGCTCTGGACCTAATCCGAGCACTTACTTGATAGTCTCACGGATTTTAGGTTTTCAGTGATCCTAAGTATTTTGAGTGATTCACAAATCATGTTCATTAGATTTGTCTTCCTAGTAGGTATGTAGTTGGCCTTCAAAGAACAAACTAAACCTTGTTTGTTGAAAAATTAGATTAGGCCAAACATCTAGTCCGAAACAGGTGTGAATCACGCGTAGATGTAACACACTACTCATAAGGTTGCTGAAAACTCTTCGAATCTTATATAGTTCCAAATAGAGTAGTTAGATGGAGTTAGATCCTCCATCAAACTAGACAAGTCACGTTGTCCTTGTAAAACTTCTGGACATTCGATATCTCCAACGGTTAGGCTTAATTGCAGTATTCTGCAGAAGATGGGAGCAAATGTCACTTTTTGCCCATTGAAATGCACAAAGGCCATTCGAGAATAGACCTTAACTATTTCCGGTCATTAATCTCAGCTGACAACTATACCAAAGAGTTTCTACGACCTTGGTAGTCCCAATTTATCAAAGCTGGGCTGCAATCGCTTCGACCTAGTGTTTTTAATCAGGTCATCATGCATTTCCTTGTCATTTCCACCTGCGCGTCTCTTGACTATCACAATAGGGACCCAAACCGATATAGCTGCGTGAAAATAGAACCACCAATACTTCAAATTAACTTGGTAAACAACAGTTTTAAGTAACCGTACACAATATTATATATATATAGATTATATCATATATTAAAGTATGTTATTATTATATTATATATTATGTATATTTTATTACATATAGTACATAGTGTGGCACATAGTATGCATAGTATACATAATACAATAACAGTGAACTATAATAACTAAGTTATAAATTGAGTAATAGTCAAATTAAATAGCCTCCGCCTTACGCACAAATGGAACTTAAGTTTAGAGAAACGTTGGATAGTCATTACGTAAGCTAATCATCTCATAAGCTAGAACGAACTGTTTTACAATCAACAATAGGCAGCTAAAAAGGAACGGATGGACAGACAAGAATATCAGTAGAAGAAAGTCCACAGGGTTGCTAATGGAGTGCTAGACCACCAAAAATAGGCCAGCTGATAATGTGGCCATCCCACTGTCCCAAATCCTGTAGAAAATTGTAAATCATTCACGGTGAGCGCTTGTGATCAATCCGTTTGTCGATATGATTGTAATACAATTTCCGGAAGATTAAACATCGGAAGTGCAACCACTTAAAAGTTTCTGAAAGCCGAACCTCGACGATCCCTGATTGCTTCTCTCAAAGCCGACAGATATACAAGAAAGCACCCAATACTTCTTTTGGATTCTAGAAGATGTGCAGCTGCTGCACTGATGGTCCTTGTGAAGGACGAAGGCCTTCTTTGGTGATCTGTGCTCTTCTCCCCAGTAACTAGAAAACGGTGAAAATTCGTTCGCTACACATTTCTTCCCCACCTGGTGCCAGTCCAGGGGATCATAAGATGGAGAAAGTAGTTGGAAAACTTGATTGAATTCGGCGCTGAACACAACTAACTTGTCCTAACCGGATATGCATCAGCTCGATCTTAACCTTTCGCTGGCTTTCATTTTCCAGCTAAAGTCTATCATCAAGGCTCTACTTAAATTCCTGAAGACGCTAGCTTGCTATCGCTGCTGCACATTTCAAACCTAGGGTCGTCCACATATATATTTTGCTGCTTTAGTCACGCCAATAGCTGGTGATATCGGCGTACTCTTATCGTTTTTGCCAAACTGGTTGGTATCACTACCCGAATGAAGATCGGTTGAACCGGCTGATTCAGCAACGGTGATTTTTGGTCCTGCTATGAAGTTTGGTTGTCCCAGGCCCATCGACTCACTTATGTGGTGAGGCTGGGCTGACGTCTTGAATATCTACACTAAGCTTGTGCTGCATTTTTCAGGCTTGGTAAAACTTTTGGGCTGGACTTTACTGTGTTCGCTATTAGTTGGGATTCTTGCATTAACCCGGTCGTCATTGGGAGGTTGGAGCTAAGTTGCGCCAATTGATTAGGGTCGGTCGTTTGCAGCCGTTGGTGGGCCTGCCTTGATATGCTGCGAAAACCGCCAAAAGTGTATTGTCTGGTGCGACGGCTAATCAGTAGGCTCACATTTAACAGCGAAGCAGGGGTTCGATGTGAGCCGTAAGCGTACTTTCACATGCATGCCAGTGATGTTTAAACTTGGATCAAAGTTAGCAAAATACACTCATTTGCAAACAAATTTGGTTTTGCGAGGGACTCACCTGGAACCCAGCTGAATATCTCGTTTGCGATGTTTCCAGGTACTGAATGTGCTGCACCGGGCCGCCTCATTTTTCAGTTGCTACGATATTCGAGATATCGCGATACATGTATATTCGTAATGCACTACTCATAAGGTTGCTGATATTTCCCCGACAGCCCACGAAGGGTTTTGCCCTTCTTGGGGCTCATCAGTTAGGCGCAGTCCCCGAGTTTCCGTCAACCTTATGTTCTACTTGAAACCAAATTGCACGGAATTAGCGAAATACATTCATTTGCAAACAAATTTGGTTTTGACGGGGGACTCATCTAGAACCCAGCTGAATCTGTTGTTTATGATGTTTTTAAACCGGTCGTGGGCTGTCGAAGAGTTTCCAGAAACCTTATGAGTAGTGTATTGCGTCTGTACATGTGTCGCAATGTCTCGAATATCAAGCCAACTGAATATGAGATGGTCTGGTGCAGCACATTCAGTTGATTGAAAACATCATAAACGAGAGATTCAGCTGGGTTCCATGTGAGTCTCCCGCAAAACCAAATTTGTTTGCAAGTGAGTGTAGTTCGCTAATTTCGTGCAATTTGGTTTCAAGTAGAACATAAGGTTGACGGAAACTCGGGGACTGCGCCTAACTGATGAGCCCCAAGAAGGGCGAAACCGGTCGTGAGCAGTCGAAGAATTTTCAGCAACCTTATGATTAGTGCATTGGATCAAACTTGTTTGACCCCCCTATCCCTATATTCACGGGGTCATTTTTTCCCAGTCATGTTTGTCCTGCTACAGATACTTTAGGGATTTATGCAATCAACATTCATAGATCTATCTTACTGGTGGTGTTTTATGTGGCCTACTACCTCTAAAAAGCTTGTATTGTTTTCAGTTGTCCTGACCGTAGCACCACAGCGTGTAATGGTGCATTTGGGAAAATAGCCGCATAATAATGAGGTTGAACTCTTGTTTCCGATTGCTAATATTGATTTTTTCATATTCGGGGAAACCCTCAGGAGTGATCCTCGTCCTTCACAGTCGTGTCTTTCACTTCATTGCTCCTTTAAAAGTTGCAAGACCTACAAAGGCAAATGCGTTTCATCGAGACATATTTGCGGTGGGTGTGGATTGAAGTAAGTGGGAAATACAGTGGTGGTCGGGGGTCATGAGTGCCGAAAAATAGTTTTTTCATGGAAATTGCACGCGGTTTCGGTTCTGTGCTGCACTGACTACAACATACACATGCTTTTTGTGTTCTATGAGGTCTCTTTTGCGAACCTAATGCCCTGTGAGTTTGCGTTATATTATATTCCCAAAAATATCAACCATGGGAATGCCAACTTCAAATAAGGGTTAACCGGTCGCACCTGATACACTGTTTCTCATAGAATAACGCACTAACCTTCATAAACTCTCGTCATTAGTTTCAGCTTATTCTTCAGAGGGCCGTCATAGTCACTTTGGTAATTTTTGTCATTTGATGAGGTGCTTTAGGTGTGAGAATCGGTTTCCTTTGTCATCTCATCTAATGTTTGTCAACTGTTGCACCAATTGCAGAGGTGCGTTAGGTGATGCTTCGACCACATTGCCACGGGACAACCTGCCATGTTGTCTGGTCAACAGACACCTGTTTCTGGGCTTGAAGGTTGTTTTTTTAAGACTAGGCATATCCTTGAGACGTAGAATGTCTACCTAACGAGATCGTGAAGTTTACAGAAGTGTTTTCATGGGCAAAAACTGGTCGGATCGAAACCTCACGAGCTGCTAATGAAAAATGTACTGTGGCAAACCAGAATTACCGACCCGTATATAGCTCTGCGACTTAAGAGACACACGAAGTATTTATTGAAGGCTGAAAAGCTGGCATCAGCGGTATTTTCGCACGCCCGTGAACAGGTTTTCTTTAGTTTGGTGACTACCAGAGAAAACTCCATAGCTTTTTGGATCATTGAGGCCAAATCTATGTATATGCTCTTGTGTGACAAAAACCCAGTAGATTATAGAATACCCTATTTTTATGTTTGTTTCTACTGTGCTAAATTTCAAGTTGAATTAAACCGTTTCGTAGGCGAGATTCGCGTTTACACTGACGTAGTAGCACGTTTAGTATTTCCACTGCGTGTACGCGAAGTTTCGTCGTTCACGATGGTTTTCGTATCTTAACCTTGCGAAGGTGTATCACGTGCATCCAAAGCTGCATTATTTGTTAACGATCGATTGTTTTAAACGTCCCACGATACCCGGCGAATACTTCAGAACACTGGTTCTTCACTGCCGTACAGCCATGTCAGTCTATTTGAATAAAGCCATACAAAGGAAGGAAGAAAAAAGAAGGGAAAAAAGGAGGGGAGCTAGGCAAACACACTTCCATCACTCAGTCAGACAGTCTGGATGGAAACTGACAGCATGAACGCCACTGACATCAGCTAGCCGCCATATCGTTCACTGTCTCCATTTCAGCACAAGAAGGGTCAGGTGGACTCCATCTTGGAAGGTGAACATCACTAAGGGCACTCAAACGTTTCGTAACATCATTCTCTTCTACCATTTTAAATTCTGTCCGCCTCAAGGTTTCCTACACTCCGAATTAGGCACAGTGAACAGTGCTTGTCCGGCATGTGTAACCCATGTCCAAGCCATCTTTGCTTGCAGTGCTGATCACCTCATTGCCAATCAGCTGGTTTCAGCCGATCTCATCTATACTTCTGAGACATCGGTGGTCAAACACCTGAATCTACCTCAGATCCTCCGCCCGAAGTGACCAAGTCTGGCGGCTGTACAACAATGCAGCCTGTACTGCAGCCTGATACACACGTCGTTTGAGACATATTGAGATGCTCTTTTGACGCCACAAGTGGCGTAAATTGGTAGGCGCAATTCTGACCTTCAAAATCCATGTGTTAACTTCGTCTGTCACACCAGCGTTGGAGCTGATACAACTTCCAAGATAGGTATAGGGTTCCACAACTTCCAATGTTACTACTTGATTTGCCAGAGACATGCTCACAGACTAGGTCTTGCAGCATGATTTTGAACTTTCTGAGGGCGAAGTAGATGCCGAAGGACCATTTGACTTTGGTAAACCTTTCAAGTGATGTTTACTTTTCCTGCTCTTTTTCAAGAATGAGTAAAATGAAGTCTGCATATTACAGGTTGACAGGTTTCTCACTCGGACAGATATGAACACTTGAGTTATTGGAACCTCCCATTGCTCACCTCGTTATCACTCCAATAACGGAACTAAACAAAAATGGAGAGAGAGGACATCATTATCGGGAACCACCCCTTGTAGGAAAGCTTTTGCAGTCTCCATACATTCTCACATGCCCACACGTATGTGAATACAAACAGCGCTTGAGATTCACGAACTTTTGGGGCACACTTTGTTACACAAGCTCGTTGAAAGGAATCAATCTGTCGACATTATAGAACTCATTCCTGAAGTCAAGGAACCCAAGATTGTGGGGCACGAATGTCGTTCCTCTAACGATTGGTGGATTGTGAGGATGTGGTTCATACAGCCTTTTCCCGGCAGGGATCCTACTCGCTATTCTCGGGTCCATTCTTCACACACCTTCGATATAAATAATTGACGCAGTGTTTGGATACAACGGGGTCAGGCTAATTCCTCTGTGATTACCACACTCACTTCAGGCACTGTTTTTGAAAATCGGCACCACTATCGACTCACCGCTTTTTGCTGACACTGACTCTCTCTTACACAGATAGAGGTAATTAAGTCAGACAAGTATCGATGGAGGATTTCATCCCCATATTTTACCAGAGCTGTAAGAGTTCCTCAGGACCAGCAGCTCAAACAGAAGGTATTCGGTTATTTCCGAAGCCACCGGGACTTCAAAGTTCACTGTCCATGGGTGTGTTGCCGGTTGGGAATCCGGTTCAGAAAATGCAGATGGCCTGTTGAATTCGTCTTGAAAGCGTTCAGCCCAACGATTCGGGCCTCCAGTTTTTCACAAGTAAGCGAATGTTGTCATCACTGATTGCTTCGCTCACCGCACGATTCTTTGGCCGTAGCGCGTATCAACTGGGGCAGTTTCCGCACATTTCCAGAGTTTCTTATATCCCGTCTCTCTTGAGCTTCCTGTATTTACCAAGCTTCCAGAGCCGCGCAGGTGTCTTTTTCCACCTGAAGTCTGATGGTTCGTTTAGCGGTATTGTACTCTCGACCAGGGCGAATACGTATCCAAAGTTCAAGCAATTTTAATGTTGCCCAGGTCTGGTTGGTTGAACCATTCCATCATTGGAGTGCCCAGCATTTTCCAGGGTTGCGGACAGCACGTTCCATTGAAAATCAGCGTCAGAAGACGTGTTATCCGAAGAAAATTTCAGTAGGTAGTCCTAGCACGCTTATTTTACACCAGGGTCCGAGAGCTTCTCAATGGCCAGACGAGGAGTACGCATCTTGCACGCCCGTGAAAAGCGCAATAAGAAGCAGCAAAGAACAAGCGCGTGCTCCGAATCCGCTTAGCTGTTCCAGAACGAGCGACAATCACTGATTGACCCAAGCCACCTATGACTAATGGCTACGTGGTCCATCTCTGTTTGAAGTTGGATCCGTGTGGCCAAGCGGTTTTCGTTGTTTCGAAAATGGCATTCCAGAGCACATAAACGCAGCGCGCATTCGCCGTTTTCCGCACGTCTCAATTATCGACCAACACCCAAATGAGCCTCAGCAGCTCTAAGTCTACCTACTTGCTCGTTCATATTTCCGGGAACCAAAACAATGTATGAGCTTTTAGCCCGATGCAACAAGGCGCTCAGAGCATTGTAGAAGCTGATTTTGAGTGTATCAGAGCTTCAGTCTGTTAGGGAGCAAGCAGATACGATGAATGGAGAGCGATTATCGACGCTTTTACGGGATAACCTCACGTATGTTGCCTAATACACAGCACAGACGCGACTACCAAAGGGGAGCCATACAAGCGGAGGCTCTTCAGCTCGGTGGCTAAGAACAATACCAGCCCCGGCAGAATCAGCCAAAGCGGCTTTCGGGTCACCTGAGGCGTGCAACCAGAGGCGTGCTGAAGTCAACGGGAGGTCTGTTGAGTTTTTTTATAATTTCCCAAGAGGCGGATTCCCGAATTCCACGTCTGGCCTTTACTCCACCTAGTGAATTTGATGTGGTGGATCGCCCATTTAAGTGCGAATGTTGGTTTGCTTCGTGGATGCCATTCGACAAATTTCCATTTGACATAGTAAGGCCACAGTGATTCTTTTGACGCAGTTGCTTGAATCGTATACTAGTCTAGTGTCTGTGGTCACTTACCTATGTCTATGCTCCAGAATATCTTTTAGTAAGTTATGTGCTTAGTCAGACTTAACGGTCTGCCACCTCACTCTTCGAGCGTTCACATAAGGACCCAGAATGTGAACGATTTCCTTTAGAAGCCAATAAGTACGTCTGCAAACTTCTTTCAGTGACTCTGGGTTATTTGCACTTAGAGACTTTTCGTTTTGCTTTGAATTGTAGGAAACCCTCACATAGATCTACCCAAATCCGTACTAAGTCAAAATCTAAAACCCTGTTGGACATTTTGTCTGAAATGCGACCAGCTAGTACAGATAGCTTTGGCTCAAGAACAACCTCACTGATTTTCGACAATCACACTCAGTTGAATACAAATTTGGTTTTCACGGGATATTCACCTGAAACCCAGCTGGATCTCTCGCTCGTGATATCCTTCAACTGAATGTGCTGCATCAGGCCAATTCATGTTTCAGCTGGTAGAACATTCGAGATATCGTAGTATATTTTCATAATGGAACTATTCACAAGGTTGCTGACAGCCCACGACATGCTTTGACCCTGTTGGGGCACATCAGGTAGACAGAGTTCCCAAGATGATAAGCCTTAATAAGGGCAAGATCGGTCTTAGGCTGTCGAAGAGTTTTCAGCAACGTTTTAAGTAGTTCTCCTTATGAAAATCTTACTAATACTGCCTACAAAATTATGGTCTACATAATATGCATTATACTAAATTTCGAGGGGTAAAATCGTTCTGAAGCCCGAAAGAGCTTCCAGTGTTTTTCTCACGGACGAACAGTCATATCTATAAGATTATTTAAATTCCATATAACGATCAGGGGTTTCAACCACTAGACGAGGAGTAGCATATTGACAGAGTAGAGGAGCGAGTAAGTTTTCCCTTTGACTTAGATAGATTGACGATAAGACAGGGATATTTAAAGCTAGCTGGTTGCCAGCGAAGCGTCGGCTTCCTTCTCTGGTGTTGCTATCAGTGATGACGGTAATGACTGTTGCGCCAGAAGCCTTATGAGCTTTCAAAAACGTCCTAACCTCGGTGAACTCTCTGATAGATGTTGACCATTTCCAACTCTCTGAAACATAAATTAGCGCGGTGGCTGGTTAATATCTTGAAGCAAGTTACTCAAAAAATTAACAGCTGTGGCCACAGATTCGGTGAACCAAGCTGAACATTCGGAAAAGCTGAATATCAAGGATGTCTATGAGCCCAATTGATGCAAATCACTATTCATCAATGTCTTTCCTTTACGAAGACGTTGATTTGCTGTGTGATTAAAATCTTAAACAGACTGCTCAACCTTTCATTCTGGTGAAGATTCTCAAAATCTTTCTTGTACTGTTCACTCAGAAGGTTAGTTTCAGGCTTCCAGAATTTCATCCTACAGACAGTTGATGAAGTGACTATGAATTAACTGCATCAACTTTCAGTAAATGTTTTACGATCAAGACAGAGAGACGGCTGAATGGTCTTATATCAGAGCAGTATTTCAAAAGCTCTGAGTCGGTGACATCCCGGTTCTTCCTAGTGAGAAGAATTCTGTCCAACTTCTCAACAGCATTCATTCGAATTTCACAGTAACCCCTGACAAGGAAACTGATGAATGTCTCGCTCAGTAAGACGTCATTCACCACATGTAGGACTGACGGATCTGTTAAACCCTGAGTCTCGAAAGAAACTTACATAGTAGGGGCATTACATTTATCACTCAACCTCTAATCCTCTGGAGCAGAAAGACAAATTTATCACGGCCCCATTCTCACAAGTACACACACTTCGCTCATCCCATCTGATCAAAGCTGAAATAGAACCGATTAGATGTACCCTGGGTCAAACCGGATACGTGCATAATTCATCAAACTGCATAGTGAAGAGAGGTGGAAACTTCCTAAGTGTGACAGCATATCCAAAAAGGTTGTATTCACGCAACCTTCTGTTAAACACGATAATCCATCTTCTTGAACAAGTGAATGTCTAGTGTCAGCGCCAAAAACAGTGCCCAATGCTGCACAATCCTGGTCCCAAACCTGATTTAACTATTACAAATGTCTTTATTTATTAGAGAGTGGCCTAGAGAGAAATCCAAGTTTAGATCGCTTTGAATTTAAATACTAAAAACGTTACATCTATGTAAGTTTCTTAATATCAAGAAGAGGGGGCAGGTTTCCCTTTGAGTTCTGACGGAATTTCGGGATCTTCAAATAACCGTAAGCTTGCGCAGTCAGCAAGTGAGAAGTATCCTTCGATTGCGCGTCACCGAGTTAACCCGACCTCAGTGTTAAACAGTTTGTTCTGTCATCAGAACTCAAGTGCATTCCAAGTCGCTGAAGTCACTGTAATCAGTCGATTCAAGCCTTCATTTTATGTGCCGAAGTAATTCGACGCAGACATTAAGGTACCTTGGACTTAACATGTACGCTGCTTTTTTCATCGGCCGCCTAGTCTGTTTCCATGTGGCTATTCCCCATTCTGTACAGACCATGAAAATTTTGCTTTCTTGTTACTGGCAGTTCGGAATTGACGAACCAATACGAGATGCAATACGTACATCTACCAGTTCCTCTATAGGAAACTTATAATAGTGTTTTTTAAGCATGAACTGTCTTCAAAAACAGAGTCAAGTTTGCGGTTCTGGACAGATGACACCTCAGCAGTAACGAGCGGCAAAATTCGCTTAAAAATCGAGTGACTTACTGAAATAAGCACAAAAGATGTCATCATTAGAATTGATCATTCGCGTGGCAGCTCAACTGGGAACCATATTTTTTGGTTATACGCATCAACCAAACCAAATCACGTGTTCTCCAGAAAACAGGCTTGTCATAAGTGTATTGACTTGCTCAGTTATTTCACTGGGTACACACAGAAGCGGGCTGTAGTCCTAAAGTCACATGCTGAGAACACATTTCGATCAAGAGACGGCTTCATAAATCGCTTCAACACTTGTTTAGAGCCTGCGTAATAACTCCCAGCTGCAGAAAGCTGTGCGCAAAAGCAACCCCTACGGAAAGTGGAGCTCAGTCGGCCGTCAGCGACTTCAAACCGAAGCGGACCCCCACTACGTAATGCCAGACACCGACCTGGTATTTAAAAGCTGCGTAGTGAACAATAGGCGACCCACACAAAAACAACCAATATTTATTTCCTTCACTTTTAAATGATCATCCTTCTTCTTTATTAAGTTCACATTTTCCTGTAAACTACTGGTAGTCGGATTTTCTCATTCTATGGAGTTTCAGCATGTCTACCGAACCGCTTGGTTTTGCATGGAAAAAAAATGTCTACATTTGGCACGCTTGCCTTAGCATATCCTAGAAGACGTAGAGTTTATTATCACCCTGTTTCTTTAATATACTCTATTCACTATGAAAACGCCATTTAAATGTTATGGTTAATTTTGTGTTGTGCATCATGTTCATGGACAGACAGACGCCTATGCCTACTAGATGCCTTCTGCTGATCACTGCAAACCGAGTGAACCAGTTTCACCGAACGCTGGTAGGGAATACACTTACTGGAATGAATCGCGCCTCAAGTTTGAAGTCTTGTACGTACACATACCGGAAATCTTCCAAAGAAACGTCGGTGATTTGTACGAAAAACTGTCGAGATTGAACAGTAGGAAAACTATACCAAATCCAAATTTCGCCCTTGTTTCATTCTCACTTCATGGAGCTGACCTGTGAATAACAATGTCGCTGAATCCTTAGCTGCGATAGTTTATAAATAGAACTTGTAAAATCTGATGCCACATGTTGGGAACCTTTACTTTGTGAGGTTGAAACCATGCCAAGATCTGCTGATTCTAGCTGTACGAGCTGACACTGTTACCTTTGGTTTACACATTGTACCTGCTACGTGTCTGAACAAATGGTAAGTATACGGAGAGTTGCACAGTGGTAGTATAATCTGCCCTTACTATTCAAACTAACTTTGTAGTGCCCCGACTTGAGGTATTATTAAACCCGCGGAGAATGGTTTCACATCCAGACGGCAAGCTGTATAACGGTACGCTCCGATCTTGCAGGACAGTGTCCCCATAAATGTTGTTGTTGATGTTGCAGACCAGTAAACCCTGTCATAGCTTTGGTGCTCCAGCCGTTATATAGGCATTTGGGAAGTCGTTTATATCCAGTATACTACTACCCAATTTGGGCACACTAAGGGAACTTGTTCATCCTAAAGCCAAGGCCAATCATAGTCAGCCTTTCTTTCTTAAGTTGAACTACCAATCAGAATGACGTCAACTACAAACTCTTAATAGAGACTCCGCTACCGTGGAGAAGTCCAGCGCCTTCGCTACTGTGCTGCCTCGGTACATTGTAGAGGATACCATCAAATATGAAACTGAGGATAGATGGGGATATTATAACCCTGGCGTACCTAAGTGGGGCGTTCAAAGGGAGGAGATAGTGGCATGTTGTGTCCTCTTTTGAGGTTTTTTGGTACGATGCTGTCGGATGCCCAAGTTTCAGTAAGCAGTCCCTAAAATCAGTTGGTCAAGCGGTGTCCTGAAATCCAGGAATGCAATGGTTCTTGATCTACACTACGTGTGGCAGTGGATTAAAAGCTGACGAAGACCTGCTAAAAAATTGGCCCTCCCCTTTCACTTCCTGTCGTATGGTAAATCAGTTACGGAGAACAATTGGGGGAATCCTGGTACCATTACAATCATACTCATGCTAGGTGAGAGGAGAAAAATGGAATTTTTCTTAATTTCGGACGCTACACAAAAATATCTGTAGTGCTTCTATCCGCTCATCAAGCCCTTCAGAAAGTGCTGGAGGTAGAACGTCCAAGCCAAGAAGTTTGCTGGTATTCTGTTACCTCTTTCATTGGAACACCTAACGATATATCCTAGTATTCTCCACAGTAACGCTTTGTGAGTTTACTGGGGCGGGAGGCCAGTTTGGCTGTGAGTGGAAGCGCTCCGTCCATTGTGGGGTTAAATAATAGCCCACAAAAAGAGGTCTTCCCAACAGGGGCCTTAACTAAATCACCGGCCTCATAATATTCTTCAAACGGATGTTCTATGCAAAGGTCGCATCAGGTTTAACGTGGATATTCAAGATATCTGAATGTATCCATCTGGATGATGCTGCATGTTAACTTAAGCATGGTAACGTGTCAAGCCGCACTAAGCTGTTGTTACTACTTCCAACAAAATACTCTGCTACCCATCTTTGTCTTGGAAATGAAAAAGGATTCCAAATGTATCACGGTGACGCTCCCTCACAACGAGACTTAAGCTTGTTCCTGTGTTTTTTTACATTGTAAACATTAAGATAGGAGAATGAAAAAACCGTTATGTTCCAGTGATAGCCGCTGTTTTATTCTGCTCACTTAACATGTTGTGAATTTGAGGAAACAATTCCTCAAATGCTTTGTAATTCCCCGTTTTGACGGACGATATTCCTCCATTATTCGTAGCGAGGACTCCTTCTGGGATCCAATGCTCTCAACCATTCAGCCGCGCGCCAGGCTAGTGAATGGTGTCACTTGCTTCTAGCAGTACGGCCGTTGATCTGTATCGCAAGGAATAATTGCGTCTCACGTCTTGAATACCTCTATAAACGAGTGTACAATAGTTAGGAGCATAGTGTATAGTTTGAGATTCAATTAGGAATCTGGTGTCTGCTGATTCACTAAAGTCAAACAGGGAACCTCACACAGTTGTCATAATCTTTTAACACATACACGCTTCATTTGGTAATCAGTCATACAGATGTCGGCCCGAGACAAAGGTGTTAGGTCTGAAGCGCGATTGGTATCCTAGCGACAACTGGCTGATAGAACACCACATGGTGTCAACAGATTGGAAGCACGAACCCATTGACTAAAAGGATTCAAGAACCAAGGGGACTAAGGTTCTAGGTTAAAAAAATTCTTCAGCAACACGGTCCCTTTTTAAAGGCTCACCTGAACATACATAGCCTCAGGATTAAAACCCAAACCGTACTGTTTTATTTTGCCCGTCCCTCTCTGCTTCCCCTAAAAAATCACCTTTGTACCTGAGAAAATTTTACAGTTTCCTATCACCTTTCAGCATGGGGACATCCTTGGACAGTATGGGCGAACAAGTTCCAGGGAGCAAATATCACCTTTGAGAAGGTAATCATCAAAATCGTTGTATGTTACTTTCCTTAGCGTTGCTGAATGCTGCGCAGTTTTCCCATAGAACACTAACTTTCAGCTTTTCTTGTAGATGGAAAGATCCGTGGTATCGCACTTAGAGATTCATTTAATTAGTACAAGTCAAAATCTGGTAAAAACTAAGGAACACCACACAAACGGCATTTTGATGAGTTCTATTCTACCAAACCAGCGGACGCTATAGCACCTGTTTCTGTCTTCGTGAGTAAACATTTGTTTTTGAAAACACTCATGAACTGACTGTTGCAGGGGATCAGCGACTACTAAACTACTCCGTTTGGTAGTTTCCCATGGAGGAAACTCTTAATATTCTTATTCACACCAAACGTTTCTGAGTAGTTTTTCTCCCATTGTTGCCGATTATTCTGGTTATTTCAAAAAGTGAGAGCACTGTAATTGAGTTTTTTTCTCCGGATGTCATCAGCAATTCATATTCTTGGCCGCATAGGAATGAAAAATGTGGAAATCAGGCGCACTAACTGAGCGTTTGGATGCGCTAAATTATTACATCTGTATGTCTGAATGTGACAAGATTTAAACGTCAGGCTGGTATGACCGAGGCCTCAAACAGCGAAAGACTAATTATTGTGGGTCTGTCGAGCGGCTGAAACATGATTAAATCAACCAAAGTTAATTTTTTTTGAGACACTGACCCCATTTGTGGGCGGTTACTCTGGGGAGAAAATGTCTCCCTAAATTGCTACAATCGACCGGCTTGGGACATTGAGTTGAACAGCATTGCAAGGCCTAAAAAAACTGCGAACCATACCAAAGCGATGGGTTTGTATTTGTTCTCAATCCGACAAAATTCAAAGGGAAAAAAACGTGGAAAACCTTTGTATTCACGTCGCTCTCAGGGGCTGAATACTTTTTGAAAGAAAGTACAACCAACTGAGATCGAGAGAAGGATTTTTTCCTCTAACATAGAGTACACCAACACACCAGCTTCATAAGTTTGCACACCTTAGCCATTTTAAAACGGGAATGGATAGACACACGGCAAACCGTCATTTAGATGCACAGTAAAATTACTGACTTAAAAAGGTCATGAGGCAGGGTAGTAACAAAACTTCTTCCATGAAGGACTTCCCAATGTTTTGGACAGGTAATGTTGTCTCCTCCATTTCTAATTGTCTGGTGCTTCTTATACCGATGCATTCTACTATTGTTTTTGTAAGCTCCGGGTTTGTTTACCAACCCTACCTACCATTTGCGGATAAAATAGACAAAAAGATGTAGCTTCACTGGAGTTACACTGACCGTTCACTGGTTCCCATCTTAGCTTTTAATTTTATGGGTAAAGCCGATTGCAGGATAGTAATCATTTTGAAACAATATGTTGATGATTTTTTTGTCATCTCCGTTTCTAATGCGGCATCTTTTGAACTGGGAACATTTTTTAACACAACTCACACCGCTTTTTACCAGGAGGGAGGAAACCAATGGCAAATTCCAATTTCCCGATGTTGCATTGACTAGGAGACAAGGCGGTCCACTCCAAAGACATATGTACAGAAAACCTACTTCGTTCTGGCCAGTACGTCAGTTTCCACAAATTTGCAGATTTGGAATAAAGAAGAAACTTTTAAGGTGTTTGGCCTGCAGATCACGTGAGAACTGCACGAAGAACATAGTGGAGGCTGCACTATTGGTTATCTGGGGAGCTTTGATGAACGCTGTCTACTAAGAGCATTCCGTACTTGAGCCACACAACCAGTAGTTAAGGAAAGAATCCTAACATTTGCGAAAACCTTATGCACATTAGGCTTCCGCTTACAGGCCACACGGCTCCAGAAATGTTATCCGCTGCTTGACTGCTTGTCCAAGTCGAACGTTCGGTGCAGTATGGCCGAGGATAGACTGCAGAACTTGCCGACTGTTTAACATGAAACAGGAGGATACAGTGCCCGTCCAAGGTTATTCTATGGTTAGTTATTTGCTTTTTACAAATGTTCCGCGAACTTGATCAACAGACCTGACGCTTACTTCTGTGCGCTTATCAATTAGCCAGGAAACTGCAACAGCCGAACTGGTGACAAGTGTTATCACCAGTCTCCTGATCGACACAGACAAATGGAATGCGTCCAAATGAGTCATCCTGCGTAATCTACCAAAATTGGCCAACTTACGTTCATCAACAAGTACCCGAAAGAGCTGAAGCGGTCACCATTCAAACAGATGGTGCTTCTCTTTTCCAACAGAAAGAGACATGTGGAAGGTGTGATATTGCGCAAGTCAACCAATCGAAATTCCCCACTTAGATAATGTTATTACATTATATCGATAGTATGGGAACATACTGCACTTGACATATGAGAAGCAGTTAAAAACGATCGCTTTGAAAATCGCGTTTTATTGACAGAAGTTTAGTCCAGTTGATTTAACAAGGGTGAAGTCGTGGTGAAAATCTGGGTGATCCGATAAGCTTGTTTCAGAGTCTATTCCGAACTTTTCTAATCTGTCACATTGGAAGAGTAATCGTCTAATTCTTCGTTGCTTTAGCTCCAGACTTTTCATCTAAAAAGCCATTTACATAGCGGTTGATTGAAACTAGAAGCATGAGGTTCATAAAATAAACCACTTACATTAGAGGAGTGAAAACAGCATTTTTATGTGTGGTGGCAACACTAACTGATGGGTTCACACAATTCAAAGTCAATGGATGAAGCTGAATTTCGTATCGTGTATCCATTTTACCATAAAGTATAAATCAGAAAGTAACAATTTACCCAAACTACATGCGGAGGATTTTAATGTGTTCAATTACAACTAATTCAATAACATACTGAAGCAAACATGTTGCCTTTGCGTTTTAGTCAAATTCCAACTGAAGAAGAGGTAAGTCATTAAAAGCCTGGTCAATCTTATGTTCACTCCATCTGCTACGCATTATCACAACTTCAGCTAACGTTCCCGTTGAAATTGTGCCGTCCGAATTTTGTTGTCAAATTTAGGCTGCATGACGAATTCTTTCCATTTTCAGGGCAAACATGTGCTTATTGCTTATCAGTTCAAAGCAAGACAATTTAGATGCGTATGATGTTGAAATCGGCGGGGAAGAGGTATAAGTTCTTCCAAAATTGGGCCTGCCTTTGAAGAAAAGTCAGTATGTTAAACTTGATAGTAAACTTGATAGTAAACTTGATAATAGTAAGAAATAGCGGTAGCGGAAGTGGTGCATATAGAATAAGAAGAAGGGGGTGGATATGATGAAATAAGGTGACCATTTTCCTCGATGGTTGCACGCTCTCTTTAGTTTACCTACTCGCTTCGAATCAGTAGGTAGAAGGTAATGACTTGGAGGTGGTGAAACGTGCGCTGTCCACTGCAACATTCATTCCGAGTTTGTCTTAGCGAATACGCATGGTGAAACTGTGTTCTCTGACTGTCATGTCTTAATCAGTTGAACATCTGACCAAGTGCCACCCAGAGAATAATCACCTGTGTGAGTAGCGTTGTTCTATCACTCTACTCTGTTGTTGTCCTGAGCACACTTACCGTCGTTTCGTGGATTTGGTGTTTCTCCATTTTACACCACTGGGCTATAGATATAAATGCCATCGATAGTTCAGAAATCTGAGTATAGTTTAAAATAGAATATCTAAAAATTGGTAAAATTAGTAGCTTATTTCCACGATGGCAATAGCCCTATGAGCACTGCGCACACACAAAAAACTCAAAAACAAGTATAGTTTTCGAAATAGGCAATCCACTAAGAAAATTTTGTTTAGGAGCTGAATGCGCATTTTGATGTATCTGTATCCATATATACTACAGTGGCAGAAACCGATGTGTAGCCCCCAGTTTAAAGACCATATAAACGATGGATTTGTCGGTTTTTCATACATGCGATCATGTGTCCATTGTTCACCAACAGTAATAAACATCACCCTTTCGTTACACTCACAGGCGGGAGACTGTGGGCGCCCTTCATAAATTGGTGCAACAGTCTGCGCCAACTTAACAGTTTGTTAATTTACAGAAGAGCGGTTCTCTCCAAACTTTGGAAATCACAGTTTTTTCGTTTATCCGTCTACTTAAGAGACATCATAATTTTTCACCTATGCTTGTTCTCTGTTTTTCGTATTTGAGTGGCTCCAAATTCACATTGTTCATTAACTTTCGCATCTAACCACAATCAGTTTGGTTATTCCCTAATCAGCAGACTTTCAGACAGCTGAAACTGACAACGGTGTTGACCAGACTAGCTCTTTTCCCTAGATATTTTGTAATTGCGCGCTTAAAGCTGTTTGTTTGGAGATGGTTTTGTCCCCTTTGACTGGGACATTTTGACCTTTGGTAAACCAATACTAGATAGGCGAGGCCAGTGAACTGGGGCCTTTAAGATTCTGTCAGCTGAACCTCACCAAGTATCACAATGGATCCATACTACGTGTCATTCAATTCCTGCACAACGATGAAACAGGCCGGTTAAAATTCCTACGAAATAATGCCAACTTTGTCAGTATTTTCGTCCTTGATGTAGCCTACCAGAAAGCATGAGTGCGGCGCAGCGCAAAGAGGTGCAAGGTTGAATTTACGTGATAAGACAGGCTTTAGAAAACCCAAAGATACCCCACTTTAGGTGTGCTTGAAATGAAGCTGAGCAATAGAGGTTTACAAAATGTCTTCTCGGGCTCTTCGAGCTGCACACGTTGAAACAACCTTGGAAAAACGTGCAAATTATTTTCTAGATTTTGTAGTCGCTAGACCGCCGTAGTATTGTAACTGGAGGATGTCAAGTTTATTGAATTTATCGATTATCTGATTTTCAGCTCGCTGACTTGCATGCGCAATATGCAAGACGCAATCCAAAACAAGCGATATTGCAACCACAAAGGTAAATTAAACGGTCCATAAAAACCATCTTGAAAAGTCCTTGATTTCATAACACCAAACTGTCGGTTGCACAAAGACGATACTTGTTGAAAACGCTGGTGTTGGGTTTCAAAGTTAATGTTTTTGTGATTTATGGAGTGGAGACTTCATCTTCTATCTTTCAGTTTCTAGATCTGTCGATGTGACGTTAAGTAAACAAAAATGATTGCAGTAAGCCGTTAATTGTGCAGCCATGGTAGAAGGCAATGAGGCTTTCACGGGAGCGCCAGTAACAATACAGTTAACCCATAAGCATCAGGAAACATGGATGCTGTTTACTTTCCTGATGACCGGAATTTTCCCTCTGGATTAGATTAAATACTTTCTAGACCGATCCACATGATGCAACGACAACAACTTAGTGCCCGCACATTCATTAAGCGGAGTAATGGAAGTGAAGTTGCCAGGTTTTGGGTTAAAGCTTCACCTTGGATAGCTGCCTCTTAATGCGGCCAAATTAAGTTGTCAACGAAACCTACATATAGGTAAAACACAGACGGGAGGCTTTGGACCCTCACAGTGAGATGCGGAGTTTGGTAGGGCACCTAGAGGGATAAACTTCTACTGTCTATTATTGGTCACCGTTCGTTTATTTGTGTCGTAGTAAGGCTGTATCACTTAAGCAATATTTCTCTCAAGTCAGTCAGAAATAAACGTGAACAAAACAGTAGAATAGACCGTGAATTACCAATTATATGGTTCCATTCTTTGCGAGTCGAAGTTTTTTACTCGTATGAGCAACGGAAACACCTGCGAAGTTACAGTTTGAACTCTGATATTGAAATGGTTCGAGCGGGACGCAAAGTATGGGGATAAAAATTTCCACCGTCAGGACGATCACTACTCACAAGGGAGTTTTGGCTCATGAAATGGGTTAAAGTCTATGCTAGTCTATATACTAGTAGGGCCCACTGTCAAGTGCCCCATTTCCCACAATGATCTCAAACTTTCCGTTCCTCATTTCATTTCGTTTCACAGTCCTGTATCACTAACCAGGGCAATTCAGCCAAATGTAAGTGTCCATAAGTTTTAGTTCAAAGTTTTGTACTCCTAGTTCTGTGTTCAAGAATAATTTGTATCGTCACAAGACACGTTGTTAACCTGAGTGACTATTTTGCTTTCCATCTTGATGGCAGCCACCGGATTTGTATGCGCAATACCCCAAAGTGAATTCGAAGCCACCGATGTCACCCACTCGAAGGTAAATCAGTAATTCATGTTTGTATAACAATTCATGCTTTATAAGCGCCAAATCAAATGTCTCATTCTATGATACTAATGTTCAAAATTTCCTTAGGCAGATATTTGGGTCATAATTGGCAGCGTACAACGTTTTTTGCGCTCTACAATGCCAAAGAAATTTTCTTGAAAATGGTACTTTGGAGAAACTCGCCTATATATGGGGAAAAATTGTTATTTTCCGAATTTTTGCTCCCAAGGCTTGACTTTCATGGAACTGGAGTTGATTAAATTTGTCTATAAGTAGAATTGTGAAACAAATTGTAATTTCATTGATATCTCCAAACTGACTCGGGCAATTCGGAATCTTCATATTGTAGCCAACCTCCAACGCCTTCACCTCAAGAAAGGGTGAGTTGGATTCTTTGAGCTCTCGACCTCGTCTCAGATGCCTTAGTTTTAGATTGCGTTTTTATGCTGGGTTTTAACTTCTATTTGTCCACTTGATTCCATCAAATGGACTCAGACAAATCTAACATTTTTGTACAGCAAATGCTGTTGCCGTTCTTGAGAGCAGCTGGCGGTTGTTCATTATATTGTTAAGTTACCCACCTGGGAGAGTTCCAGCTTAAAACTTTTACGCATAACGATTAGATTCACTGAGCCCGGATTTCCAATTTGAGCTGTTTCATAATGTAGGGGAGCAGCAAATAATGCTTTTAAGATTCCTGAAAGGCAGTCGTTTCTGTGAAGCTTGAAGTCTCTATGCACACAGCTCGCTTTTAGCGAAAGATGAACATGAAGTGAAGATGTTAGCCAGTTAAGTACAAGTAGATAGTCCGCCCATGTGGGGCGTTATGATGACCGATCTACATACATACATACATACATACATACATACATACATACATACATACATACATACATACATACATACATACATACATACATACATACATACATACATACATACATACATACATACATACATACATACATACATACATACATACATACATACATACATACATACATACATACATACATACATACATACATACATACATACATACATACATACATACATACATACATACATACATACATACATACATACATACATACATACATACATACATACATACATACATACATACATACATACATACATACATACATACATACATACATACATACATACATACATACATACATACATACATACATACATACATACATACATACATACATACATACATACATACATACATACATACATACATACATACATACATACATACATACATACATACATACATACATACATACATACATACATACATACATACATACATACATACATACATACATACATACATACATACATACATACATACATACATACATACATACATACATACATACATACATACATACATACATACATACATACATACATACATACATACATACATACATACATACATACATACATACATACATACATACATACATACATACATACATACATACATACATACATACATACATACATACATACATACATACATACATACATACATACATACATACATACATACATACATACATACATACATACATACATACATACATACATACATACATACATACATACATACATACATACATAGNTAGATAGATAGATAGGTTAGCTAGATAGATAGACAGGCAAGTGGATTGGTTGATGGATAGGTAGCAGACATAGTGAGTTTCGGTATTTTATTCCTTCGGTAATACGTCACCTTCATGTATTTCACTGCGGATGCTTTTTCTAGGTCAACCCTTCTTATAGTCGTAGTAAAAGCGAGTGCTTTAGATAGTCATCATTTGAGATAAGTCCTAATGTTATTTGCATTTCCGTTGAAACAATTTTATTAAATATTTTCCCTCTCCATTTGCCTTGGTCTCCGACTCTTCCGCATGCCTCATCATCCCCATTGTTAGCTTAATGAAGCAGTCGACAAAACGTTAGACCTATACAGTCGAGTCATTGAACTGCAGCGTCGTTTTTATTCTCACTCGTGTTCTTCCCAACAACCCCCATCATCCGCACCCCACAAACCTCGTAGCAAAACCATTGGAAGTCCATTCATTTTGTGCATGGGTCAAAAACAGAAGCGGGTAGTCCGTGCTTATGGGCGGAATGATGCTCGAGACCGTTCAAGCACGTGTGAGGAACTTCGGACAGAGATGAACCACCTAGTCGAGGATGTATTTTCAAACGAACAAATGGTATTTCCAGACCTGCATGCTTACCATTTCCTCCCGTGCCACGTTTAGGCTTATAAGTTGTCAGAATAGTATCATCCACACACCGTGTTGATAGTAGCATGCATTGGTGCAACTATTTGGCTCAGGGAATCCCGAGGTTTAGGGAAAGTGGACAATGGTAGAACCGCACTGCAAATAATTTTCATCCTGGAAATCGGTTTGTGCATGTCATTGGATACGAATTTCATCGAGTTCCAAATGTATGCAAATTAATACTTCTGGTTATGACAGATACAAACAATACATCGAGATGAAGGCAAACCACTTCAGGTAAATTACGGTTTATTTATTCAATATGCTCCGGTTGAGTTGCATCACGGGTTAGAATTTAAGCTTTCATAATGAGAGTTTTTTAGGCTATTCCATGCTAGTTGCACTAGGTAAACATACTTCAGACCGGAATCTGATTTATCCGGGGTTGCTATACTTGTGATGTGAAAAAGGTTGATGATACACAAATAGAGTTGCAGTCAGTGTATGTTGCTACTCTCGGAATGGGGAAAAGCAGTCATTTGGGAGTACGGCGGGGTAAATCTCGGTAAATCCAAAAACGGGCAAGTTAATCTGGTACCTGACGATCACTCCGCGAACAAAGTAAAAGGGTCTGCTTAGTCACCGTCGGGATACACACGTCGAGATTTCATTTACCCCCCTCTGGAGGATTAATGCCGGCAGATAATACAAATCTTAGGAAGGGTCACTCTCCCCTGAGATGCAGTTCCCTAGTGAAGTCGCGCTAGTAGATCACTTTTGTTTTGAACTTCGTTTTCCTCACTCCGGATCTAGATAAAATATAAAAACACGAATGAAAAAATGGGTGTGGAATGGCATAGGAAAATATGAACTTTAAACTAAGGATGATAGCCGCACCAAACTAGTTGTCACCAAGATATTGTCAGGTTGATGGCGCAGCTGTTGCTCTGGTTTGCGCACTGGAAGGCACAAAACACCACTTATAAGGTTGTTAGAATTTTTCATAAAGGAAACTAATCAAACGGTTGCTGAAAAACTCTTCGACAGCCCGCGACCGGTTTCGCCCTTCTTGTGGCTCATCGTGTAGGCGCAGTCCCCGAGTTTCCGTCAATCTTATGTTCTACTTGAATCCATATTGGACTGATTTCAACAAATACACTTATTTGTGAATTAATTCGGTTTTCACGGAAGACTCAAGTGAATCTCTCGTTAATGATAGTCTTCAACTGAATGTTCTTCACAAAGGCCGCCTCGTGTTTCACTTGGTACAATATTCGAGATGAGCTCCAAGAAGGGCGAAACTGGTCATGGGTTGTCAAAGAGTTTTCAGCAACCTTGTGAGTAGTTTCCCTTGTGAAAATATACTTTGATATATCAAATATCGTGCCAACTAAAACATGGGGTCGCGTTTGGGCAGCACAGCTAGTTGAAGAATAGCATAAACGAGAGATTCAGTTGAGATCCCGTGAAAACCAAATTGATTCATAAATGTTGTCAGAACTTCTTCGGTGTTACACTGCCGGTTTTGTCCTACTTAAGGCTCACCAGGTAGACAGAGTCCCCCGAGTTTCTGTCAGCCTTGTTTTCTGATTAAGAATTAAGGTGAACATATGTGAAGTTCCACAGCTGTAAATTAATTTGGTGTTAATGATGGAAGCGAATAACATCAAGTCCAGCTGAGTGTACGACACAGTTTCAGTCAAGTCTGGGTCAAAATCTATTTAGTGATCTACAAGAAGGGTGAAAACGCTAGTGGTAGTTTTGTGTCGAGAAAAACAGTTCAAAATTTCTAATATCATGCAAACTGACTTCTTAAAGTTCCCATTTGTTTTCAAGTATTTGTTTACAGTGGCTAGGATATTTTCTTTTTCAAACACAAAATGTATTGTGCTACACACTCGGAATACTCATTAATCCCTTAAAGTGACTGGGTAGACAGGCTCGTGTGATGAGTACACCACGATTGGCTTTACAACTCTTGCAGCTGCATTACTCACCTCAGTGAAAGACCATCTATACGATAAATTCCTTTACCCTTCTCCTCATTAACTAAAAAGTTTTCCGAGGCACACACCATAGAACAAGACTTCTAGGTTTTGGCTAGCGTGTTTTTCACTACAACAAATTGGATATCCGTTTTGCGAGCCTTTGGGATAAAATTAAAACCAGTCTCAACAGCATTGTACGACCCTATGCTAAGGCCGTGATCTCAAGGCAAGAAATTGGTTAATTAGCCTAAACGCACGATCTAGGTGTCCTATCTGACAGGTAACATGTAGTCTAATTCGACGACGGACGGTCAGTAATGATTACCGCGAAACCGAATTCTACAAACTTCACCTGCGTTTGTTCAGTAGTCGCAATTGAGCAGCGAACCATATATTGAATTAGACGTGGGCAGACACTACAGATCGTGGTTCTATAAGAAATTAACGGTAAATAATGAGCAGAATTAAAGGAAAGCTTACGGCTAGATTGAACCTTGGGCAGTTAGCAACACAGGATGGCACAGAAAGAGCAGTGTGTTATTGGACAAATTAAACGGGAAAAATGTTGTGCAGTTCAAAGTGGGACAAAGTGTTCAACAACAAACCCAGAAATGAATGCGAATAAATCGAGTCATCAAAACAGTTAATATAGAAAAACAGTTAATATAGAGTTGACTTTGTGTAAAATAGAATAGTTCAGTCTTGAAACTTGAGCAGTAACCGGAAGGGTAATGAATTAGTCTGAGAAATAGGGAAACATAAATAATTAAGTCACGTAATTGACAACCATCATCAACATAAACGCTAATTATCTCCGAGCACTTTTTCTTACGGTTCTCACGCTTCCTTGACAAGTAGGATTTTTTGAAACCGATTATTACACTACAAACATTATTATCATTATTATTACAAACACTGTAATGTGGACATTTGAAAAATGAGGCAGATTTGAGGGTTGCGGATTAGTTGGTATTTTTGAGGGAATTAAAACACCTTTAGTAACATCACATGATTGCTCTCTAATATTTTGTTTGAGTACCAGGGAAATCATCCGCTTTAGCAGTCCGTTTTTGCGGGGTAGACGTCTAGTCTGCAGGCTAACGCGTTCCAATGGGGATACATCCAATCACAACACTCGCCTCCGTTAGGCGTTGAGACAACTTCATTTGCCAATTGAAACCGACGATGATGCATCACTTAGTGTAAACTGATATTATTAAGCTAATATTAATCATCAGATAAAGTACGAATCACGTAGAATTGGTAAGAATCTTTGGGCCTAACATAGTTCTAAGATGCTGAAATCATGCGAAATGCAACCACGACAGTTGGTTTTTATTCAGCATTTTAATTCCCCTCCGTATAACTACCACTACAATTCAGGAACAGAACCAACCACGAACAATTTCCATAATCCGAGCTCCTGAACTTGAGTATCACCGAGGAGTAAGTCCACAATCTGCGGATAACAAAACGCGCGATCCACCATAATCGCTAATTGGTAAATTGTCATATTATAACCGTGAATGACCTGGCCTGAGACCGCTATTCTTGGTAAAGGTTTGGAATTATCAGACAGTCATTTAAGCTTCATTCTTTAAAGTAATGGTGTACTCTTTGAGCTGGAGGACCCATCTAAATATCATAGCAGTGGTGGCTGTGGCCTCCATCAAAACGACCAGCTGGTGCTCCGGTGTCATCCAGGAATCGGTTGTCTCAGGATGCTAGCCACCAGACAGCTATGTGAAATGTCGTTGTTACTCAACGGAATAAGAAGTGGCCCGACAAAAGCCATGAGGTACATTGCAACAGAGCATGTTTAATGTTGAGGAATACAAAATCCACCATTGTAGATATTCAGTATTTTCCACATATTTCTGCTCGCTTTAGGTCAGTGGTTCGTCTATCACCAGTACACAGGAAAGATCATGGTCCGCCGAATCACACGCTAGTGGATCATCAATCACAACAAACGGCGGTTCATTTACACGACAATCGTCGAGACGCTCAAGCGGTCCACGCTTGGTAGTAGATCGCCGATCACAAAGGCGCAAACAAACTGCAAAGATTCAGCAGTCTGAAGCCTACGGAAAACCAATGTAAATTTCCTCTACTTGTTGGGTTTTGTTTCGTGACAAACCTTTCCATTTACTGTGTTCGGTAATTGCTCACTGTTAAGAAATTCTCTGCAAAATAGGCTAAAAGGTATGTTTCCTCCCTTCGGAAATAAGACCCATTATTCACCCCAGATTTATGCGCACCACCATCGGAGCAGGGCTGTACTTTCCATGACCGTTTTGATAACAAACTGTCCGTCTTTCGTGGTACCCTAACTAACTTCCATTTTTCATCCATCTCTACTGTACATTCACTCGACTTTAAATCCGATATTGTGACCTTTTTTTTACCTCAATCATGATTCACTCTGGAGAGTTATTTATTTTATGGAAAGATTCTGAAAGCTTCACGAATTTGTTTTCTTTAGAGCGGTCCACTTCAATAGCTGCAGCGGTTACAGTTGTCCAGGCCATGACTTTCGTGTGTAAGGCCAAGAGTATTCACCTTGAATTGCCTACTGCAAAAAGGAGTGGGAACATGAAGGGATCACACAAACCCGGAAGTTCCACGGCGGAAAAATTTAGTGGTCCGCGGCAGTTGCCGGAGCAGCTTATAGGGTCTTAGCAGACCGAAAACAGTAACGTGATGCCAGAATGTTCTTTCTGAGAGTTTTAGATACAGCGCTACTCCCTCGGAGCGAACATTCCTGGAATAAGGGGGGGGGGCTTTGAGGAACCTTAGATGTTTTGTGAAGACTTGAGGGTACCGAATATGCAGTCTCTTAACTTTCAGACATGTAACTGACACACCGCTTGCTATTAGTCCAGGGTTTTCCAATTTTTACACTTAGCAGTTGTTGTATTGCACCGTGTATTTTATCAGGGAAGATGAGGGGGTAATAAAATTCGCGCTTTCTAAAAACAGAAAAACTAACCACAGTTCCCTTCCGGTCTAGTAAAATGCCATGATCAACAAGGGTTTCGAGTCACAGTTGGATGTTAATAGTCAACTGTGTTTAGCCTTTTAACCATCCAATAAAACATAAAGTGCCGCAGCGATTTCACAATATGCCTCTAGATACACCTTCATCTGGGGCAGTTTAGTATATACAAGATATTAAATACGTTTGGTAGATTAGATACATCAAAGGCGATCCGACTCTGGCAGCTTTTGCGTGTTTATTAGTCAGTCACTGTCGGACAAAGTCAGGGGAGAGAAGATTGTGGTTGTTCAGAAGGAAGAAACGAGACCACCGATAAAGCTGATTCGTGTTGCAGTGACTAACAGTTCTGAGTTGCAATTTTTTTCGCGATTACGACGAAACACAAAAACTAATCTTCCAGCATAAAAAATTACAAATGCCCGTAAGTTGTTACAAATAGTGCTGGATTGTAGATTACCTTCATAGTAGCCAAGACTTATGGGCTGGTAGATTTAGGGGTACACTGTAAGTGTCGCTCAGGATTTGAATGCAATAGGTTTGAATATGTTGTATTTGTAAAGACCTACATCCAGAAGAACTAGCACCTCCGAACACACACGACGTTGTCCAACTTTTAACCTCTTATCCCTAGCAAAAGGCAGGTTTCCAGAGGGAAGCAGGAAAAATCTGAGTTATGATTCAAACCGTGTCGTAGGTGAGCGCAAAATTATTGCCACCATCCTGGATTAGAGGTCATACAGCCTTGAAATTGGGCATCTAGTGAGAAATGATGATTTTAGGTTAGATAAAAATTAATCTACAGTTAACTAGTGGCACTAAGCTTATGTATATCAAGTGAATGTGCACCGTAAATCTGCCGGCGAGTCTATTGCACTCATTTCAAAAATGGTACGCAGTCCGCCACTATCCAGGTTTGCACACGGACAGATATATAAATAACCTTGTAAGTTGTTCATAAAATATTCGTACTTAACTGAACCAGACAACTGCAAATGTCCTCACTTACTTGCCTGGTTCCTCGAGATGCACTAAAGCAAGAGTGGAATATTCAAGGTATAGAACAGGCTCAATATGTGCGGCATCCAACCCAGCGACAACTTGACATAATTGTTTGTTTTTGTCAAACAGACGTGTTTCTGTGGCATTTGCGTTAATCAGGAGGACAAACAAGACGTTCCAGTGCCAGCCAAGTCACATGCCCAACAGAAGGCAGGTCAGAAATCGGGTAATTGACTACCATGAATGGAAGTAAGTTGTGTTCCGCGATTATAGAAAGCATCGTCTGGATTAACCCATCTGCACCTGTTATAAGATGCTTTCGGAGCAGACTTAACATCAAGTGAGCTGTTTACTCACATGTCCGCCCATTCTCAGAACTGAGTTCGTATCCCATTCACCCAACTGAGGAATAGTCAAATAGCTTCCGCAATGTGGGTGGCTGGTTCACCAAATATTAACGCAGATTTTCACATAAATCACCCATTTAGGAGCACCCTCACATGTTCAAACTTGACTCATGCAGATTATACGTTTGTTTCGAGGGTTGCATTGACTGCATGCACCTCATATCAGGTATTCCGGTATCATTCAGATTGTGGACTTTTGTGGACCCCCACACCATCAAGGGCAAAGCTAGGGCTTGGAGATCTTATTTTAACAATAGATACCCTTCGTCGGTTATGCGAAGGGCCGTTCAAATGGGACTGACGTGAGCACAAATTTGACAAATTCATAAGTGATCAATAAATGAACTGCAGTTATGAAGCATTTGTGAGTCCGGCGTGTCCTGATAGGTTGATCATCAATCTTCACAGGCAGAACACTGGCGAGACCATTTTTCAAGGCTTCGGAAAATTCACACACAATGCGCAATCACGAACATATTCGGAAGAGATAATCCGGACTCATAGAGCTTGTGGTGGTAACCTATCAGCGTCACCTTTTAGATGACCAGATTTAAAAAACCACTGTGGCCAATTATGTTGCTGAGGCGGAACTTAGGTATGGTACCGTCTTATCAGTAGGGGACATTCGCTGCAGGACGACTGTGCGAACGGAAGACATGTTAATATAAAATCCTGAATAGATTCAGGCACCACCATTATTGACCCGAACGGGCCAGGAAGCCAATAATAGGTCAACAGCAGAAGACAGTATTCACCACGTAAGGCCATTTGTATGCTCACAAGTGGACATAAACATTGCCAATTTCGGTCCCCACGGATGTCTCACAGAACGAGCAAAGCCATTCTGTTCATCCCAACGATACGCTATCAAGAAAGTTGTCGCCATGATACATCTTTTGAAGATTTCCTCTTCAAGGTCCTCCTTTGGCATAGATGCTCCCCCTAAAATAGCGAATGCGGTTTCTGGCGTTACAACAGTCTAGAGGGGCTAGCAAACTGATTTCAAAACAGTACTGGTGAGGTAGATGAACCTAGGCCGACTGAATAAACCAAACAACCTTTATAATCCGACTTTAGGGGTGATTTTACTCCTTAACCACTCTGCACTTGCTCTATACTGCCTTACAGTCTGCGCCTGGTGGTGTAAGGGTTAGACGTGTACTCCCGAAAGACAGCCATGTCCCTTTGACGGTATCCCCTATATTACATTCACATGAAACTTTATGTCCGTATTTGACAACGACTAGATTTCCTGTGCTTCGGTATTCCCTGGGGAGGACGCACCTATAGTGGCTGGGCAACCGGAATGCTAGTTAGGGCTTTATGAGCCAGAACATAACACTTTGCTGGCTAGAACTCATTTCAGAGTGCAAAGCGGGCGCCGTGTGACTAACAAGATGAGAGCCTACCTTTCGGTATTTTAAAAATCCTGGTGATGATCAAAATCCCGACAAATAACTCCTCCTACTGGCTTTAACATGGCGCCAGAGGATCCTTGTTGCCAAAAAAAGCTTCATTTTCTGTGAGTGCAAAATTCAAAAAGGTTCTCTTCAGGTGAATCCCATGCCCTCGAGAATCGCGCTCCAAGAAGTGGACGTCATCTGCGTGCAAGCATCAGTTCCACAGTTTCTTATATCCGGGAGGAATTCCACTAATAGCTAGTAGTTATTATGAATTACTTAGCAAAAATCCATATGCTGGAACTCTGGTGTAGTTCTGACGAACTGAGCAGCTATTTTTCATAAAGATAGCTCTTAATTAGGATAGCGGAATCATCTTCTTCCGGTAATTTTAGCGATCTTAGTAAGGCAAGGATTTGTTAAATGCATTCTGGTAGTCAAGAAGATATTTACGTACGTGAGATTAACCAAGACGACCCTTGGATTTTAACCATGATAGGTCGGATTCATAGGGGATTTCAGAGGACACAGAAGAGCTGAAATCAGTAATAACGACAAATCAAACTGTGCACTATTTTTAGCGGTTTAAGTTGTCCCCGAAGACAGTAACGACATCCAGCCGCTATCAAACATCAGAGAACGTGGATCGACTCGACACACTGTTAAATGCAAGTACTACCAAACATGCATTTATGGATTTCAACTCTCAGACGGACTCAGATGATGGTTTTTGTCACTTACTGGAGACAACAGTGCAAAAAGCAGCGTTGGATAAACTTGATATCAATTCACGCTGGCAGGATGTGAGATTGGTAGACAGACGTTAGTTCTCTTTGCCTAAATCGAAAACGCATTTTTATTCGTCACTTATGTATCACTAAATCAGGCGACAGGCATTTTTTGCCACTGGATGAGATTACAACAATTAGTGAATGAACTAGCTAGTAACATGGAAATATCTTCAAAACCGAGTTGGTTTCAGTCGGTTTTACGTAGAGTCTGTTCCACGAGATGAAGGAGGACACATCATTGCAGATATTTCTGGCAGAATATCTATACGGATACGACTTTTCAGCCAAATTTCCGGTCGCTTGCCAGGTGGACCTCTGGGCATCACGCCCAAAGTAAGAAAATCACTCACATACTCAGTCCTCAACCCATTCACAAGTTGTTCGGCTAAAAATGTTCTCGTCTGATTCGGGAATTTCAACTTTACTGACCTTACTCAATGACTCAATGGCTCGGAACCTATCCGTGTCATCTACGCAGAGGCTAAGCTATTCGCGACGCTTTCAGTCAGTCCCTGAAGTTGGAGAATCATACGTACGCCTTAACTAAGGAGGATTCTGACCAGTGCAGGGATAAGTTGTCCATATCTCCACTCCTTTTTGTACACAAGACGACGGATTCAAGTTGGGTTGACTCCGACGATCTCCGTCGATCCTGCTGTATTGCAGAACTGTACGTCTGTTGTTATCTATACGGAGCTGTATTCCAGTGTTGATGCGGGGTAAGTGTACAGTGAGAACGTAAAATCTACTACGACCTCTAAATACTGGGTTCGAAATGTGTGCTTTGCGGAACTGACCAATGAAACATCAAACTACAGCGTAGACCGAGTGGCCATTTGGTAACAACTTAACATCTTTCAACAAATATATATATATATATATAATCGCCATATAATTATAAACAAGGGTAGATAATCGGTCGTTAAATTGGTGCACTTGAAACTGAGGAATGTCCAACTGGAGTGTGTTGGATATTGGCGGTGGAAGGACAGGTACGTTCCGGTGTTGAACAGCCACCGGAGGTGTCTATTTTCCTCGGATTCCCCAAAAATTCATCGTATGGACACATACTTTAAACACCCCGTGTTGTGAGATAACTCGCCTCTCCATGGACTGGATTTCCTGAACTTACATTTTCCGGTTGCAGTGAGTTCAGGGACAAGTACCTGAATTTCATCAGATAGGTCTCAGAGGGTACAATGATATGGTACTGAGTTTCCAGGTGTGGTTCAATATGACCTTAAGAAAGTATGAACTTTCTGTTTGACACCCTGCATCCTTCCTTCCTTGACCAGTCCTCGGTTACCGGTTTCAGCAAAGCATCCATTTTCACCGGCAAGTTGCAGGTAGCAGGATGGTATGTGAAAATTTTAAATCCTCTTGGCATTGCCAAATTTTAAAAAAAACGCAGGCTAGAAACTGGGCTCATATATGGGTCAGCAGAAGCCGTGGAACTCCAAGCTGCGCGAATAATCCACTAAGGACGAATATTTTTCTTGTGATCGGAGCCAATTTGAACACAGCCACCTCTAGCACTGACAAAGATGAGGGACACGTACTCTTGCAACAGACCACGAAAATGCATACTCACTCGTCTCCGTGGCTCTTCAAGTTTCATCCAGGATGAAACAGAGATTTTCATGTAATTCGCTTACTGCTTCAACCTGCTCGTAACTAAAAATAAATTATTTACCATTCTTAGGAAAATGTGGTAGTCATGAGCAACTTCAGTTGATTGTTTCATCCTGGTAATTCCGCAATGTCCTTTCTCAAGCGGCTGCAACTCCTAAAGGCAAAGTTTGTGTGGTTTAAGAATATGGTCTTTCAGCACTGGGTAATCATCCACCACTGATGGTGTCTGTTCTAGATAAACACCGGATTTAATTCAGCACTCACGTCCTTTGGCCAACAGCAGCCCAGTGTCACTCGTGCACAGTTCATCAACTGGGTGGAGACTTGAGGGATGGAAGACGCTAAAAAAGTTCGGAAAAAAGTGGTCTTTGCTCTCGATTAGAACTGGTAAGACTGCCGTTCTCTCGCCATTAATGCCTATTTATTTGTTGGGATATTAGATGCAATAGAGGGTCAGAGTAACCGAAAATCATTCCAGATTGTGTTGCATGTTGAAATCTTAACTAGGAAGCACAGAGGTTAAGGGTGACCGACGGCTGGCAGTATAAGCCATATTTATTTCAGAGGTCCGGGAATGGCTACAGCGATGCTTGGTCGGTGGAATGGTTAAACTGTCAGTCAATAAGCATATTCTAGAGGGACCTTTATGCAAGAAACAGACCAAGTGCCTTATCTTAGACTTTACCACAAATTTTCTGCTATTGAGACTGGGATGAATATATTACACACCGCTTGAAATCTAACGATGAAATTTCAAACTTTGAAACACTTCCTGCTAGTATGGCTGCGGGTTTAGGGTTCTAATCCGTTAGTAATACATCAGGTGTATTTGCTGAATAGGAAAAAACCTAATACACTACTCATAAGGTTGCTGAAAATTCTTCGACAGCCCACGACCGGTTTCGCCTTTCTTGGGGCTCATCAGATAGGCGCAGTCCCCGAGTTTCCGTCAACCTTATGTTCTTCTTGAAACCAAATTGCAAACAAATTTGGTTTTTCGAGAGACTCACATGAAACCCAGCTGGATCTCCCGTTTATGATGTTTCCAAACAAACTTGTTTGCAAATGAGGAAAAAACCTGTTCACCGTGATAGCAGCTGATTCCATTCGACATTTATTGAAAGCAGGAAATTCAAGGAAGTGCTTATGTGATTCAAATACTCGAACCATGGACACTGCGAGAAATTTCCTATCATTTCAGGAAGGTAAGTGCATAGTACTTTTTATTCAACTGTGGACACTTCACTTCTGTGGCATATGTCAGCAGTCCCTAAATTTTGGTCTTAGTGGTCAGTGTAGTCAGCTTGAACTTGAAGTCGAATTCGGAGGTCTGCATGATCAGAATGACAATTAGAATAAATGTAACCCGGCAACCAACACAAGCGCATTTTACGTTTTTTCTGCTTTCTTTCCACAGTTTGGAACAACACTTACGGTTTTCACTATGCCCTTGTATTCATGATTATTTCATTATGGACATGTCCGATAATGAATAGCCAACATTGTAAGACAAGCAGCGATGAAGACAACAGGAATGCTGTCTCTTGTACTAGGTTTTCTTACCAAAGCTGTCTGGACGTTAACTGGCGCAGCTTGTCAGCCACTTCACACCTACGTATGACACTTTGCCAAATGCATTTTGACAAGATTGTGTGTGTCCTCCCCCCTGCGCCTTCCGTGAATCAACTAGCCAACCCCTCCCCCGCACAAGCATCGATTATATTTTATTCCATTTGAGTCAAGTATCCAAGTAATCGAGTGCCTGTTCTGTTATGGTCGATAGTAATCAAACACCATTTACCAACCTCTCAAGATCCTTCGTTTTCTCGTTAGCTAATGGCTTTTAGACCATCATCCCTTCGACAGTCTCATTGTGACAAGCTATGAGTGTTTCCTTCTCACCGGACTGGAGTGTTTAACTGACGATTATTCGTCAGTCAGTTTTCAGTAGAGAAGCAACTTGTCACTGAATCGCTGTAAAAGAAATCTCAGCAATGACCAATATCTTATGAATATAGCTAGATGCGTTTAAAACAGGAACTAGTCCATCGAGGGAAGAAAATAAATTATGGTGAAAAAATGACAGTCCCATAAATACGAAAGAGGATTTAAAGCTTCAATTTTCCATTTGCTTGAGCATTTCAGCATGCAATGTGATGAATTAGAGGAATTGTGATTTAACAATGTTTGAATCGTGAACAGAACGCGTTCATCGTTAGACGTCATTTGTGATTATTTGAAATTGTTTTAGGGACTCAAGAAGCTGTTTATATCAGCATAAACCAAAAGCAGAAAATGTATTTCTAACGGTCCGTTCCTCAGTTTCCACTAATAGCAGTAAAGCCTCCGTAATTATCAATCACGGAGAATTCATCCCACCGTCTGAGGAGTTTGTGCACAGGTTTCGCCTTAGGACTCTTCAAAAACTGAACAAACTTCTAACTGTGACTCGGTTCCAGTGCACTGAAACCCGGCCTCAGAGCGTTCTCAAGTGAACAATTTTTGCGCAGTTTTGCGTCGCCTACCACCACAGTGTCTCAGAGGATAGGTAGTGCCCTCTTCTTAAGTGGTGAGAGGGCGATAGAATGATGTTCGTCAGAAGGTATCATGGAAACGTGTTGGTGATTTGTTAATTGCAGCATATATACATGATGGCAACATGTCTGTTGCACTTATCAAAAAGTCTACAAGACAGATTGCCTCTATTGCGTTATC
>SJOL01008619.1:556149-719964 GCA_004794785.1 Opisthorchis felineus
TTGTTTATGCCAGAACTCCCAAACTGGATCAGCCCTACTAGCTATCTTCGCTTCACATGAAGTACCCATAATCACATTATAATCGCCTGCATGATAACGGTTTTAGAAAATAGGCTCATCCAACTTCGATGTAATCAAATTAGAGCATTTTTTGCGTTCGTTTTAAGGGCCTTGGGTTAAAATGCAAAAATTCGCTGTAAGCTCAATTTAAATTCCATTTCGTTTGAGAAACATCAAGCATGCATAATCATCCTCATCCTTACTTATCCGAACCTTTTCCTGGTTTATCCGTAAGCAGTGTGAACCAGAGTGAACATAGATATTGACAGAGTTTCTGTTGAGACGCAAACAGTTGTGTATTGCCGCGATAGCCTCAAAGCTTATTTTGGCCAGTATTCTCAAGGCAATATACAGGCAAGATATCATATCACAGCCGATTGTCAAATTGAAAATGTTCATAGGGAACAAATCGTAGTGGTCGTTCTTTTTTCCTCGGGTTGAGCAGATCTTCTAAGAAAGACGTTTGCAAAGTATTTCCTCAACCAATATCTAGTGGGCGGAACTGGTACCGAAGTAACTGCTTTTATCACTTCCATTAAAGTGGTTTTTCTTCCTTCAAATCAGATCAGATCTTCGCAGTAAGTATGGTCATAAAGAAAGTTCATATATGCTAGTTTTTCCATGTAAATATTGTTTGCTGTGCATTAACAAGTAGTCAAATAAGAACTTCAACTATAACACTACAGAGAGACAATGTGGAGGGAACTGTACGACTTTAGGTGTGTTAGTTTGTCTGGTTATTGCTTTGTTCGCCGAGCTGGGCAAGTTTACTGTAAGTGTTTCACCACCGATGCACAACTACCCTACTTTCCCTAACACCACACCGATGATATCACCTCGGCTGACGATGACACGCTGGCCATTAATTGCCCAGCTCAGTGAACAAACAAACATCTACGCTGGCTGAGCCACCGACATTCTCCTCAACAGCAACCCGGTCTGTCTGGAAGACGTGCGTCGGACTACCCGAGTGTGAATTTCATTGGCAACCAACCTCAATATCGACCATCACACACAATTTCGTGTCTGAACTCAATTCGCTCAAGCAACCGGAGGACCCCATCATCTTCAGTAGTTTTTCTAGAATACACCTGTTTTTTTAATTATGTTTGACTGGGTTGCCCTTAGTGTCCAAATGAACGTGATTCACAGCTTCCGTCTTTTGTCATTATCACTTAGTTAACCAATGATCCACATCCGCATACTTTGGTGGACTAAAAGCCTAACAAATCGGGCGAAGTCAAGTTCTGCGGAAGGACCTAATTGGTCCTATTTTGGGGATGGATTACTTGAGGGACAGGAGATAGCTAATCTTGCTGACCATTCGTCCTGAAACAGTAAGACACTGAGTCAAATGAGCAGAATTTCAACCCTTCTCATTCCGCGAAAACGGATGTTCCACAGCCACAAATTGCAAGATAGGAGGGCTATGTGTGATGATCACGGTTAGGATTTACAATCAAAAGCAATCGATAAATGTCATCCCTAAGCTTTTCGTGATTGATCGCAGGGACCAGTTGATGCGATGCCTGTGAGACTATCAGTTGAAGGCGTTGAATATCGGGACAGAATATTGCTACTCCTGAAAATTAATCCACTGCATATTTTTACCTAATTGCTACTCATTAGGTAGACGTAGCAGCACTGACATCTTTATCTATTTTTAAGCGTGTAACACGAAATCATTTATTAAAATTGTGCTAGAATTGTTTCTTGAATTGGTCCTTGCGATCAGCAGTAAGGCTACACTGGGTTGATTTTTCAGTATTATCTACATTATTCCTTGGGAGCCAAACTGTACAAGCACTGTACTAAGCATACCCCTCAAAACAGTCGTGAGAAGTTGAGAATAGCTGTTAACTACTTCCAAGTAGTCAAATTTCCTCACAGTACAGGGGCCACTCTAAAAATCCGCATATATGCTCGTATCCATCTATGTGCGTCTTGGGCGCAAGTGCGGTTAGGTGGGTAGGTTGTGAGTAGGTTGGGTAGGTGGTGAGAAATGTCAACAAAAGGAGATACATTACCAACTCTGCCACACCTGTCTAATTTATCCCAGTCAGGACGAATCTCGCGTTGGAATGCTCACACATATTCATCATGGTATCGTAACATTACTGCAACAATTTGGGTTGTAATCTGAACGCGCATGTACTTAATCTGACATAAGACTAAAAGATCACCATGCCGATAATTGAGCCTTTCAAATTCCCTAATGCGTGAGCCGGAGAACTAATGACCATGAAAGTCTATAAAGATCCAATCAGAGCTATTGCTTCTACCTTGAACCAACTGATGTCAGAGTTTGTCAAAGTTAGGATAATCGCATAGACTACACATTTACCACCTCAAGAACCAAACAAAATCGATTTGTCCACAGGAGGAGAATTTTTATATAAATTAGTCCATCGCAAAGTGACTTCTGTCTTCTGTCAGAAAGGCTAGGCGTGCAATCGGTAACCGGCAAGACACTAATTGACATTCGACATTGATCTAGTGTTTTAGTATAAACAGGACCTACTGATTGGTTCTCCGTCTGCTTTAAAAAAAGCCTGGCCAACTTGGTGACCTGCTCAGTTGGCCTGATGAAGCTTTTGTGTAAAAAATGAAAAGTTGTCCAGTTAAAAACTACCGACTGTTTACCAAGCCCTTCTGAAACGATGACCTCTCATCAGTCTGCTCGAGCAGCCAGAATTCACCGGAATAAACATCTTCTGAGTGGATCTTCCGAATGGTGGTTTGTGCTACTGAATACTCCACAGGTAAAGTGCTGAATTGGTTGTCATAACTGCCAACGATATATTCATCTCTAAGACGTTTACACAGAAAACACTGCACAACTTCCAAAACTGTTTATCGCTGCTTGAAGCCCGTATTACCGTTTAACTCTTGTGGCAAAGGAGCGAAATCTATTGGTCATGTGGGGCGAAATCATGTTCACTATGTTGAATGTGTAGCTGAAAATGAGAAAACTGATTGTACGAGTTATGTATCCTGGTCTTTGTTACTGGAGAGACTCGGATTCAGAGGGAGCACAGGGTGACTTTCTTTGAAACCGAGGGTTGTATATCAAACGGTATAAATCTGAGGGCAAATCTCACAGAACCCTATCAAAATGGTATCATCTAAATGAAGGCGTATCTCTTAGAAGGAGGTAACTGCAATTTCGTATGCTGAAACAAGTAAGTGGGTAAAGCACTATGTCAGTCATCGATTCGGAAGCCATATTTCTTGTCCATATGTCAGAGACTCATAACGTGTTTAACATATCCAATATCATTCCTGCTTCTGTTAGGAGGAAACACATTTGAGGGCAGGAAAATCGGTTCCTCGATAACAGTTTTTTTCTTGAAACTGGTGGCCTTTACCACCAGTCTACAAAGCCTCTGGCAGGTAGCTCACCAATGTCTTGGTTTAGGTTTTCAGGCACTTACGCGATTACAATGTTTCTGGTCCTCCAGCTCTTGTTCCTTAACAATCACCGAAGCACCGAATAACTGCGAGTGGATTAGGATAAATCAAACCTGTGAGGTGCCGGTGATCTCCAGCAGTGTAGTGCACTGCATGGCTTCAGGGTAAGTTAGTGTCACTTCCAAACTGGCATCTAATTCTTGGAATCTTCCCATTACCTATACGATATGTTGAGGTAGAGAAGACCTACTGGTCATGAGGTCGTCAATGTTTTATTTAACCCACTGGAATCTCCAGCCGAAAACTCCTAAGTATTTGGCTTCCCAACCCGGCAGACAGCGTACACTAATGTGATCAAGGCTGTTAGTTGAAGCTTTCAAAATTTGCTCCATCCTGGATAATACAGAAAATCAACTAATGAGACGTTCACTACAGCGTGGTGAAAGCTTTCAAAGGCGAGTAGCTTGTGTAATCTTCGTTCTAACATCCTTGATTCAGTCTGGAGATTTGAAAATTTAGATGATAATAATCGGGTGGAAAATATATATGGGTGTGATATAACAGCCCAGTACCTATTGAGATTTGAAGGAATATCGAGTTTTATGCACCACCTCGTCTAACCTTTTCCAGCTGCGGTGGATTTAACCCTTGTTTCTTCCATGTGACCGCTTGTTATTATGCATGTTTTACTGAATGAATTCATCGAAATTGCCAGATAGTACGACGGAAGTGGCATCAAGTGACATCAGTTTTTAAAAAAAGAAGGAGGACAAATGTGGATCACTAACACCCGTCCGTGTCAAGATCCTTTTTTGGGAATGGGACGAGGGACCCAAAGGAAGCTCATGTATAGTTCTGGAGGTGATTTCCCTGATAGGGATCGCAAAGCAGAAAAAGCCCGCTGCCGTAAAAATATCCTTCTGACGCAGGTACTTCCTCGGAGGAGGAATTTCGACAGCTTGCATAGAAAAGTGTTTCACAAGGTAATGTAGAATGCCTGAGCACAAATCAGTCATTTCATTTTGGCATCTACTTAAGTTCAATCCTTCCCAGGTATCTGTGTTTCCTCTCATAGCGCACATGGACGCTGCCGACTAATCACATGAGAAGAAACGTTGGAATTTTCCTGTCAGATTATTATTTAGTCTCAATTCACTGTTCTCAATATAATTCTTCAGATCCGGAAAGCTCGAGAAAAATTTAAGCATCTACGTGGCTATCGATTGAACCATATCCATGTGGAGACAGTCAGCCAATTTCCTATCTTTAAATCCAGGTCGCAAAAATCTACTAGGCTATCCGTTCTCATTTGGCCTACTGTTATATTCAGTTGCATCGTTCTGTAAACTTGCCACATCAGAAGCGTGTTTGACTAACACAACATTCACTCGGTCACTTAATAAGACAAAAGAGGTTTTTAAACTCAGACTTCCCACAAGTACAACCAAAATTCATGTTCAAGTAAACTGCTCCTTAATGAGCATAAGTTGATCAAAATCCTACCTCTCTCACCACTACAAGCTCTAATCTTTTCTTTCTGTAAAAAATGTCGCACTGAGCACCCAATCAAGGGGCTCAAAGTTCTCACTGATTCTCCCCATTCATAGAACATTTTCTGCCAAATCTGCTTTCGGATGAACCAAACTTGTTAGGGAATAAAACTTCTGTTCACAAAATATGTAAACCATAAATGCAGCACACGCATACGCAAGATCAAACTGGCTAATTTCTCTCATCAAGCAATTTTCGTCTCAGTCTTGCAGGCACGCGTATGCATGCGCGCGCGCGCACGCAATCCCCGTCCCACCAGACTCGTTTGTCTGGGCGCGAAGCGGCAATGTGTGCCTCGCGCATACAACAAGGGAGAATGGGAAGGATGCCGAGGGTGGACAGAGACGGAAATCTGAGCCCACTTCCAGTTTGGAATGGGATTGTCTAATTGTCGTCTAATTATCCGGCTAAGACAAAGTCTATGCGCTGATCTTTTTGGCATACCACTTTGCTGTTGCGTGTGTGTGTGTGTACCACTCTTCATACATCTAGCCCAGGGAATAACACCCTATCGTCGATACTTGTTGTTGTTGTTGCGCTGGTTATGCGTTTGTTGTGGGTGTGAGTGTGTGCGCGCCAATGATGTCACTGCCCTGAGGCTCTTAGACAAACAATTTAGGCAAGGTGATTAGACACGTACATAACCAATCCACACTCGCCTCCCCTCGACCTTTGGAATGACCGTTTATGCTTATACTTTGACATAAGCCGGGTGATAGGAACAGCCTGAGGGAGAACGGAGGGATCACAAACCGAGCCTACTTAATTGCCTTGGTTATTGTAATTAGCATTCGAACTTATTTTGTCGTGATGTCTGTCGCATTATGTTCGGTTGCGGTGTTGTGGTGCGCTAAGCACTAATCAACATCATCTTGGTGAAAATATAGCAAGGCAACTCACTGATTTTCCAAATGACTGACTGAGCGACATTCGGGGAATTTGGAAGTGGAATGCTGTTAATTAGTAAACTGCATGAGCAAGTGTTCAGGGAAAGTGAGAGATTGAGAACAGTGAGATGGTTAGAAATGTTTTAATCTGGCAGAAGTGAAGTCATTTGAGAATAGTTATTAGCATTGTTGAGAGTAGTAGTGTAGTACGCGGCTAATGCAACCACTCTCTTCCACAAAAACAGTCATCAGCAAGGACGGCACAGATTGGCTTTAATTTAAATGACTGCTGTTGGGTAGTCCGTTTCTTGACTATCGCAATGTGAGGCAGTAAACCATTTAGTTCGCCCTATATTCATTTTAGTCATTTTGGGCAATGACCAGAGACAAACGGCCTATAGAAAACAACCAGGCCTATTTCACCCACACTTTTTGGAATCATCTGAATAGAAACAATTCTACCAATCAGTCTCAATTCAAGCCCACTGCGTGAGCCTATAGGGCTCGGTCACATGATTACTTGACTGACGGTTGCTCAGTACTGACACACTGATCACGCATTCACATCTTTGTATTTGCAACAATGGTCTGTTCGGTTCGTATGTACTGTTTATCTTCAAGTTGCCTGTTCCTTTCTACGTTATCGACAAAACTCCCATCCTTATACAGAGACACTGAGACAACAATAATTTTACTCCTGAGAAGCGTTTCAACCGTATTTGCGATCGTTTTGTACGAAAAATGTTCTAAGGACAAATTTGAACATATGTTTGTTGTTGTGGGGTTCATAGAACTCAGCTTTGCATCACTCTCGCTTGAACAGTCTTACTTGTATCCTGGAGCAATTATTTCGGTGTGGGTTCATCATGTGAGTTCATCAGCAATGCTTATCCTGGGCCTCGCGTCTCCGAGTGTGAGGTTAGTCTGTTATTAGTACTCAGAGCATTTTGGACGTACCTGAATTGTCATACCTGAACTAGCGATCATGTACACATTTGAGCGACATGACTCATTTAGCTCGGCGCCTCGAATAAGGACTCAGAAAACGCCTCAGCTCTGTGTAATGACTCTGCAAGGACATTTACAGGCCCACCTGTCAAGTCGTTTGGCGAAACAGTCACATCGCCGAGGCGTTAACATGTTCTAAAGTGATAAATCAGTTGGGGCAGGGGTGCGCTGGTGAAGTAGTAGTAACACCCTCGCTTATCATTTCCGAGGTCCGGAGTTTATAACCCCGAGGATCCAAGAATTCGCACCGTTAAGGAACACTAATAAGAGCGGAATTCGAGTCCTGTGGTTCCTTTTGAAATTCACCTTAGGTTCCCATAGACAAGTAGTGTATTGATGCGTCACAAAGAAAGTGAACATTACCGCTGCATGACAGTTTGCGAAACTCCATAATCCAATGAGCTATACTGAAGAGCGTAAGTGTGACACACAAAGGGCCTCTCATACCGGGTTGGCCATGAGTAGAGTTCCAACTGACACAGTCTACTGGTCCTCCAAGTTGGGCGTGACTTGCTCTATAAATATGTAGGCTGTTGTGACAGTCTTACAACAACCACCACTGCCTTGCGGTTGAGCTTTTGACCAAGATGCTTTAGTTGAGGACTGTAATCGTTCTTCCGTCTAGGTGTGGGCGCCATGGTAGAATCCCAGCACAAATACAATCATGAATCCCACACTTACAAATAATCTCATGCCAAAACGGCCTTGGCGTAATACAGTCAACCGGGTCACCGTACTTGCTGCGGGTATTCGAAACGGGCTAATGCTGGCGCCTTCCTTCTCTGTTTACGATTGTGAAGCACCAGCCTTCTCAATCGGTGTTGCCGTCAGTGATAATGACGATAATGGTCGTAACTTGATGTGCCCCTTGTGGAAAAGTAGCCTCACCTACTTTAGTGCGTGTTATTTGGTGGAATACAAATATCTAGCGTAAAGAGCAGCAGATATTCTTTAACAGAGAGGCCACTGCACAAACCGATGGAATATGAGAAACATTCAACCCAGTGAATGTAGTATTGGTCGATGTGTTCATTCACGTAGTAAACTTGTGAAGAATTTCACGCATGAAGGAAGGCTCAGATATCACGCATTTCAGCCCATAAGAATACTCATTTGAATGAAAAAGGAATGCAAATCAATTTTCGAGTGCCTACTTTGGTTTTTGTAAAAGTTTACCTAGGAGCTGTGTAGGTTTAGATAACGGGGCCGAAATGGTCAATCTTTCAAACAATCTTTCATGGATAGAGAGAAATCGAAGTTTGAGATTCGAGTTTAGTCATTTAAAGGGGTTAAATAATACTTGTAATTCACTGTAGAATTACTCCATCTTTGTCGAAAGTAATCTCAGCAGGGCGCACAGTACGAAAGATTCGAACCTGAAACCTGCTGGAATGCATGGTATTTCTTGACATTAAACTAGACGTGTTTAATCAGCAGTCTGAAAAACTGCAGAGTATATGATGTAATTAATCTGTCAAATAGGCTGTCTAAATAACCCAAATTGACGATGGCCTATTATTTCAGTGACGATTTCACATTCAGAGGGGGGTGTTTTCTTTTGTGAACTGGTTCGTTACTATAGACGTAATACACTACTCATAGGGTTGCTGAAAACTCCTCGGCAGCCCACGACCGGTTTCACCATTATAAACGAGAGATTCAGCTGGGTTCCAGGTGAGTTCCCCGCAAATGCAAATTGGTTTGCAAATCAGTGTATTTCTCTGTTTCGTTACTATTTTAAGTAGTGCTGTGATTGCAATTTTCACTTCCCATCTTCATCCAGAATTGTGGTTTAAGTGGAACACGGGGTTGACGGAAACTTGAAGACTGCGCCCATGTGATAAGCCCCAAGAAGGGCGAAACCGGCCATGGAATTCGAAGAGTTTTCAGCAACATTATGAGTAGTGTGCTACTTCTGGAATCAGAACCCTTTCAAGTATTATTTCAGTGAGGAGTCTATTACTGCCTCTAGACGTTACGTTTAGATAGTAGGCAAACGTCGTCTATTTCAGCAAGGAAGGACAATTTTATGTATAGTGATACAACTTCATATGAATGGTCGGCATTTTACCATGGGTGTACGAAACAGCGTAAAATACCTCGTTTCTCGTGAGGTGACGACAAATACATTAGTTCACATCCATTCCACACATTCCAATGCGTCTTTCTACCAAAAGTAACTACTCAAAACTGCCCTATTGTCCTGTGTTCTGAGATGGCCTATGAACACCCCTTCCACATCAACTTATAGCTGATAAGTTGGAACAAAAAATATTGGCTCCTTTTGGGAAGTCTTCAGTTAGGGGATAAGACTGACTTAGAATAGAGCGTTCCTACAACAAAATGAACCTTGCGGCTGTCTGACTCTTAAGGGACGGGCTGTTGATCCACCCAAAGTGGAAACGCATTATCACAGATAGCAACTGTACGAGTAATAATTTCCATCATAAGTACATCTGGGAGGAATATTAGGTTTAATAATCAACCTACGAGAAGTTAAGTGGGTTACCAGAAGACGTCGTGAATTTAGAATGGAATGCTTAGTTTTTCACTAAAAGCGGCTAAATCAAGCGTGAAACCCTTGTGGTTTTGAAAGAACCTCAAAGTTGTGTCAGAAACCGCGAACAAATGGGTTTTTCTTATCAAGCGGTAGTCTTCAGACGTGACTATTCTCTTCAAACGCGCAATGAACGACCCTACTTCGTGACCAGCGCTTGGAGACACCTACTAATTTCGACTCAAACGAAAAGTGTCGGGGAAATAAGGACTGTGTTCTTCAGGAATGACTTACCCAATTAAAGTTCTATGAGAAGTACTGGTTGATAATTCTGCAGCATCCATTTGAAGAACTTAAAACCGTTCCGTCTTTACAAGCTTCCTTTATCTTAACACCCAATTTTGTGTCAGCATCCTCCACGTCAGAACACACATTCAACTATGGCCGAGATCCAGATTTTCAATACCTTTCTTTCTATGCCTTCTTCCGGATTCTCTGCGTTACTCTTAGTCCAGTTCAAATGTTTTGTGGAATTCTAATGGTTACTGAGCAAATACTATAACGCAAGACTGAAGACCTATTAAAGCTGTGTGATCCCCAAGCGGTAGGCTCATGAAAATTGGAATTCAATCAATAGTCTCAGTGTGTGTTTCCCTCACTAGTGTCCGGATTTGTCAGCGCACCGAAGAGGTACTCCATGAAGCTTTCTAGGGGTTCTTGATCCACATTTTAGTTAAATCTTGGTAGTAATATTGGAAACACCCTTGAATGACTTGGCTTCTCTCCTCTGAACGGGAAACATACGGTAGAGGCGGACTTCGGCTGCTGCAAGCAAAATGTACTCGAAAATTTCACCAGCTTAAAGCCGAATGGATGTACCCAGTTTTAGTGGACTTTTGTCATTAGCCGCACAATTTCCGTATTGCACCAACCAGCATGTTTTTCCAGTAATACACTATATTGGGCTGCATATTGCGCACATATCCGGACCGTATTACCCCCTTGTTTTCCTTACAATCATGTGGCGGCAGCCAGTTTAGTTGAGTGTTCCATACCAGTTGACGGTTCGCTTTTTCGTGCACAGTTTCTTGCAAGATGTGCTCAAAGTAGCACGCCGTTTTCAGTGATATTCAGTATGACTGCTGTTCAGCCTCTTCACAAACAAGTCGGTTGCTCTTAGGTTGACTGGAAACTCCGGAGTTTCACCGCCATGGAGATTTCAGCGACTGGTATGCTGCAGATGGAGACGGATGAGCGGCTCATTGCTGGCGGATGTCTAGTCTCCTTGGTAAATACTTTGTTCTTCCTGGCTGAAAGTTGCCTGTTATAAGTGGAATTCCTTACCGTGTTTACAAAAACTAGGCTCAAGTGCCTTGATTGATTCTGGTGTATACACATTGGAAGCCACCTCCGCTTGAAGCATTTCTGTTCTGGCATCCACCGGTTTACATAGTGGAACTAACAGTGAAGTAAATTTACATGGTTCCAACACAAGACTTGAATATTCCAACATTTAGCGATTGTCCCTTTTGCACTGGTCCGAACACGATCAGCTTCTCTTCCAGTTATGGAGAGTTCTTCTGGAAACTTTCAATAAGCGGAACGCTTTGATGCCTCACAGGAAGTCTCATTTTATCATGATGTTTCGTGGAAGTTGTATTGACCTGTCTACCGCCGTTGAAGTGGATAAGCTGAGAAATCGTCACCGTTTGGCAGTGGCAGACAATGGAACAATCCATTATTTGTCCGTCGTTCAATCAGTGATATGAAGACCATAGTCATGTTATGCTGTCATAAGCGATCACTGCTATTGAGGTGAATCATAGCAGCCAAGGTAATATGGATTTTCGCCGGTTTATCCGCTGAACTATGCACCAGCTGGCCCCAAATGTTTCTTCACCAGTCGAGTTGATGTCATGGGTTGGTTGTTGTGAAGCGAAAGCGAGAAGTACCTCAGTGGCACGAACACTATGGCGCTACACGCAAGTGTTGTGCCAGATGGAGTGACGGTCACAACATTGAAACTGTCGTCCCTGGTCAATATGGATATTTTCTGTCTATAAAAAAATCATACCTTGATGGCAGTCAACTTGCTAACCTAAACTGCACAATGGTCATTTGAGAACTAGATAGAGTACAGTGGGCGGGAGCTAGCAAGATAAAGTGTCATATTAAGTACCACAATGGGGCTAATGAAGCCGGAGAATTTGCCAGCATCTTTTCCAACGAAGAGCAGCCAGGACGTGGTTAAAACCTCCTGCTTCGTATGTCGTTTCATGCCTGCGGGAGAATATAAACTGTGTGATTATGACCACTCTAGTAGGCTTTTATTCCACTGGCTCAAGGGAGAATGTCCTTCACTGCGGAGCTCTCTACTGACCAATACGAACTGACTGTTTACAAGCTGTTTTGCACGAAAGTAAAAATATCACTTGTAGAAAGAGTTGGAAAAGTGGACATTCTCAAGCGTTCTCTTTAAGGTTCCTGAACGTTCTTTGAACAATAATGAACAATCACTGCAAAGCGATTCCATATATTCCGTATCAATCCTCCGTCCAGTGCGCGGATGGCGCTTTAACACCTGACCAAACACCACCCACATGTTCCATCAGTAGTATACACCGTCACTTTAGTAGTTAAGTTGAATCTGGTAGACCATTTAGTTGCAAAAATGTTGGGTCGCCCTTTCGGCCATGTTGTTCAGCTTGTATGATAAAACTGCCTAAAGGAGTGGTTGTTTTCCCAGATAGGACCCTTTGGTTTATTGTATCAAAAGATTTCAATAGTAACGCTTGGACACAGTAAGATGCAAGAGCAGCTTGTCTATCTGTATATATGTATTATGGGGAACATTTACAGATTGCAAATATGGAGGGGATGAGTGAGAAAACTAATGAATTTTTCAAACCACGGCAACCAAGAAACGATTATATTGCTCTAAGTTAACGATCTCCTAGTACCTTTGAAACCGAGAGGTACACGAGGTCTGACTGTCAGACACTTGAAAACCAGGAATAGGACAAACGTTGAACGTTTGAATATACGGCGAGAAAACAAAACTTGCGGATTTCAAAATGTCTCGATTTAATCTTTTAGGCCGCAATACAAAAACTAATTTGGCATCATAAATAGGGACAAGTATCAAAGCAGTGGAACAGAGTCAGTCATATGGCGGGCCCATCAGGTCCGCTTCAAGTTCAAGGCAAGGAGAGAGCGAGTGCCAGGTTCTTTTGTGCGCATAATCTGATTATTATGTGGTCTCTGAAAGCTTACAGGTTATGTTTGACATTACGCAGTAAATTTCTGAACGCTGTAGTGAGGTCATATCTGTGTCTAGCATGCGTTTGGCGATGGATGAGGTATGTTTTCGGGTCTCTGCTTACAGACCATTAGTCGGTCGACTGGTAACCTGACTCAAACGCATAAGCTCCCATCTGGTCTGCAACTGCGTGTGGTTTGGTACACACCTGTGAGGAAAAAAGACCAGGGTACAATACGCGACGTAGATCGCAAATTGACTTGTCTCGATGAAGACAGTGGAATTAGTTGCGCAGCTGGGTACGTACGACTGCTTACAGCACGTGAGTTGTGCCGTATGGTTGTGGTTAGGTGATCTTCCTTAAACTGAAGTCTGATAAAAACCCTTTCCTTTTTACTGAGTAGTCAGACTCCCGCCTGCGCCGTGGTGTGCTGTGGACGTTAGCGAATTTCTCTGGGTGACCGCTGGAAATCAGCTTACTTTTTAAGAACTTTCTGAAGAGAGTCGGCGGAGCGAATACTTCTGGTGCGGTAAGTGTTTCAGGCCTCATACACTAGGCCACAAAATTAAGGGCCTGAAAAAACGAAGTACCCCTGTCTGACATTGGTAGCTAAGACAGTGAAGGTTCTGTGTGCACGTACCTAACTGATGATGTCTCCTCGTATGGTGAAGAAACGTTGTCAAACTCGGTGAGCAGATCAACAGTCGCCTGAGCAACAGCCAGTAGACGTTCAGAATTTAAACAGGAAGACTAAAAATGCTTCTAGTTAAGTTGCTTCTCGTGACGTGTTGGTGATCCTGGGAGGCTACCGTGTCAGACAAATTATTTGGTTCGCAGTGAGTTAGGTGATGGTGTTCGCTGTTACACGGCTATCACTGGAAGGGTAAAGTATACTCGCAAAATTTGTCGGGCTCACAGCCATAGAATGTGAAGTCCTAAAAAACTGAAGTATCGCTCATATAAGCAGGCACAACTGTGAGGGGTGACCTCTACCGCACTGAAGGAATCGTCCGATTGGGTGCGGCAGTCCGAACGAAAGCCATACACAGTGGACGGTCTAACCAGTCTTAATTACAGAGTGGTGGCTCTTAGGGGGACAATCCATCTTGACCGCATGAGCAAATAACATAGTATCCACTTTCATAAAGTAAACTACTCACAAAGTTGCTGAAAGCGCTTCGACACTCGTTTATATATCGTGGTCTGCCGAAGAGTTTTCAGCAACCATGTGAGTAGTTTCATTTATGAAGATATACTGCGATATCCCGAAATCGTACCAACTGAAACATGAGGCGACCTTTGTGCGGCACATTCTGTTGAAGATTACCATAAACGACAGATCCAGTTGAGTCTTTCATGAAAACCCAGTTGATATGCAAATGAGTGTATTTGTCGGAACAAAGTATCTATTTCAAACCTCACTAACAACAATACATTGGTACACAGCCACCAGAAAAGTGTGAAGAACACATTTGTCGCTCACGGAGATTGTGATCACGGTTGAAAAAAGTTAGGAAGCCACCAATTTACGGACGCCAAGTGGACTAGCATCAGATAATCTCGCTCAGGTCAAAGCTAGTGCACAATCGCAGGATGAAAATTTCACTTCATCCGAATTTAGAGGGCAAAAAGTCTATCCAACAAACGAAGAATTTGTCGCGTTTACCCGGAATCAGTAAAGTGACAATTGGCTACGTCAGATTAAGGAAGATCGCATACAACGAAAACCCGCCTGCTTGCTAATTCCAAGTCTCCTATGGGCAGATCAGCATCAGAACAGCTTACTAATAAGAGACAGCTTCCCTTTACCCCTTCACAATTAGTGATCTACACTGATGGACTCCCAAAGAGAAACGGGTGTGTAGCGTTGTGATTTTAGAGAGATCAGATCTTCGCCTAAGCATTCTGAATGGCCTTCTCAAGGCTTATTGTGTGGTACAGTGGTTTCTTCCACCGCAAGAGCATGCACTGACTCAAGAAAAGGATGTTACTGTTGTCACGCAGTCACCTATAAGAGAGACTCAAACATTAAGAGAACTTATAAGTAATCGTTCAATCTGAGGGCTGATATGTACGGGGAAGAGGGTTTCAGCAGGTGTGTGCCAGCCAGGTGGAAGTCATGTTATGGAACACACCCTCAACTGGAGGGATAATTTTATCTCTATACCGTCCGTCACATGTAACATTGGTGCAGCAATGCATGAGTGCCTGATTTGCTGAAGTGACACAGTTAGAATGGCTGTAGCTGGGAATTAAGACGTGGTCGATTAAAAGACATCAATTTCAAGTCCAGTCTCACAGGACAAGATTTAAATGGTGATCACTGGAAATGGACCCCATCTAGGGGCTTATCTTAGGTGTAATACTGAACTCAGAAGTCATTGGCATTGGATAACTCACCAACGAAATTCCTTTTCAGTGAATGAAAGTGTGGCTATGAAGAATGGGTTGAAGACCAGCATCCTACAGTTAGGCGTCAGGGAATTGTAAAAGAGCTGCTCATGTCCATTTCGGTCTATATTTAATAGTATCTCCTGAGAGGAAAACAAATTCGGTTGAATTTTTCAAGACTAGTTTTAAAGGCAAGCATCCTGTAATTCAGACAACCTTCAGAAACAGATTAATGTTCCTTATTGTGTTTTTGGCCAGAAAACCGATTATGCATTCCCATATAGACCAATTGGTATGGTCTTCGAGATTCCGGACAAAGTCAACTCTTATAGGAAACGAATAAGAAGGAAGGGGTTCTGGAGCAGAGTGAAGTAATACCGCATACATGAGCGTACGCATCAACATATTCCAAAGTCCAGTGCACTATTCATTATAACAAGTCACCTGGTTCTTATTGTTTCGATATTAATATCACCACTGCCAAGTATATTTAACTTCTGAATTAGTTCTGTTGCCATGATGGGATAAACTTCAGCTGCATCGAATGTACGTTGACTGTTAGCAGCACGGAGGGGCCTCGGCAGGTTTTCTTACAAAAACTTGGCTAGGTGCATTGGATCCCTTAAAATAAACTGGAATAAAGGGCCCACTACTTTGGTATCCTGATCACCTTAATTAACTCCAATGGGCTTCTTCTCTGGTGCTACTCAAGGTAAAGAGTTTGGGACACATCTGTGCAAACGCAGGAAAAATTGGCACAAAAGATACCAACAGCTACGTGAACATTCTAAATTGAACACTTGTCAGAAGTATAATGCAAGTTTGAGAAGTGTTTCAACTTTTGAGTCTCATTTGGTTGGCGAGTCTGGATAAAGACTCAGGGCTGATTTTCTTCTAGAGTAAAATATTGAGTGTTTCTATCCCTCTATTTCAGTTTACCGGATAGCAGGAGATGCGAGAGATCGCCAGAACCAAAACGTCCGGCAAAACGTTTTCATGTGTGCATTTACGGCTGCAGTAGACGCAAAATTCAATTAGTCTTACTGGTCATGACGGAATCATGCATGCATTCGCAGGATCAGCTAGTGGTATGTGTGTCATTTCAAATGATCCGCATGCAATCGCTCATTCAAATGTGGAGTCCAGGGATCCGAAGTTCGTTGACAGGATGATACAAAAACACGTATCGTGCCCCTTAGGTGTCTTTAATCTGCCATTTTCTGAGATGATGTGTGTCTCAGTTCGTAAATAACCGATCGTCTGCACGACCGATTTTATTCAAGATTTAGGAGCACACCAGATACCGTGATCTAAACGCACAGGCCGTCACATGCAGCACAGCGGTAATTTGAATCCCCATTCTATGACTTGAGGACGAGCATGAAAATAGCAAAGTGGCGGAAGCTGTCAGCTGATTGGTGGTTGATCATATGGTCATTCGTGCTTTCGCGAACTTGGCAGTTAGATGTCAGCCGAGCTGATTCGTGGTCTAGAGATTGCAGTAGCGACGCAGTCCAGGAGAGAAAATACTTGGGCCTCCACATCGGCCCAAGAGCACCTGTACTTGAGTAGTGTCGTTACGGAATTTCACGTGTGCTCGCAATCACCACTTGTTAATTTTGGGAAAATTTAATAGAAATAGGATTTTCAGGGCATAATTAGCTACCACTGTGCAAAATGTAACAGTCTAAACTCTGCATACTTCTTCGCACAAACCCAATACCTTGGCTTGTTTGATCAATGCCTCAAACACCCATTTTGGAGTTACAGCTGATGGTCTACGATTCGATGCCATATGGGACTGAAGAGCTGGGGAAATCTATGGGTTCTTTGGTCAGTACTTCCTCCATTTATATGTTCATCTTTTTGATATCATCCGAACAACTCGCTAACACATTTCCACTTATCAAATACTTTTGCTGCAATTAATTCACGATTTTGAAGACCATCTGTTGTGGTTGCGCGCTGTGTACCCTGATATCATCTATTGATTCGTTCCCACGTAACAATAGAACTTTTCCAGCTGCGGAGTTGGTGCGAAGTAGTCCATAAGAAGTGAGCACAACTTTTAGGTGAATGAGTATGGGAAGGTTGTAAGTGGTAAATGCAATAACGACTCCGCAGGTGGTCACTCGAGTAATATTCAAGAGCTACTGAATGAGGACAGCATTATCGAATGGTAGCTACATACAAGGTTCGTATGCTGTTGAACCGACAGGCAGGCAAACTGTGCCCTGAGTGACATACTGTAGAGGGATGGACTACTCAGCGCGTCTAGCCAAACAGAGAAAAAATAGTTAAATGAGGTAGCCACTAGATTTTCGTCTGGAGAGTAGACAGTAATACGCTTTGTTTGATAGGTTGGTTCAGCGACGTGCTGGAATCGAAATGGGCAACTGTACCTCACAATGAAAATGGCTTTATATAAGGAGCAATCTTCTTTGTGAATACAGCTGGGCAGTTGAATGGGGTCGACGGTTCATAAAACTGTTGATTTAATCAGATGGCCTGGATTCTGGTGAATACTTTGAATGTTTTATCTGAACAGCAACCAGTCCTCGAAAAGAGCTGTTAGATTTGACCATTTGATTAGTCCTACCGAGAGCGGAAAATTTTGTGTGATTTGGCCTTTTAGAATCTGATCACACTCGTATTATAGAAGGACCTATTTCTTCGTCTTTTCACCCTTGTATCAGTTGAAACTGCTTTTGGGTCTGTTTTCTAAGCCGGTTTCGTCTCACATAAACACACTTTCTACCAAGGTAAGGCTCCCCTTCAGTCATACGAATAAGTGAATTCTTCTCTCAGGTCTGACTAATAGTTGCTTTCAAAAGGAAATGAACAGTCGATCTATCCATAATAAGAGTGCGCTGAAGGGCGGGCCTAAGGGACTTCCGATTGGTATCTGAAAGACGGGGGTGATCGTTGACGAAACAGTGTTTGTTTTATTGTCAGGTGTGAAAAAATGATCACACACAACTCTGGTTTTTCGTCCTGTCAGTGAGGTCAATCTACGCTGAAAAGCCTAGAAGCATTGCGCAGCTTTCATCCTTATTTAGAATCATCAGCTGTGCACATCTCACGAAACTCAGAGAGTTTCGGTTGAACACTTAACCGCTAGACCACGAGCGGTTATTCAACAGTATGGTTGGCTCTCACTTCAAAAGGATGTAGTGCCGCTCATCCTTCAGTTACGTAAATCATATTACTTGGTTATATATTGTCTGGCTCCCGTAATGACGATTTCTCTGATGGAATTTTCACTCATCTTATGAAATTACTCTTCTTCTGGACTACTTATAGGTTGATGGTTTGAAACTCTGAGATTCGTTAGGTGCGCACTGCCGAGGAATCCGAGTAAGAGTGAAACAACTGTGCAGTGCTTCTCGGCTTTTCATTATAGGCTGGTCTCGCTGGTGGGATGAGATCTTATTTGAAAATTACGAAATCTCTTCACAGTCAGTCACACACCAATAAGAGGCACAACTGCTTCTGTCAATCTGCTTCCTTCCGTCCTGCGAATCTCCCTTTCAGAACTGAATTCAATTCGATCCTGAATAGAGGTTTTATCCGTAATCAGTACTAGGTGGACTTTGGCCTTATTTTGAAAAAAACTGTCCTGTATTTTCGGCGAAATATTTGACTACTTGCAAAGAAGAGATGAAACATTCTCATTGTTTTTTCTTGTACAAATTGCCACGTAAGGGACCAAAAACGAATGACATGGTGAGTTTTCATGATGTCCGTTTTTGTAACCACCTAGATCAGAGGTCACTAAATTTTGTCTGAGCGAGCTAGTCTTCGATTCTGACAGGAGCAGACTGCAAGCAATGGTCACATCGTCGCAGGTTCAGAATTTGACGAAGCCTAGCATCAAAAGTATGAACGGCGCTCGAGAACAAAAAACTATAAACTTCACAGCTATCTGTTAGTAGCTTCTGTGTCTATTATCGAAATAAAATAACTTAGCTCAGTAGCTGCGTGTCAAATACAGTGCTGAAGATATGACGTCCAAAACAGTGTGAATTTTTTTCCGACTGAATAATCTGAATTAACAATAACAAAGAGATAGCTGTCAGAGTGCCGAGTATAACGAGTTCTGTCACAAGCCACATGGAGCCTTTGTATCGTCGGTTTCATTAGTATTTTCAGTAGAGTTGTTTGGAGAACAATGGTTTAATTTTAGGAATGTCTCTACAAGCGGAAAAAGTAAGGTAGCTGCCGCTGAAATAGGCTTACTTGCGAAGAAAGCCGTTTTCAACGGAAGACCTAATTGAATCTCTCGTTTATGTTATTCTTAAACTAAATCTGGTACACAACTGAGCGCCTGATGTTGCAGTTGACACGACATTTCTGACAGGACATACTACTCGTGAGCTTTCTGGAAAACTCCCTGACACCAACTGCTAGCTTCGGCATTCCCTGGGCTCAGCAGGTAAACGTAGCCTCTGAGTGACCATCAAAATTATGTTTCATTTGAACAGCAGATTGGACACAAGTGATGAAATGTATCCAGTTGCCAATCAGCTTAGTTATGACGGGAGATTCGACTGAATCTTTTCAAATGAATGCGTGTTCTCTATCAAGAAAATATACTGAGATATCTAGGATATCGTGTCGAATGAAACCTGAGGCAAACCTGGTGCAGCACATTCAGTTGAAGAGGAATATCATAAACCTGAGATTCAGTTAAACCTCTCGCTACCACCAACATAATTTGCAGATGAATTTATTTCGTAAGTTGCACCCAATTTAGTGTTAAAGTGGAACAAATGGTTACCGGAAGATCGAGGACCACGCCTACACGCTGTGCTCCAGAAAAGACTATCAGGTTGTGTGCTTTTAGATGTTTTTCAGCAACCTTATGAGCAGTTCGGACAGGAAAGCTTTTTCATCACATAAAGTTAATAGATACCACAAGCCAGGGTTTCAGTTGAGTTCTCTGTTAACAGTATCTTAGTTGGATTATAAGTTTCTATCCTCGTATGCATTCAGTTTGGTGTTTTTGTATGAAGTAAGCTTAATTGAAATTTGGAGATGCATTGCAGAAAGAATAAAACCGGCGATAGAAGAATGTCCAAGAATATCTGTCCGCCTTATCAGCACTGTCATAGGGGAAATGACCTGCCCCAGTCTCTTTAATGTATGATTGTTTATTGTCATTTAGGCTCTTTGTTGAAGCCAAACATACCCGGGCGAATTCAACATAAGTGAACATTGAATCGAGCGAAATCTGTCACAGAGGTCTGATGGTGTTCACTGGCGTGTATGTTGTATGATGCCGCAGTACATCTGTAGACCCAGTAGCTTAAGGCCGGTCGTAGTGGATAAGAGCCAGGTTTTAATCGTCCTGCTTCAACAAAAACCCGTCTCCTGGCCAACTCATTCAGAATTCGCTTGTTCCAGCCGATTCCAGGTATAATTCTTCGACATCAATTGCCAACGACCCGAGTATGCCAAGTCTTGCAGCCGTGCAGCAATACAGTCGGTGCTCTGGCCTTATGTGTGCGTCCTTTGGGATCCAGCACTGTGCCCGTTTGGTACTACAATTAACGCAATTTGGTGAACTCAGTTTCGGTCTTTGAGATTGACCCATACGATATTTTCGAGCCAAGCCGACGGCCCGGCGGTGTAAACTGCGGAAAGTGGAAGTGTTTACCGTTCGTGCCTGGGTAACCTGCAGAGACGAATAGATGGGTTTTTCCGAGACTCAGTTTTTGTGGTGTCGTGGAACAAAGTGATCCACTCTGTGCTTTCCAGTTGCGCCGCGTGGTTGGGTGTAGTTTGTACCTTAGGCATTCATAGGGATGGTCTGGACCATATTTATTCCCGAATTCCATTCCATAACACGGTCCACAGTGTTTAAAGGGCGATTCCCACAGGGGTGGGAGTGGGGCTAGCAGGATGGAGTCTGTTTGGGGATCAGCACGACCTTCACTGATGTGTCAGGTGAACGGGGACCTCTTCGGGCACTGTAAACGTGTTGGATATCACTAATCTTTTGAAAGGTGTAAAAGTGATCAATCGATCACCAACCTCTTTAAGAGTGTGGCGGATCGCATTGGTTGAACCACACTGTGCACGCCCGTCATCATTTTGGCCTCTATGTTATGGGATGGGATTCTATCCTGCAAACGAAAAGCGGAACCCAATGTCTCCAAAAGGTAGGCAGTGTGAACGTGTAAGTCAGAAAGGCTTTCCATAGTTAAACTCTGACTTCCTGAATCATGGACATTCTGGTGGGAAAGATGGAGGTAATTTTTTAGCGCGATGGCTGAGCCAAAGTAGGTGTCACTTGACGGAGATCTCGAAGCATGACTGCAGCTTTGCAGTTGATAAATAATCAAGTAGTGATATGGAAATTTGCGTGCGAGTGACGTCACATTGCGTTGGTTCGTGGGTGCACCCCGGGCTTTTCCACAACCAGGCGCAGGCTGTAAGGCAGTAGAGAGAGTGTAGAGAGCAGAACTGTCGGAAAAGCCACCGAATTTTAGATTGATCTCCTCCGTACACTCTGGTGGGTCTGGTATTTTTTCCAAGTCTTTTTTTAACCCGTGCACATCGAAGGCCGACGCACAGTACAAAATGATTCCTATGTGAGATGGTGGCACTTCAGAATCAAAAGTATCTGGTGCAACGGGTTTGTAGTTCGAGGAGGAATGTGACTTGGACCGTTGCGAACTGTAACTGACGAATATCACACAAACATAGTCGAACAAAATGATAAAAGGATACACATGTTTTTTCCCATGTTTTTACTACAGAATGATCGTGTTACTCCCCTATTCATAAAGAATCACGTTCCACTTGAAAGTTTTACCAATGTCACTATCCTCGTCTCATCTAGGAATATAATTTGGTCAACCTTACTGCAGTATTAGGTCAGCTAGATGCGCTCAGTGCTGTCACTGTGATGCAGCAGAGATGAGTCCACGGAGTGGACAATCACGATCGAAAAATTAGGTGAACGTTATTATTCTCCCAGATAAACCAGTAAAGGGAATCCCAATTGTTGATGGGTGACAGATATTAAAAATCCCCCTTGTTGATGTCTTCATTCATGTAAGCCCTATCGTGGCCGAAAAGGTGATACAGAATCGCCGATAAAAAAATTTCAAAACCACTTGTTGCACATCAGAAGCTACAGAAACTGTAATTTTGGTTCTCCGGATTCTTTTATCCCCAAATATTTTTACGGCACTTATCTCTTTCCTGAGAATTTTCCAAAGGCTATTCACTCTGGTGAAAACATCCAGCGGCCTTTTTGGCACAAATCCCTCCATAATATGACCACGTGTCGCATCCGTACCACAAGAATTTACAGTCAAAACTATGAGTATTAAAAACCATTTCAATGGCAACACACCCTTATAGGCGTCGATGCTTCCAAGCAGGATAATTGCCGGACCCCTGAAGATTTCCCAGTTTGTAGTAATATTAATCGAATATACGCGCGAATTGGCGAATGACCTGTATGCGCTTTGGTACACTTAATACATGATCGAGGCCGGCGGTTTGTGTCCAGCATTCGTTTAAATGACCGGACAGAGAATCGTTATCGATCTTATTCATGGCTGTAAGAGGTTGCACACAGCCGCCTGTTCACGTTAGTGTTAGCCTATTAGGCCTCTAGCAACTTAGAGGTTCACATTGGTCAACAGTATATCTGTAGCATCTTTTCGTTCTGCGAGTCATGCGAGTGTGCTGCGAATCAGGCCCTTACGTGTAACGAGACCAACGTGCAGCCACAGAATGGAATATTTTTTTAGAACGCTTTCAGATAAGTTCACAGCCACTGATGGTGTACTCAAGGTATGCTGGCATTCGTCAAGGCAATACCCTTTCATTAAGGATACTGCAAGCTTCCAGAAAAGTCCTTTTCATTGCGTACCACGCTATCTTACTCTACTGGTATGCATAACCCATTCCTAGGCTGGACACAGCACATGTCACCGTGTTTTGGGCGTAAAGCTGCTGCTGTGGCACTGTCTACAGTAATGAAATTCTAATCGATAATTCAGCCAACTGACAAAATCAACAGTTGCATGACTGTCAGTTATTATGGCAGTTGTTGCACTGAACTTGGAAGCAGGAATTGACAGGAGCAAACACACGTGTCACATTTCATCAGCGATCAGTTCGGTTCTCTAGCATAATTATCCAGTAGCCTTCACTCAAAACCCCTGCATTGTTCTAGTCGGCGGATCGCAGCAAGAGCAGATGTGGCGGTGACAGATTTTTGTCAATACTCATCTGATCGGTAGACGCCTACCATGACTGTCCCACCGAAAACTACGAGTAAATTTTCGTCACGAATTCGTAAACAGGAAATCATACGGTAGACGGCTGAAAATCCGTTTGGTCAGATGAATCGATTTCAGCCTATTTACTATTTTCCTCTGTTATTTCAGCCCCATTAGCCTACTAGACTATCCGAAAACTTTGAATCAATCCGTATCAAAACACGATGCCTAACACATGAGTCACAACGGCTATTGTGTTATCAGCGAATTTGATAGTTGTTTCTACAGTTCTCTCGCGGGTGATGTCTAGCGTTCCGTGAAAATATGCGGCTACACCTCAACTGCTAAAATTTAGCTTTGACCGAGCTTCCAAAAATGGGAACCTGTTGCAGGCCATGTGATATTTCAAATCATACTCTGTCTGGAAACACGGAAAGATCAAAGGTAACAGGCAATACCAGCGGGAAACCATGGTCTGGTATTCACCTAATAAGCTGTCAACAACTCATTAGCTAGAGAACCACTGAGTGATCACTCCTACTGGCGAACAAAATAGTATTCACTCAGGACAGTTGAACCCTGTGCAAGCACCTGACTGTTCAAAAATCACAGGTTGAATTCCACATCTTTGAGAAAGATGTCTTCTTTGCAAAAGAAGACCTTCAACATCAAAATCTTATTAGAAATTGCGCTTGTCAGGTTCTCAGCGCAGTACATAAGTCTTGTGATTCTGATCCTCATCACAAATTTAGGCAAGGTCTTTCAGATCTAGGTAATTCCAGTTGATGTTTTTCCAAAGCAACACACTCAAGTTTAAGAATTTGTTTGCATGCATAAAAATGACAAAGATGAGACTTTCTAATGGAAACAGTCCTTAATTCTGAACCACCCCGATTATCGACATTAGACATGAGATCCTAATTTTTTGAAAAATACAAACTTCCCGCCTGCATGAGACATCAGAAGAAAAGGACAGAATTATGTATCTCAAGAAATACACTCATTTGCAAATCAATTTGGTTTTGCGGGAGACTCACCTGGAACCCAGCTGAATCTCTCCATGCATGGAAACATCACAAACGAGAGATTCAGCTGGGTTCCAGGTGAGTCTCTCGCAAAACCAAATTGATTTGCAAATGAATGTATTTCTTGAATTTGGGTTGACGAAAACTCGGGGACTGCGCCTGCCTGATGAGCCCCAAAAAGGGCGAAACCGGTCGTGGGCTGTCGAAGAATTTTCAGCAACTTTATGAGTAGTACATTGCGTAAAATTATGTATCTCGTTCACAAGCTGTAGAAGAAATTTACCCGCCCATGAAAAATTGTTGGTTAATGTTCCTCATTCTGCTGAAGGCACTAGCACTGGTTGAACTAGAGGAACCCAATTTCGGGAGTCTCGGGAAGTCGTATTCCCATAAATTTAAGTTTTTTTTATTTTACAGACTGTACGTACTATTCACATGGAAAGAGGTGTGTTTGAAGTCAGCGCGCATCCTAAAATGCGCTGTTAATAGGTTAAGTTCATCGCATATTAACACTAAGTGTCCACGGGTCATACAATAGCAAGCACATCCAGCTGAAACCGACTGTCTCCAGAGACTAGCAAAGAGCTTGAATTTATTGTTGGAAAACTGGACCATATTCCTCAGTTGAAAATGATAGTACGGCATGAGCTTACATAATATAGTAAAACGTTATAACTCATCCCTCCCCAAAAATGAAAGGAGCATCTTCCTGGAACAATCTGATGCCACGTTCTCCGTGGTTATATCCCGGCGCGTGTTTGCACGCAAAACATTGAGCCCTCATGAGTCTGCTGGACTTGTTAGACGGACAGGGGGTTAGCACATGAAAATCATGCTGGTTGATATAAACAATGTGTTTGATATCCCCTAGTCAGAACCTTTTGAGTCCCTCGGGAATTACATGTTCCGCTGAGTATAGCACCGAAAACTTAATAGATGAAGGCTTTAGGTTTCCCCCAATTCAAGAAAGCGTTCGTATATTTATAGACGTAATACACTACTCATTAGGTTGCTGAAAACACTTCGATAGCCCATCACCTGTTTCTCCCTTCTTGGAGCTTATCAGATAGGCGTAGTCTCCGAGTTTCCGTCAGACATCATAAACAGAGGTCCAGCTGGCTTCTAGGTGAGTCTTCTGTCAAAACCAAATTGATATGCAAATGAGTGTATTTGTTGTTCGTACATTTCTTTGGTCCGACTTTAGGACCACAAGCCTCAGTTTGGTGTTGTCTTTACTGACACCGTTCTGTGAACGCGTTGCAAGCTTGCTCAGCTGATTTCGTCTTGGTTTCATTCTGTTTAGATAGTGTAGTTGCCAATGAGTTATTTGCGCCTAATCTGGGGGAACGAACCTAACAATTGGGCGTTTCAAATAAACAATGTTAAACACTTGCGGTGGCTGCACAAAGCAAAACGCCCACTGCCACATGGACTATTTTGATAACAGAGCAAGTTTGTTAGCAGTTAGCTGTCTTTGGCCCCTAGTTTGTTTGCGTACACCCAAAACTGCTATACACACGTCCATTGTAGTCAACAAGAATACAGGCGAACAATGTCTTGTACGAAAATACGGTTATTGCTAACTTGAGATGACAACTCGAACTGGTATTTTGGTAGAAGTAGCGGGTAGTTCAATTAATCACAGTAGCCATGATGCGAAAAGCATATTCAGAGCCTCCTCCCCCGACCCTTTTTGATTTATCGCCCACCTTTGGTATCTGAACTTCCTTATAGGGCGACAGGAAACGATGTGCTTAATAAAACTGAGACAACTCACATTTTCCCAAACCCGTATTTTTTCTTCGGTTGGATTGTCCTACCGACAACACCCGAGAAGATAATTTGGATATGGAGAAACACGTCCCACCGAAAAACTCAAGTTTACTCCCAGTCCTGTTACCACCTTTTATCCAAAGGTTGTTTGATCATAATACATTCACGCAATTCTGGAAAGGAAAACACCGATTTTTCCTTAATTTCCCACTTGTTGAATCGGCACGCAATCACACCTCCGCAAACGAACCTCAAGTGTTCTAATTAAGAAGGAAAACTCATTAGCTCCGGATTGGGCATGAATCCGATTTGTCTCTCACCCATCTCCCGCAACTCGCTTATCCACCGCGCTCGCCTACAAGAATGATCAGTTCATCGGGTGTAGCAACCGAACGCCGTGTTAATGAAAACACCACATGGCTCCACTTCCTCTAGCCTGGATGGACCAGTTTTGACGACTGGCCACCCACTCCAAACCGTTGGCTCAACCCAACTCTGGAACACGCACGCAACCGCACTGATTACAAGTAATTAATGAACGGCAATCAACAAATGGTCGCAATCAACCAACCTGGTTGCATCAAACGGAGAAGGTCAACGACATTGCAACGGTTACGTGGTGGTGGGTAAATTTTTGTAAGCAACGGGGTGTCACGCGAACTCCTATGCATTTACGTTAGTTTGACTACGTAAGGGATAAATATTGTTCTTCCCGTCCGTCGTTTTGTTTGGATGTTGGCGAGTGTGAGCTTAATTAAAACGAAACTTAAGGTTCTGACTACAAACAATTTAATTGTAAATTACAACTCACTAGCAGAAAAATCTTCGGTTAACCAAGTGCTATCAGCGGATGGAAGGGAAAAGGTTTTCTACATTATAAAATATCTTACCGGTTCATCACAAATTATCTGTTAATTTAATAGCTATTTTCGTTACTAAACTGAAATTCTTCAAATAATATAAAGCGCAGTTTTGCGAGCAAACAAAAGAATATAATCGATAAAGCTGTCTCTTAGAACGAACAAATTCTTGATTCGGGGTAAACTTATTTATTTTTCCGACACGTATTATCTCAAGAAAGTTTTTATTTCAGGCAACAGGAAAGTACTCAGATGTGCTCCCCCCGATTTGTGTGATACGGAGTCAACAGTGGTATGAACGGAAAGCTAGTGCTGCGGGTTCCATATCCACATCACACTCGTTTGAACAGTCCTCATCCTGTCTTGGCACATTTAATCTGCTGCAGCCACACCATGGAGGCCGTTGGAATCGGGCTTCGCTCTTATAAGCGGTGCATATTATTGGCCATGCCGAGGTAAGAACTTTTTTTCACAACATACAATCTGACTAGAAACTGAAATTTGTGTGACAGGAACCGGATATGATGCAGAATATAGAAAGAGGTCAGTGGAGGTCAAGATATGAATGTCAAAAGAGTTAGGTTGTTGTCAGACAAACAGTTGAGTGGGTGACCAACCATTGGGTTAACACAAATTCAAATTCGCACGAGTTCCTTATGTATGCAGAAGTTGGGTAGGTGGTGGTAGATTACGTCTATCTCCACTTCAGCTGTGAGCTGGTGTTCTAAGGATTGGAACCGAGTATTAATCAGCCGTCGGATGCTGCAAACGTACCGATCTACATCTTTGCTTGAGCTTGAAAGAATGAATCTGTTCTCTTACTCTGTAGGGGAATGTCTCGTTGTACGAGAAACGTGTGATTTTTGTAACAGCTTACGAAGCAATACACATCAGAATTGGTTTTGGCTGTTGACAACTCATCAAGCAGCTCCGATCTCACTAAGGAACCCGCCACAAACATAGTCCCTGCATAATTCTTTTATCTTCGGTCAGTCCGTACTCCATTAGAGGAAGATTGACATGAAACTGATTCCTGGATACCATATAAAATTTCCTCTTGGTTTCTCTAGAAACCAACACCGTAAATAGGAACCAGGCAGAGCATTAATTATACATATGGACTTGTTCCAGGTTGAACAAGGTATATGGACAATTCTCAACAGATATATTTTGGCCTTTGTGGCGTTTTCTGATGTTTTCCGTGGGGACCTTCAGTCGTTTATTTTCTCAGTGTTTTACAATCGAGATCGAGGAGAAAAACGCGGACAACACGTTTAACTGCTTCGACAGAGGCTTTGCTAAGCGTAAGACGTGTAAGTCTGTGAGCTTGAAAAATGCCAGAAGACGCGGAGTAGTATCCAGAAGGCTACCTTAGGCTACCATTTCGCTTCAGTTCTTCACTTTAATCTGTAAGCGATATAAAAGAAACCCGACCCCATTTGACATGCCGCCACACATGGGACTGGTACAGTTTATTCCATCTACTAATTTAGGCTCGGGGGGTTAATTTCTCACTAGTACTGACAGGCTCAAGTTGTCCAAAAAACAAGTGATATATGGATAATGTTGATAAGAGAAACTGTGTTACTGACCGTTTTATTACCCGTATACGGTTTGAGTCTGGATTGCCCAAACCAATGAGCACTTCCATAAGATCTTGGTGATAGGTGTAAGGTCTTCTACCAATTTTTGAACTTCACGGATCCTGAAGGCATCTTTGCAGATCTATATCTTTAGTCTATGATGAAATTGCTAATAAAACGCACCAAATTCATTACCAGAATACAAAAGGTCTTAACTTCTTTGTAATATCCGCCCCATAAACATTAAACAAAAAAACAGGTGAATGCACGATGAAGAGTAACAAATAGAAAGCTGAATTTGGGTGGCTGAAACTCGGGGATTACGTCTAACTGATGAACCCCAAGAACGGCGAAACTGGTGGTGGGCTGTCAAAAAGTTTTCAGCAACCTTATAAGTAGCGCATTACTTCTGAACAACAGCTTATTGCGATAGTGCGAATATCGCACCAACTGTAACACCTGATGCAGCACATTCAGTTGGAGCGCACCATGTAAAATGGGAGATTCAGGCGGATTCAGTTGAGTCTCTCGTTGAAACGAAATTCGTGTTCAACTGGGAGTATTGACGAAAAACCTGGATTATTTACACCGAGAAGGACCCTGACACTCAACACTCTGGTCATCCTAATGGTGCATCGAAACAGGGCGGAGGGCTTACACCCAATCAGTAGAATGAACAAACTATCGGTAGACCCATCGGATCATCCTGCAATTCAGGTCGAAATTGAAACCTGCGAAGCAATATAGGCTTAATTCAAGCCAGGCAAGGCCGGAAGTGGTGGTCTAATGTGGCCCCTGATGGGTCACTGCTTTCGCAGTTTTAGAGCCGCACACACCGTGGAGCCTTCTGCATTCGGAAAAAGCTATCAATCTGAACTATATAGCTGATGCAGTACACCCTGATTTTTACTGCAGAAGCCTGTTTTCCTACTGTAGTTCTTAAGAGCCGCTCATAGCTGAACGGTTATGCTGAAACCACTAGCTGAGAGGATGCAGGCTCGAAAATCCCTGGAGTTTCGTGCCCAATAAAGATGTAACAGCTGCACTCTGCTTTTTAGCTTTTCACCATAGATCCGCTGCACTCACTGGGCGAAATCTCAACCGAAAATCCCGATATCTCCTCACACAAGCGGAGAGTCGAGTGGAAGTTTTCTGCATCAATCGAAAATTTTGCAACATATCTTGCCAGTGAGCAATTCCAGATCAAATATGAGAGTTGAAACCGAGTCATCCGGGAGCAAGTTCATGGTCTCACCTTATAAACCATCATGTCAATGCCTAACATGAATACTTATTGATCGCGAACTCAGTATACGGAGGCTTCCCATTTCAGTAGTCTATTAAAATTTTTTAGTTTCTATCGAGTAGCGAAAATGTAGCACTGCATCCCTCAGAATTTTAACCTTTATCTACATTTTGCTAGTTTCAGTTTCACTGGATAAAATAGACTGTCAGAACTTAATTGATACAAATGATCTCCTAATGAACAACCTACCAATAACTAAAATGCAGTATGTTCAGTGTTTTTTGTAGTGAACAACGGGCAACTTTATTTCTCAATGCAAGTCGATGATTTTGAATTCAATTTTGGTGGCTACATCTGCAGAAACAATGGAAATGCGATCGAGATGAAGTCATTGTGCATACGCTACATGTCGAGCGTTCTATGACAATCCAGAATGATGCAAAACTCTCGACTGGCACCCTGATTCTCCGTAAAACACTTGAGATACTTATGTATAAGTTATAGGGGGGAAGGGCGAAAGGATGTGCATGTTAAGTGTCTTCATTTTGATTCCCATTCAAGTCCCAAAGATTTCGATGCTGGGTTAATATACAGGGTTCACAACTTGTTGAAAATGATTACCCGTGTGAAATCAGGCGGAAACGCATATAAACTACCTGGTCGAGGTAACGGTGTGGAAGTGTAGAGCAATAATGCGTAGCTGATAAGTGGGGGCTTCGCCCAGCCTTTTTTCTTTGCCGTTCTTCAAACTGCTTCCGCAGTCTTCCCCCGAAGTTGAATAAGTACATAGAAATGCACTCGTCAAACAAGCCTTTTGAGGTTACAAAGGACTGTAAAGGTATATAGGGCGTTTTTTAAGTTTTCAATCAACCAAGATACTGGTAGCGAAGAAAATTATCCGTATATTTCATGGTGGTCTTAATCTGAAAAAATCTCTTCCATTTATAAATGCATGCGTCAAAAGTAACCAGAGAAAAGTGTGAAAAATGGGCAGACAAATGAGTCGAAGGAAATAAAGCCGAATTAAAAGTAAAAACACAGTGTAACGGATTCGTCTTTTTCTAACAGTAAAAAAACTGCGAAGAAGTTCCACACCAGAGAAGACGGATAATGATTTGAATCTGTTACACGACTTCATCGGGTCCGAAAATCCACATCACATGAACGAATTTTTTCGCTCGGAACCTGTTTTTGCCCAGTATAACATTTACAAAGTTTGTATTACGGACTGGGGAAGAAACCAATTCTTGTTTTAGTCTGTCGAAAGCCTATCTGGCTCTATGAAAATAGAAGGAGGGGCCTGAAAGATACGAGCGTCATTTTCGGATATCCTGTATAGTTTAGCACATCATTCATGCTTTGCGTTCAGCAACATACTATACTGGTCTGGTCCGGGCAGTGAATCACTGGTTCAGTTTTTGCACCGTAAGTACCTGTTGAATCAGTGATGCACGCTAGCCTTTTAGGGGGGGGGGAGTGAGCGAGTGAATGACAGTCCTATTTTTTATAGTGCGCACTGAATCTTTTGAGTCTTCATCTTGGAAGAAATCAGGCTTCGAGTTGTTTTGTCTATAACATTCTAGCCACCATCCAACACGGGATACCAGCACCCGTCTGTGTAAACATAGTTAGCACTTTCCGTCGCATAAATAAGATCGTCTCGAAATTCGAGGTCAGCGCAAGCTTACCCAGTCCTAATCGCGATAAAAGCCACCGTAAACTCAACTTGATTCAAGCAATTGTTCGCATTGTTTCCACCAGACGATCGACCACCAGACGACCGTTCTAAGCTGTGTCCCTTATTGAACCTTACGAAATACCCCGAGCTGCACGGATTGAAAACCTTTTTACGTTTTAAAACGGAAGAGCCATCAAAACTTTTCTGATATGATAAGCTAACTTTGAAAGTAAGAAAGCTTTCTATTGAGTTGTGGCTTGTTCGCTATGTTAGCAGCAACTGGAGTTAGACAAACCCCAAAGACAGAACAGCTCAATTAGATAACGATCCTAAGGAGTAGCGCTCAGGATTCGGCTGTTGGTGCACTTTGGGCCAATTCCCTTTTTACAAACGAACGCGAGGCAACGAAATACGAATGAACAGGAAAGTCCGATCGCACAATTGGTGCATTTCACAATAAAATCGTACTTGAAAAATTCGCATACGCAGTAATGTAAATCAGCAAGCGAAATCAGCTGAAAACAGAGCTTGAAATTGGGATTGAAGCATTTCTCTAAATATGAGCTTCAACCATTTCTTTCGAGGGAACGCCTAATGGTTTGGGAAAATAGTGCAGTACGATCGATAAGTTAGCAAGCAGAGGGTCACAGCCTAACTCCCCGCCTCTGTTTCTCGTGTTTCATTAGCATTGTGCTTGCTGCTAATTCACCAATCACGAGCACAATATTTGTTCCGATGTTCTCAGTTACGAAAAACGGGGTTTATGGCTCATAAAATGTCATCTGTCTCGAGGGGTGTGAATCATGCAACTTACGAGGAATCAGAAACATTTCAAACAGAATGCATGCTCATAAATGGATCGACCAATCCACCTGTTGAACAATGAAGTCTACCAGAAGACTGTCATTACCAAGAAAAAGTACTTCCTGCACGTAACTGCGGATGATGGGTGTATACTTGACAAATTGGCTTTGTCAGTCAAAGTGTCTGCCAAAGACAAGAGCCAACTCAACCAATCAGCTGAACCATCATACACTTTTTACCTGAAGGCATCAGGTCCCGCGCCGCTCTTTCTGGCATCATACAATTCAAAAACAGGAAGTAAGAAACAACCTAGTTAGCGAAAAGCCCGTGCGTGTTTCTGTCGTTAAGTGTGGTTACAGAATCATGTGTTTAAAAACTTCCCACGGAACTTCGTAATGCACTACTCATAAGGTTGCTGAAAATTCTTCGACAGCCCACGACCGGTTTCGTCCTTCCAGTTCGGGCTTATCGGGTGGGCGCAGTCCCCGTGTTTCCGTCAACCTTATGTTCTACTTGAAACCAAATTGCACGAAATTGGCGAAATACACTCATTTGCAAACAAATTTGGTTTTGCGAGAGACTCACCTGGAACTCAGCTGAATCTCTCGTTTATGATGTTTCCAAGCAACTGAATGTGCTGCACCAGGCCGCCGCATGTTTCAGTTGCTACGATATTCGAGATATCGCGAGTCTCCCGTGAAAACCAGATTGATTTGCAAATGGGTATATTTGTCGAAATCAGTCCAATTTGGTTTCAAGTAGAACATCAGGTTGACGGAAACTCGGGGACTGCGCCTACCTGATAAGCCCGAACTGGAAGGACGAAAGGGGTCGTGGGCTGTCGAAGAATTTTCAGCAACCTTATAAGTAGTGCATTACGAATATACATGTATCGCGATATCTCGAATATCGTAGCAACTGAAACATGAGGCGGCCTGGTGCAGCACATTCAGTTGCCTGGAAACATCATAAACGAGAGATTCAGCTGGGTTCCAGGTGAGTCTCTCGCAAAACCAAATTTGTTTGCAAATGAGTGTATTTCGCTAATTCCTACAGAACTGTCACAGTAATTGAGCGGATAAAGAGGACACACAGGGTAGCTATGGTTCGTGTGCTTCATATCACAGAGTAACGTATAGATAGAGGAAGCTATCATAGAACGGCGTCAGAGAAATGGAACTACAAATGGGGAAACCGAATCCTGAGCTTGACATAACCGTAGCCAGGGCTAGATTCTGCTACTGAATGTACTGGATTGGTGAGTAAAATTCAAGTGGTGACTCTGGTTTTGAGTTTCGCTCATGAACGCGGTAGTGCGAAAACTGGGTTACTTCGAAGGCCCCGCAAAATCGGGACAATGATTAAAGGAACTTTGTTTTTCAATATTGATGACATCTTATCAGCCTGGCCGCTTGTATTTGAGTTTGGCGGAGTTTTGTGTGATTGCACCACAGCCAGGTTTTCCAAAGTTTTGCGGAAATTCCGCTGTGGGAAAGAATACATGTAGATATAACCGGGATAAATACCGCCGTCTTGAAACTTCGAAAGACTCAGCAGGGACAATTTTGTGGGTCGGACTGAATGCTGGTGTTTCTCCTGTGTGCCAATGCTAAGGGATATTCTCGGACCTAAAAGAGTGCAGCTGCAACTGACAGAGTGTACTGAAACCTCCCCCTAGTGGAAAGCCAGTGTGTGGAATGTGGGGTGCAAACTATCTAGTACATAACTATAAATTCAAGTGTATTTTTATCTCACGGCTTGAGTTTGGTGAAACAGGAACCACTGAGGACGTTTGAATGGCTTATGATTGAATAAAGCGCATCGGTTGATCTTCAACCTACCAAAAGGGGTCGTATGAACCGAGACAGTCGTGGGTGCTAAAAAATGACCGTTTTTTTGTTGGCTGTATCTATCTCATCCTCAAAATATTTTAAGAAAGTCGGTGGTTTTAAGAAGATCAACCGACGCTTTTTTTAACAGGGATTTATCACCACATCTTCTGTCATCACTGTTCTCTGTAAATTAACCTACATTTGGACAACCCTGGTGTTTGACCTGAGTGGCCTTTCGAGGAAAATCAATAATTCAAAATCTGCCCACCGATTTTCAGCAGGTACGAATACTTTGAGAGAAAAGAGAAGTATGAATGTATATCAACCCTGTTGCATTGTACCTTGTAACTAAGCCAATGTGATCAGCCGGAACGCCTGATCCTGGCACGTTTCAAACGTGCCTGGCGGAAGTTTCCGTTATGTGTTACCTACATGGGTCAGATAGAATCACTTTGAGAATTTTAGACAAATACATGGCTGGAATGAATGCACGATGGCGATATTATTGTTCGGAGTGGGAAGGTTCTTCATAGCGTAATTTCTCATCACCGCAACATACCACGTATCAGGGGCTGGAAAGGTAATCGGTAAGACACTAGTTTTCCCTTTCTTCTCCATATAGTTCACTCATTTATCGGAATGAATCAGATTCGACCCTATTCACTGAATCGACCTATTAATCGTAATTGCCATAGACATCCAAGTGTAGTACACAGCTTGCATTTATGGGTGGCAGGTCATCATCTTTGATCAGCTTTAACAGGCCTGTTACGACATGCAGTCAAAAACCCATTTCCTCCGGCGTTGAGCAACAGAGAATATTAGGTTCAAACTGATAATGTGTTCACGCAACACACTAACCTAATCGATCCACTCCAATGACCTCTCTTGCCGACTACATTGTGTGTACCGCTTGAACATCCGGGTAAGCAGGACGGGGCAGCGTTGAAATGGACAAATCCTAATGGAACACAATGGATAAGTTTGCTGACATTGCGTAACCTGAGCCACCAATCATTTGACGAATGGCATTACGCTGATAATTTTCTTGCGACTTACAATGGATGATTTTTAAACCTGTTCCACATCAGCAGAATCAGAGCCAGCTCCACTATGTAGCACACTATATAACGCAAATTTGTTTGGAAGTAAAGAGACAGGGTCACTGCTACTTTGCTGCACACTTGTCTTCTAAGTACATTGAACAGCCGGCTCAACAGCAAGTAGGAAATGAGTGCTTTGGGGAGATGCAGGGCACACCATTCATTCACGGAAATAAAAAAGCTGTCTTTGTGATCTTGACGTGTAGTTCTTTGACACTGTTGGCACTGAAGAGTTTCCAGTCAGATCATTAGGTCTGATCTCAGCGCTTGACATGCTATGAATAAGTTTGTGCATGTTTATTTCAGGTGCATTAATGAAAGATTCGGGATACTTCTGACCTGAGTTTTGGCATTTCCGGTCAAGAATGACTTCATATGCAATCATTACTCTTTGCAATATGCAGACTATTGCAATCCCGGTTTTTGAGAACTCCAGGATTGTTTATTCGTCCATCATCACCGCAGAATTTATTCGTAAACAAGGAATTCAAACGAGGAATTCAAATGAAGTCCACTTCAATCTTTCGTTTGTAATATTTACAACTGAATGCCACACACAAATTCCGCCGCGTGTTCTAGTCGGAGCGGTATTCATTTGAAATCGAGGTGTTTTTTCTTAGCGCCATCGTAATTTGCAAAGAAGTATTTGCTTGCACATAAGTCCAATTATACGTTCAACTGCGAAATCAGGTCGACAAGAATTGACCATCCCCATTAGTCGCAGAAGGGAGGGAACGGGGTTTCCATCAAGCTTTAGTTAGTTTTACGTCAGACGAACTAAGTTACATTTTACAGTGCCTGTCATCATATCGCTTATGGTCTCCCTACCTTGAAAATTGGTTTTCTGTTGTTTGTCTCGTCGAAAACATACTTTAAGACGTTTATTGCGTGAGTCTATAAAAAGGCTGAACAGAAGAGCCCATCTGGTGATTTGAAAGGGTCCATAAGAAACTACATGTATCATGCTTCTCGTAAAAGCTGTAGGAATAAAATTAACTCATAGTTGATATTCTGATGCCTGGGGCTAGATGATGGATCAGATTATTCCAGAGAAGCTCCATTCGAAATAAAACGAGCAAACCCGTGTGCCGTTTTGATCATTTACTCAAGCACCGAATTGCCGATTAGATTTTTTGGTTTTCTCTTGCGTTATTCGTTGCTAGTTGGTAAACTTTGTTGTGTTTTTTAAAAGTGACTGATTCGAATTCGTAAGGTATAATCAGTCTGGAATTAGAACTAGCTTCCTCAAATGCGGCTGTCCAAAACAGACGCTTGCGGTAGCTTTCTCGCATACCTTCACTTTTTTCATGGCCGATTGAATTACAACTGCTTCCTGATTGGTGAGAAATATGCTCTGCGCGTTTGGATTCGTGGATTCGTAGTGTGCAGACAAGCCCACCCGGGCGGCGTGATTAATTGGCCAATTAGCTCTTAGCATTGTTGTTCTAGTGGTGTGCGTGAGCGTGAGATGGTATCACTGTCAGTCTACGTTTCCTTATCCCAGTGACATATTGTACGTACCCTAGGTTTTACGGGGTGGGAGTGGGGGTGCTGAGGTTGGAATTGAAGGGCGAATAGTATAACCTCCGGATGGTAGCCACGATACATCAAAACGGAGGGAATACACTGAACCGACATAGTTTGCTGCTGTCTGCTAAGGACAGCATTAGAAAGCCGGAAGACTTCCAGGTTAATGGAGTAGTCCTCAACTGAGATGTTCACATTCACATGCCTTGGTCATAAGGTTTAATTCCAAATTCCGCATCTTTGTTGCAGTGTAGAAAAGGCTGAAATTCGGCTCAACCTTCTTATACGAATGGAACCGAAGAACACGAAGCCAGTCACACCAGGGGTAAAAGTTGCATCGAGCTTCTCCATCAGGCAACTATTATGCTTGTCCGAGCCTCCATTTGATTGTGAACGTCCTACAAATTTGTATTGTTCCAAAAAGCAACCAACCAGCAATGAGTCGTTCACACGAGGTGAGGTGCTAGATGAACCCCCGCCAGAGCCTGTCATTGAGCATACGTCTTCTTCATGCTGCCCACCTGAACTATTAAGCAGATTTGTGAGTTTCATTCAGCAGCAGCAACAACAACAAGAACATTCGGAAAAGGACTATCTCTTAACTTCACGTCCATTTATGCACCATTTATGGCGGTTCTCTGAGTTGTTTGGGACGGACGATGCATGTTTGGAAAACTACTATTCCAAGAGGAACCTTGGACCTCCAACAACCTTTGTCTCTCTTCAAAATGGAGATGGCTCGGTGAAAGCGAGCAGACAATCATCTGGCCACAAAACTTCTGGCGGACTGGATGCAACTCGATGTAACCCAAACATTTTGACTGGAACTGTACCAGAATCAGCTGCGGATGATTTACCCCCGTTTTTTCTCCACAGCAATGGTGAGACAACTGTTTTGAAGTTGGATAATTTTCACTTATAGGATGTTTATGACGCACCAGAAAAGTATTCACTTAGACATGTTTAGCATAAGAAATACAAGAGTTGAAGAGAAGTAAATGCTTACTTAATGAGGGAGTAAGCACTTTTTAGGCAAATGTTTGGTTTGCGTGCTGGCATCTGCTCAATTAAGAAATGGTTCGTTGGTTTTCACTGAACTAGAAGCTCAAATTGACTTATCACGTTTGAGTACCTTCAAAAGGCCTCATCGAGAAACACACGCTCGAGGCCTCACAAGAGCCAGTATTCAAATAAAAGAAAGTACGTTGGTTAAAGAAGAAACTTCGAATTGTTTCACAGATACAGAATGGTTCATATTCGTGGTGCCATTCAAACTTGAAAAGTTTCACGTACGAGCTATGGATGAACTATATTTGAAAAACCGTTCAGAGCATGTCAGACTGTTCGCCTTGGTTGAACATGAGATTCAAACGATTGTCAGATGAACTTGCTACTTGTAATAACATGTAAGATGCAAAGAGTGCTCCTGGACCAGGTTTGGCCCATGTTTAAGAGCATTTCTAGGAAGCAGTACGTTTTTGGCTTTAACTGGCACCATCCATTAAGTGAATCGGAACCCATTCTACTTTACTTGCTCTCCTATTCTGCACTCATCATGTTGACGTAGTGAGTAAACTTCCACCAGTTTCTAGACGTAATACACTGACCGTAGGGTTGCTGTGAAGTCTTCGACAGCCCACGACCGGTTTGGCCCTTCTTAGGGCTCTCCTTGTTGGCTCAGTCCCCGAGTTTCCCTCAACTGTATGTTCCGCTTGAACCCAGATTGCACAGAATTTGACAAATGCTCTCATTTGCATACGAATTTAGTTTTGACGGGAAACTCAAAGGAATCCAGCGGAACCCCACCTTTGTAATTATCTTCTTCAACTGAACTTGATACACCAAGCTGCTACATGTTTCACTTAGTACGATATTCGATATGCCGCAACACACTACTCACAAAGTTGCTGAAAACTCTTTGACAACCCACAAAGGGGTTTCTCACCTAAACACTGACCCAGACCTTTGTCGAACAGTTCAAACTATGACGAATTGACACTTTGTTAACTTGAGATCAGAAAACTTCCACAGGTGCCTGACGCTTGCTGGACAAATCTGATTGGTTAGCCATGGATATTTGCGGGATTCGTAGTCCACATCGCCCACTTTTGGTGAACAGTCTTCCTCTTGTCCATCATCATCATCATCATCATCATCATCATCATCATCATCATCATCATCATCATCATCATCATCATCATCATCATCATCATCATCATCATCATCATCATCATCATCATCATCATCATCATCATCATCATCATCATCATCATCATCATCATCATCATCATCATCATCATCATCATCATCATCATCATCATCATCATCATCATCATCATCATCATCATCATCATCATCATCATCATCATCATCATCATCATCATCATCATCATCATCATCATCATCATCATCATCATCATCATCATCATCATCATCATCATCATCATCATCATCATCATCATCATCATCATCATCATCATCATCATCATCATCATCATCATCATCATCATCATCATCATCATCATCATCATCATCATCATCATCATCATCATCATCATCATCATCATCATCATCATCATCATCATCATCATCATCATCATCATCATCATCATCATCATCATCATCATCATCATCATCATCATCATCATCATCATCATCATCATCATCATCATCATCATCATCATCATCATCATCATCATCATCATCATCATCATCATCATCATCATCATCATCATCATCATCATCATCATCATCATCATCATCATCATCATCATCATCATCATCATCATCATCATCATCATCATCATCATCATCATCATCATCATCATCATCATCATCATCATCATCATCATCATCATCATCATCATCATCATCATCATCATCATCATCATCATCATCATCATCATCATCATCATCATCATCATCATCATCATCATCATCATCATCATCATCATCATCATCATCATCATCATCATCANGCAAGGCAGCGGTGTTTGGCAGGAAATGCAAATGCATTACCATTTCTACGGAACAAGTCACCATATGTTCCAAGCCCCAACCTGGAGGACCAGGAGACTGTGTTCGTCATACCTCTAACCATTGACCAACCTGGTATGAGAAACTCTGTGAGTATCGCGGGGACATCCCCCAGTATAGCTCAATGGGTCGCTGAGGTGCGCAAACCGTCACACCACGGTAAGGTCCAGTCTCTGCGTGACGGCTCCTCTTGTCCAGCGGGTTTCAGTCATCCTTGTGTTACCACCTGTTGTGTCAGGCATGTCAATCAGTTAACAACTGCAGCACAGCATTGGCTCGCAGCTCGGCAAAGTGCGACAACCAGCTGCATCGCTCAAACTGCGTGGGCGTCCACTTCTTTCAGCCGTGGCTATTTAGGCCTGTCCACCGCAAGCTGCCTGAGGTGGCACAGTCGGAACATATTTCGTTCTCATGGTAACCAACAAGACTGGTCATGACTCTCTTGGGAGAAGTGAAGATTTGAACACAGAGATATTCATTTGCTACAAAAGAGCAATCGTACGATTGTTTGAGCTGCCGGTTAATGGAATGGTTTTGGACGCGTCCTTAAGCTACAACCAAAGAATCCGAGAGTGTGTTTACGATTTTTCTAATGGTATCCCTGCCTGAAGCTATGATGAATGACGTGGCACTGGATGCGGATAGTGTAAGCTACATATCACAAAGTTAAGTACGGTACCATTTAGATTGGTGGACATCCACCATTACATCACTGGGAGTCATTTAATGTGAAACAGCAGGACGCTCAGAAGACATTCCAGTCCTGTGACCGCCTGTGGCATCACGATGAGTTGTACTTTGTGTAAAAAGTAAAAACGGTGTACTCAGCTTCCTACATAAGGCTCCGCGAAGGTCTACTGAAGTGAAATAATTCTATATAATGACGACCTTACGAAACACATTGTGAACATTTTCACTAACAAGATATCGTATGGGACAGGTAAAAAACAGTTGTTAATAACTTGTGAGATTCGTTCCTTTGTACTTTGATCCACATCAAGCAGCTGTTTCCTGCGTGGACACTTGCGATGTGCATAGAAAATCGGAAAACAGTTGACGGCTTTTTCGCTCTTATCGAAGTGACTGTTGTTACACTGCAAAATTATCACGACACAGCAGCCGGGTCAATAGTAAGATATCTTTATGTTTAATGTTTTGCGCAAAAATATCTCACTCTCCAGATAGAGTGTGATGCATGGACGTTCGCATAATGATCGGGCACGAAGCGACTGACTGTTATTAGTGAAGCATCAACAAAGTGAGATTCTCAGTATAATATACCTTACTATTCCCCCCATGTCTCCAATTAGTTTTCCCCAGCATTCCGTCACCCTCACACCATTGCACACGATGCCAAGTGAAGCTGAAATAGCTGTCTAAATATTTACGCTCGATAAACCTCACCACCTAAGTAATTTGTTCTACCAAAGATTCTCCGGATCTTTGATGCTCACAATCGGCAACAAATTGTTTGAATTATCGATGTTTTACACATTTGTAGGAAACACACGTGTTATCATACTTATACGGACACCTACTCCACATACCAAGTCATCAGCGTTCGTGCGGACGCAATTAGAAGTACGACATTCCTTCCAAACAGTGACGTCGCATGAATACATACGCCTAATGACCGTCTATCAAATTGTGGTGACTTGTTAATATGATCGATCGTGTACGGTGCGAAATTCTGTGACCCCAGACAAATGAGCAAATACTTGCACTATCCGTACTGATAATGGCTCTCAATCTGTTTTCAGATGCTTAAAAGAGGTCATCAGCGAATACTGCATCAACTTTTACTGACTAGCTAGGAAGAACAGTAACGTTAACTCTTACTTAGCGGTGATCACTCCAGTGTGCATTTTACATTATTTATGTCACAAATCAAAACGGCGTCCATGGATTTAATTGTGACTGCTCTGAGCTCGATTCCATGTGGTGCGTTACATCACAGAAGTATCTTCGTAAAAATCATTTCGAGTAGGGATACCATACAATTGAGAAGGCATGTAACCACAAAAAGTGAATAAAACTGGCGATTGCTTATCAGAATTTATTTGGCCCAGTGTACCTGACAAAATGTGAGGATGGAGACCACTTTCAGGCTGGAAGGCCTCTTGAAAACTTACGCCGTGCACGATGTTTGTGAGGATGTCATTGTCTTCTTAGTTCCGGAACCTGAACCTGCTCCTTCATATATGCTGGTCATAACTGCAAACGACCATTTGGAAGCTTGCTGAAAAAACAGAGAAACCCACTCTAAAACGCCCATCTAGAAGGAAGGTAGATAACGGTCTTTGTGGAGAGGTAAATGCTGTCGAGAGCATGGTATACAAGTGTTCATCCACTTACCGAATATCTCTCAAGCAGGAAATAGTTTGTCCCGGTTGTTGCTAAAAGAATATCGGCAACTCACAAGAAAACTTTCAATCGCCCGGACATTTTTCATTGGGGGACAAATAGTGAAGATTACGTTTTAGAATCTATTATTTCGACACTTTTTGAAATAAGACTTGCGGAAACCAACGATCTACCTTTATAATTAACTTTATGCCCTAATGAAACATCGACCAATAGTCCATGGTGCGAGAAAACTCAAATGAATTTCTTGCTTATATTACTCTGCGACAGAAGGTGCTCCGAAAATTTCACCTCATCGTGCACTTGAGATGACGAAATAGATGTCGAGATGTATTCCTTCTTTTGGCACTGATTACAAACGTGCAGGTTTAACCCATTTAGGGTCCACGGATCTTATCATTCTTGGTTCGTACTTGAACCCGAATGCGGTCGCATATGAAGATGAACAGTTATCTCAGAACGATTGTGGCACGAACGAGAGATCATTAAAACACCAGTTTTCTGTTAACCTTACCTTCAATTGCAAGGCGTATGTGATCTTTCAGGGGCACTAACACGTCATAGAACACTGTTCCAATGCGGTCTAGCGTGAGCGCATTGGTCTGGATGAGCCAAACCAGTTAAACCAATAAATTCGCGTATAACCTCTTCAAAATGTTAGTTGTTCACACATTATCCAGTATTTTTTACTTCTGGTCCTTGTAGCTGTTCATTTGACTGCTACATTCGATTTCCTGATCCCTATTGTTCACATGAATGCGTAATTCAGTGTGAGTTTTGATGTATTCAGTATCATTCTGCGCCAAAGTTAAACTGGTGAGCGTAGTTTGGAGCCGGCGACACTGTCTAAGTTTTTATGATAATTAGTGGCCATTCACGTTTGTGTCCATTTTTATCCATCCCTAATCGACTCGACTCGTTTCTTTTTCAGCATCTACCTATGCCTCCATTCCGATATTCTCGCGAGAAACCAGTGGAAAACAGTACCGTCGCCGAAAAGCGCGGACGGTGTTCAGTGATCATCAGTTGTTGGGGCTGGAACACCGATTTGAATCACAGCATTATCTGTCCACTCCGGAACGCATTGAGTTGGCCAATCGACTAAGTTTATCCGAAACCCAAGTAAGTGAAAATTTAGTGGGAAAAATCGGCTGTGAGTGAACATTCTACGCGTGTGATTCTTATTGTGCTAATTGGTTGGAAATCAGTCAACGTACGAGATTCCGATTATCAAGAAAAATTGTTTACTGACCAAATGATAGACTGACAGTAGAAATATTTACGTTCGTCTCTTGAGTTCTCTTCCACACTGGCATAGCAGTTCAAAAGTTCGAAGTTTCAACTTCTTTCTCTGATTTTCTCTGATAACGGAAATATGAGAGGCACCACAGTACATCCTTCACTAATTCCAAAAACTTCTGGACTAGCGGTAAAAAAAATTAGCTGTGGACTACGGCCGACGGAACAACTGTTGTTCCACGTAATCCTAATTCAGGCTGTAATATTCCATCTTCCACAACCACGCAAATTCCGTTTGCTCGACCTGGTTTTACTAGGCTCTTCGAGTGACAACTTTCATTGGAAGACCCTTAGGGTGACCGTCCATTCTTCAGGATTTCTTTGATAAAGTAACAGGTATTTGTTAAGTGAGCTTGACCGGGCTGTCTTGTGACAGGATAGGATGAAGTTAGGTACTGCTATCGGTTATAAAGAGGCCGGACCTGACTGTTTACTGTCCAGCACACAACATACTGTGCAAAAGTATAATAACATAGTACCGATTAAACAGTGCTGTTGAGGGACACATTTATTTTCAACCAGTATCATGGGTTAAAGATTTGTTCCTCTGTTTCAAGAATGTGCAAAATTTTTTCCAAGTGTTCCACTGATTCATATAGTTCCGCGGGAAAAAAATCCTGATTTCATCTCCAACGGGGCTTGAAAAAGATTGTCTGATGTTTGCCTGGTGCTTAACTTGTACTAGATCGTGGTATCCTAGAGTGCGAGTTTTTGGACGTCTTCATTCACAGTCCACTGGGTCATTTCAATTTAACTCTGGTGATCTGGAGAGAAGTCACACAAAAACTGATCATGCGAATCAGAACTTTTAACTTGGCGGATATATTAGCAATTTCTGGGCTTAAACAGTGGTTGACCAGGCTGGGATTCTTTTCGTAACATGATCACCCCCCTAGTGAAACAGAATACAGAAAATACTGAACCAGCATTTACGTACATACCTTCCTCAAAACTGCTCTGTCGGTCAACGGATGGTGAATGTGAGTCACTGGTTGCTGAAACAGTTGCAATTAAACTTTTGCCTCCAACATCACTGAATTGGCAACCAAACAGCGAATCAAGTTGGAAGTTTAAATGATAATCTTTATGATCCTCGCCAAAGTGGAAACATGCTCCTCTGTACGGAAAAAGTGGAGTACTAGCTAAGTATTATGTACCGCTGGAGAACGGATTGACAGGAGAAAACCATGTACCTGAAAGGACAGCTCAAATTATTGTCAAATAAGTGCAATGGAACGGTAGTTATGTGGTCAATAGTTTGATTGCACGCATTATCCTTTTTTCTGGAATGCTCCAGCTGTTTAGCGAAGGCAGTAACTTGGATATACGCCATGGGGCAGGCGAATGGTTTGTGCCACGTTTGTATACAGTCCCTGGCTCGTCTCTAGAGCAACGTGGCTGCCAGTGTTGCCAAGTTTGCCCCGAGTTTCGTGCTCCACTGCCAGGTCACAGTCAGGCCCTCAATTGGATGTTTGTAACACTTGCTTGGACGGGCACAGAGCTATGTAAAGTGGATGGTCATCTGCAATTCGAAGCATCTAGCAAAGTCGGCATAATTTCCGGGGTCGGTTCATCTGCCATGTGATTTCCTTCCTCCGAATTTCGGTGTTCCAACTGGGTGCTGGCAATGCTTTGGCCACATTGATGGCCAAACACGGAGAAACTCTTGAAATTTTTTGGCGCTGCCTACGTTTTTCAACCAGTTAGTGGCTGAAGCAGTGTGAATTCAGCTCTCGACAGGCAAGAATGTGCCTCATTAACTTCTTTCTGAGCAAAAGTTGGGAGAACGCAATCCAACCCTCCATATTTGATAAATTATTTTCTCTTTGACTAAAACAGAGGGACTTTTACAGTTGTCAAAGTAAGCGAGTTCTTCAGTTGCATCTGCAAATTCACCTGGATGAATGACCCATATTTTTAACTGACCCCGATTCGCAACAACTTTAGATAACACTACATTTTTCAGGCGGGAAAGAAATTTTGCTGATAAGAGTTGTTCTCAAATGGTTCCCATGCAAATGAGTGTACTATAACAATTTCTCAGTTCTAGCCTTTTCGAAAGGCAGTTACGAACGCGTGTCATCACAAGCACATTCAAAAGTATTTTGTATCCATGGCGTAACCTTTTTAAATTTATCAAGACTTCAAAATTACTGCTCCATCGGAGCCAAAAACCCAGGCGTTTTGAACGCAGAAAAGACAAATTGTGTCATTAATTTCTTTGCAGAATTTGTGAGAGCATTTGAGACAAAAAAATGTCCTAACCCATTGAGAACAGGTTGCGAAATGTATTTTGCACAGCACTGTAAGCGATATTGCAACTAGGGATACTTGCATCTCATTATTCATCTTCCAAGCTGACCCAAAATGATCTACAGAAAGTGTTAGTTTGGCTCTCCATATACGAGATGACAAAACTGACCCCAGGTTGTTTTTACATATTAGAAAAATCGTTTAATTTCGGAGCTTTTAACATCGGGACAGTGTGCTGATGCCTCGAACTGAAGTGAACTGGAGCAAACATCAAAAATGAGAAACAGACCCTGATAAAGCCGAAGACTGGCGGAGGGTAAAGCTATCTAGGCAAGTGCTTAGTTTTACAGTAAAGAATCTACTCATGTGTTTCATACCGACTGCTTTTTGACCTCAAATGCATCGTAATTCCTGGTGCTTCTGCATGATTTTCCCGCAGCGTAAGGGCCATCACGATTCTGCCTCTGTCTATCATCGGCTATCTATCAACTTCCCTTGGGAACTCGCATATGTTAGTTAGAGATGTAAGTATAGGCACTTCCTCAAAATTGTTAACATTCATCAAGGCGGATCCTTTATTAATGGAAGACGTCAAGGAGCTACGAGTCGAAAGCAACGGTTTAGCCAACTGCTACTTGCAGACACAGTAGGTGCTTTCACGCCAAGTAACTGAAATTCGGTTCAACTATGGGGCAGTAAATTCCATAAGAATTTCTAAAGGTTGTGTTTGTTCTCGGTATCATGTTTTTAGCCCAACAATTTTGGCTTACAAACGAAATATTATCAGTTTTGACTGAGCTCTAGCGGATATAAGGTAGAAAATAAGGGTGATCCTCCTAGCTATATGACAGTCAGTTTTCTACCTTTCATCGTTCTTGCGCCCCCTCGAACGTTATGGCAGGTAAGACGTGATTCTTGTACATTATTTTGCAGAATTGCTTCACTTAATTCTTAAAGGTGCAATTTTTCTGCTTAAGAAAAGCGTAGTTATATGATGCTCTCCGGGGATGTGCCTTAATTCAAGCCAGAGGTACAGACCACTTACCTGGACCGTTAACTCAGCGAGACATCAGTAAATGTATCTAGACTGAGTGCAGTTCGCCCCCAATTGAAAATGTGGTGCAGTCAGGATTTGTTCGAAATAACTATCCGCATTACAGCAACTACCAACTATCCATTCTTCCGATCGGAATATGCAGTGTCTATTTAATTTGAAAAAATACTGGTCTGAATAGCATCGAATCTTCCATACATCCATTTTAGGTGAAAACATGGTTCCAAAATCGTCGGATGAAACACAAAAAGATGAAACGTAGCTATGTCAGCTCTGGGCAAGATACGCAACAAAGTTTGCCATTATCTGGTAAGCGTGATGGGAACACAAACTATCCTGCAACATGCGGAACCAATTCCACTTGCTCGGGTACAGAGGACCTTGAATACGAAAGGACACGAAAAGTAGAGAACTTTCTCTGTTTGCCGCCATCTCCAACATTAAGTGCCACTGCATCCGAGACCTACGTTAATCTAGAGGCAGTGCAATCGGAAACTTGGAGAGCAAAACGTCAGATTGGCATAGACGCGCTGTGCAACCCACCGTCTAAAAAGGAATCCAAGTCGCTGGTGGCTTCTTCGGAAGCAGATGTTCCAATCCCGATCAAATGTCGCATCTCCAAATATGAATCCGCACAACCGGGAAAAGATCTGATGACATCATGTGGAGTCACTCGGGATGATAGTGATTTTGATGACATAAAGTCCTCTGTGTTCAACCCCAAGTTTCTCATGCAACACTATTTCCTCAATTGTCCAATCTCTTGGGGTGGTGTGACCAATCTGAGCAGTGGTTGACGATGTGGTGAGACATGTTTCATCTGCCCCGGTTACGTAACACCCCTCATTTGAGTTGGTGGAACACGGCCGCACAAGCATCATCCGCTGCGTGAGATGGAGTGTTACATGTTGGCATGTTTCTCAATCCACAAAGGATTAACTTCAACTTCGAGAATGCACGACGCACAACCAAATTTCGTCTCTTTTCATCATTTAAGCTTTCCGTGCATTATGTTGGCGACAATGTCAACCCCCAACCACCCTCTCTGTTCAAAATTTGTTTGTGCCTCCATTCTGTGCTATCCTGTTTCCAATGCTCAATGATGAATACAGTGGACAAAGCGATTTTTGGACAAATTCAGCGAAAGTAGTTTGATGGGTGGTGATTGAAACGTCCGAATAGTTTAATCGTAAAATCTGATTAGCCATGGTCTCAAAGTTTTCTACTTTAAAAGCTATCTTTCTTGGGACAAGCTTTGGACTCTAACAAAGTTGACAGATATTATAACGCAAAAAGCAGACCTTTCGAATGATCCTGCTCTGTACAGTTTATAAGTTCACTTTAGATGTCTACTATATGTCTGATATCTGTCAATTTTTGCTTTTACGTTGTGAATTACTTTGTGCACATGTATGGCAGCGCGTGGCTGGTGCTGGGATTTCAGCTGAAAACTTCCGAGTTTTATACACACCTGTGAAATGGGATCTCGGGGAATCGCTTCAGTTTGTAACTAAAAGCTATGCTGCACTCATGACTTCACGTTGTTGCTACTTTTGGCTTCTCACAAATTGGAATGGACTAAGTCCTCGGAATTGGACTGAGCTCATATCTGGCAGATAGCTGACCCCGTAGTCAGATTTATGGATTCGTGGAAGATTACCCGAGCCCACGGAGCCCCGGCTGCGGGACTGCGTCGGTCTCATATGAAGAATAATAGTGACAATAACAATGGTGTCAGTATTAATTGACAGGATTAGATCAGAAAATGAACGGGGCACGCCGTAAGATTTCGCAGTTTATTACCGGAGAGTCAAGTCAACAGTGTAGCCCTTGCGGAAGTCATAATTCTGATCCATCGTAGACAAAATTCATGTTTACACTACCCTGTGTTGTGAAAAGAAAGGGTAAAGTTGCATAATAGCATGGAAACCCATTAATTGGACGATACATTTATTGGGTAGTAATAAGCGAACAGTTGCTTTTCTAGTCAGGAATGTATACCAGTTCCCTTATTTATTCGAAACAGCAGTTTACACGACTTGAGATGGTGTATTATCGATGATCAATGGGCTCCAAACAGTAAGTTTATCGTGACAACCCCGAATGATAGGCCCTACGATGACCCATCCTTGAAACAGAAACAGTAAATTCGCCATTTTTGTTAGTAATTTCTCGACGGCAAGGCTACAAACATTCTACCGTTTCTCACAAGAATCTGTTGTTTGGCAAAAACACCTGAAAGTAATTGATCACTTGCGACAATAATCGCGGTAATTACCTAGAGGAAGCAGTACGAATATAACCATCGCCTGGAGGGTGTCAGATATTGTATCTGATGGTTTCAGAGTCCCACCGCATACTGACCCCTTCTTGACTTCGAAGATTTGATTGTCCCTCACACTGGACCTCAAGTGAAAAAGAGGCGACGTCATGATGCTGGAATGCTTGGCTGACTCATGTGCCAACGGATCCTCAGACTACTAGCTACCGGAGAGAGAGAGAGAGCCAAAACTCACCCGGACGGAAGCCCCATGTATGGACAAGTGACAGGTTGACACAATGAGCAAAGCAACACTGACGAGTGGCGTGGGAGAGTTCACATGTCAGCAAAAGTGAATAAACACAAACGAACTGTACACAGGAGGAATGCGCTCGGCCGAGTGCTAAAGATGATTTGCAGGCAGTGTTCTGACTGACGTAAACATTTAGCTAATTCTCTAGGTTGCACCATGGTAAAAAGAAACGCCCAACAATGGCACCTTAGTTCAATCACTGATTCCTATATTCTTAAAGTAAAGTCACCTCCGGAGTGGAAATGCTTTATTAACTTGCTCAGGGTATGGGCCTTTCAAGCGGAAGTGAAAAATAGCCCATGCATTTCATTGTCTAAAGCAAGCATAATTTTTAGGTACACTCCGCCTACTGTTGCATTTAGAGTAGCAGGAATTCATAACCAGGAGAACTTGAGTCTTGGGAGAATGGATCTATCTCTGCGAAAAGTGACAGGCGAATATTCATCTTCAAATGAAAGCAGTCAATTGTTGCCGCATTCACTTTAGCCCGAAAATACCCGGAAGTTAACTTCAGCCACCTTGAAGACATAGACTGGTGATAACATGGACACAGTACCAAAGTAACGATGAGACAAAGACGACAAAGGTTTGATGAACATAAGATGGACATGAACTCGGACTGCAGTAATTCTGAGGCAAAATTGTGTTCATGACACCACATGTGATGAACTTCCGGACACAATATGGCTTTTCTGCCAGAAAGGAAACGACGCCCGGCAGATGCTACGACGTGGTTGGTACAAATAAACTGAGTCGACAACCTTCACTTGGTCCATGGTTTATTAGTGACGGTTAGTCTGCATTAGATAATACATTTTACTCTGTTCCTGTCTGTGGCCACAAAGTGTTTTTTCCGGACTTTAAACGCTTACTGTCATATCGGCTCCATACATGTACCTCAATCCTTTTGAATTACCCTCAAATGTTCAGAATCTTGATTGTACCGGATTGTCTAATACAGGCCATCACATTTTCATCCTGTTCTACCTCGGCTTTGGTCAGTACCTTCAAAGTAACATTTATCGCCCTTCTAAATCATGAAGTCATAGAATAGTCATCATCCCTATGCCTTGAGCAAGTTTCCAACTTTGAAGAAGAGACTTCTTAATCGTAGACGTAGTGAGTCTATCCCTGACTTGAAGAATAAGCAACGCATTACACAAAACTAGCCTTTCTGCGTCGTCTGGAGGTAAAATGAAAAAAATGGGAGACTAGAGTGCCAATCCATATATTTACATTATTTATTTTTCAAGTTTTCTGAATCCTTCCCACAGCCAATTTTGCTGAAAGAGTTGAAATGCTTAGAATGCATCTCACCACATCAATTGTTATGCGCCGGACACGTTCCATAGATGATATCCAAATTTACATGGTTCAGAATATGCCAGACGATGCACTATGCATGTAAAACTAAACTATATTTACCGATCACGTACCCTATCTTCAACTTGATGTTTTCATACTTTCGTAGTAACCCAACTTTATCCCTCCTTTTTGGAAACAGTAAACCAGGCCTTCCATTAACGGTATGGATCATTCCAAAATTGGGCAAACTAGAGACTGACCGGCCACCCTCCCGACAGACCGATTAAGTCCAATTTTGAAAACTGGAGTATAATAACGGGGGCCAGCAATATGCAGCAAGTAGTGCGACCCCACTGCTACGTCTATGCGAAGGATATAAAAACTTTCCTGCGCAGACTATGAAAAGTTAGAGAAACAAACATCCTAGGTGTAGTACGTTTGCACAAGACTGTCCAGTTGAGCGAAACTTATTGGCAAGACGAAACGGCAATAATAGAAATAACCAAATGCTATAGTAACAGGGTGCAATTATGTGAACATCCACTAGCCATAGACACTTATCTCGAAGCGAGGTACTTGCAAAGGCAACAGTAGCTACCTGATCATAAATGCTATAATCAAGTAGAGAATAGGCCCCTCAACCTGAACAGCGTTCCGAGTTTCGCAGTCTATCGTCGGTATCTCCCTATGGAGCAAACAGATACACATAGCGAGTGTTTGCTTTCTATAGGCTTTCATGGAACACTATCTCTTTAACCGTCCATTTCTGCGGATTAGCACAACACATCTGAACAGTGGTTGGTCGAAGTTAACCATCGCCCAGACAAAACATGGTCTATCAGACCTGGTTACGTAACACCCCTCATTTGAGTCAATCCAACATGGCTGCATAAGCCCCACCAGCTGTGTGTTTGACACACGAGATGGGGTATTACTTGGTTGTTCGTTCATCAACCCAGAGAGGATTAAGCTTTCTTTTGAAGGCACGTTTCCGTCTAATTGTCTGGGTTCTATGTTTAGTTCCTTGTCACTCAAACTGAAGGTAGTTACGAATATTTAAATCAGTATATGGTTCAGCTTTCAAACTTTTACCTTTTTCACTGCAATTAAAACCCCATTTCTGGTCTATTCTGCATCTGTTAGCGGCCCGAAATTCAATAAAGTTAAATTTTTTACTTCCTTCGAAAAAGACCATAATGAAGGAAGGGAATGCTAGCCCCTATCTAAATGGAAGCTCAACTCCCAGAAATGTAATGCTGGTCAAAACTGCGTGTATTTTCACGAAACTTTAAGTTCCCTGATGAAGTTTACCAAGTTCCCCGTATTACGTAGTAGGCGGATGCAATCGTCATTGCTAAGACGACTGACGGATTAACACCGACCTCAAAAATGCAACTGTGAGAGATACTGGGAAAGTAAGAGTGCTAAAATTTAATAGTGGATTCTGTTGGCTCTCAAATTAAAGCTAAATCGCGGACCTTCCAACTCTAGAAAAAAGACATGTTAATTGCCTAAAATACAAACACACTGAAGTATTTATTAGCTTTCGAAATTGCTAAGCTTATGCACTCTGTGCTCGTGTGACCACGTTGAAAAGTTCAGTGAAAATTCAAAGTCGTACCAGATTTTAGGTTACTACCTAAATTTGTTGTCTATAAACAGATTACGTTGGTGCAACGAAGAAGGGAAGGAATGACGCTTCCATTTCATATGAAAATGTCAAGTTCCATTCAAATAATCATCTTGTGTCAAGCTCACGTGACTGCTACTAAATTTTTTTTACATATAAGTGGAGGTACCATGTGTCCATGAGCAAGTTTCCTGTAAAATACGGGCTGCTTAGGATCTTCGAGGTGGTGGAAACTGCCAGACTATACGCAGCTGGTATTCAGTAGCTACCGGCAGAAGGAACAGACAGATGATGGCAGTAGATATTGTCTTGACAAAGGGTTATAGGAACAAACAGGTAAATGGATATCATGAATTGAGTAGAGCGCACAGTGAACAGAAGCGCAATCGGTAGGAGCAAACAAGGGGACAGTGAAGCAGCAGTAGTTTCTGGAGGCAATAACGAGTAAGTACCAAACGACATACAAACGTACGAATACGGACAGTCAGGGAGTGCAAATAGGCAATGCACAGGGATAACGGCGCAAAAGGCGGTTAGCACGTTTGCAGGTTCTTTCGAATCAGAAGGAACCGGAAACTATCTGAGAAAACGGGTATCGGGTGAGTTTGGCGCAAACGGAATATACATGCAGTCTTTAGCTGACTGGCAAAACAGTATGTGCTACAAATCAAAATCGAGACGCGCTCTTAGACCCATTTAAAACAAAATCCGAACAACCTGCCAAGCAAGATGCAATACAAGGATATCGAAGAGACATGGCTGCCTGGAGTAATCGAGTTGGCGCAATCGATAACTCGATTGTCCGCCATCCAAGTGTCCCGGTTTCGACCCCCGGGAAAACCAATTGGCCATCAGAGCAGACACCCAAAAATAGGCACAGATGACACCATATTGCATGCAAAGACGGACATGTGACAGAATCTCGAAACTAGTAACTAGAGGGTAAGTAAACCCTAAGTGGGGCCGGAAAAACAGGAAACGAGCGGCAGGAAAGGAAAACGGTGTTCTGTTAAACAGGCATAAATCACACTACACATGAGTAGTCAAAACATACTGGAAAAATAACTGCCGATTTCCGCTGATTCACGTGGAGGCTTCCAGCTTAGTATGTATGGCATCTTTAAGTAGACAGCCGTGCCTATTCACATGCGAAAATATGAACCTCTTTTTGACAGTTCACCGGGATATGAATCGGTAGGTATTTGAAGCTTAGTTTGCTAAGGGTTGAAATCGCGGAGTCAGGGAACCATTTCAGTGGACTAATAAAGAGTTCGCGACCAGTACTCATCTGCCCAATCTAGGCTTTATGTTATTTCACCCACCAGTCTTCTATTCGTAAAGATAAAATGGGCAGAAGACAAATTATTCCACTGAGCACAGCTTGCACACAAATTCCTCTTGCTGCATACATTCGCGTGATCAGAATGTGTTATTCCGCATAACCCAGAATTTGTCATGCGGGGTAGCGGGTAAGTCTGACTAACAGATACTAGCAAACAGTACAGCAACCCAATTACAACTAGGCTTGTGTAAACCCAGTTTGTTTGTTACACTAAACTAGTCACACACATCTTCCGAAGATACCATATACCTTCAAGATCTCTAAAACCAAAAGCATCACGATAGATGCTACTGAAAGGAGGAAAACCCTCCGCTGCGAAGGCATTTATTAGGAAACACTAGGTGGATGGTTACAAGCCATTAGATACGAAAAGTATGTATCTCATATGCACATAGTTTCTAAAAACTGAACATTCTGACGCGTCCTCTTGAACTTTCTTGGATATTCATTGACTATCTCACAATAGTAAACAAACACTTCAAAGGGGTTCCACAGTTTCTATAGAAAACTTCACCTTCCATCAGATGCGTGGACAGAACTTGGATACCAGGCCATAGACTACTTGCATACTTCACCAGTAATATACACCGATGCGCTACTTTTAACTTTTCTCCGTTTAAAGAGGCATTAAGTAGGGGTTAGTCGCTGTCAGCCAACCAGAGATGACCATTGATACATTGGGGAAAGAAATATTGTACAAGGCTGATCAATTCAAATAATATCCATGTGTGAATCTAGGATGGCTAGAACAAAGTGCGCGCAACCTTAGCAATTCAGATCATTCTCATCTAAAATAAGCTGCGTGCACTTTTGCCTGGTACTTCATTTTGTTTATTGGAAGATTAGATTCATGCATTCCATTCTCTACTCAGGGTCAATAAAATGTAAGCAAGGAGGTTCCATTTTGAACAAGAGGATTTTCAGAGCGAGGCTGAGTAACTTACACAATTGTGTAACTTCAAGAAACTTCTGAGCCCCTCTACTGACTCAAGATTGGAATGACTGTGCGGCTTTCATCGATGATAATAAATGATGTATACCACATTCCCCAGCATCAGGTAATGAAGTACGGATTTTTATGGGGAAGTACCTATCTGTGAGTTTTCTGGCGTCGTGTTCGACACGATTTTGAACCCGATTTCTCATGAAAGGGACGACTATCATCAGTGGACATCCTACTCTCTATTGTTTAATTACTCTTTGCGTTGTGATTATTTTCGTAAAGTTCAGATGTCCATGTGGGTTGGACAACAGGATCCACAAAATATCTTTCTGGCCTGTAGTTTGTGTGGCTGCTAAGCTTGCCTCCTAATTTACGCGTTACATGAAGCAGATGATGGAATCATTTGCCACTCGACTGGCTAAAATCACAAAGTAGCACTCAGATCGTCCGCTTAATCACCCGAAATACTGGCTTTTGAAAGATTTCCGGGTAAGTTTTCCCATCAAGCTGTGAGGTGTTGTCGTGGGTAGGACAACACCTGCAAGTACACGGCTGAGCGCTCCTTATTTTAGTAGTACCAAACCAATGATTCGTAAAACAAACTATAGCATGTTGTCTCATCCGACATGATGACCATTTCAACAATTGTTATATCTGACTGCTGTTCCCGCTCCAGTGCCTAGTGCCGGAAAAAGACTCACCGATAAGGAACATAACAGGTTTATTGCGAACAAGCGAGTGCATGCGAATGCAACAGTTACAAGGGACCTCACGCTATTGAATTTTACTTTCATCGATCCAGGCTGTTGCTGAATTGCTTGAATGCTTGATTGGCCTGGATGCTTGCCGGCTTTCCTATTGAGATTTCGGTGGGGTTTTAGGGGTTCAGTAGGTTCCGAGCATTCTGGGTTGCTTTCAGGAATCTGACCTTCCTGATAATAAGCCTTCGAGTAGTTGTATGGTCACAGTTGAAAAAAACATAGGAGCGTAGACCATCTACGCTACCTGAGCTACCAACATTTTCCTCTATAGAAAACATATAAGCGTTGACGAGCACTACTCTTCTGCTTTCAGCAATAAGATTTGGGCACTCTAAACAAATGCGTCGTTTTGAACACCCTCTTATCTAGATAACCAGGTATTAACTTGTCTTCCTTAGTCACGCTTTTACTGAAATCTATCAATCCATAGACTCACCTTCTGCCCTGGAACAGAAAAAAATGCGGCAGTTCATATTTCCGATAACCCCGATTTCACACTGTCAGCAGCTAGTCTGCTGAAGAAATCAAGCCGATTCAAGTGCACTTGATTGCGTAGTTCAACTGACTGCAATGATCGCCATTTGGTCTGTCCTAGCATACTCTTTCTCCCATAAAAGGAGTGTTTCTTCAGTCACCACTCGTTTCAAACCGAATTTAACTCTGGCGGCGTTCAGCGTAGTTTCATAAGGCACTATTTACTTTCAAATGATGCCTTCTCCAATTGTTATCCAACGCGAGATGTGAAGAGATCCCAACACTTACGCAGCGTAACATTCATGGCTAACTCTAGGGACGATTACAAGTAAATGCGAGTCACTGGACACATGGATTCCCCATCTACTGGAGATCACCACTGGAATACGACACGTATTACCGTATTACCCACGAATTCGTGGGTACTGGAAGAACATAATTTTTACAAATCAGCTGTTACATCCGCATGTTGTGACGTACGCTGATGTATGTGCCAGCATTAATTGTATGGTGACATTTGGGAACTGCTCAACCGATTCTGATTCTATTACACACATCAACTGATAAGCACACACAAACATGCTAATTGAGACAGGTATGTCACCCAACCAGATCACCTAGCCCTTCGACAGCTGTTAGTTCATTTTAGACTGTCCATTTGAGAAGAGTAATCAGACTCTTTTGCCGGATTCACCTCTTCTACCGATCAGGTTCCATATTAAAGTAGACGACAGTTTATTCGACACGTCCCGTGTTGTGTGGAGATGACAAGCACAAATTATTACATTTGACAGTTTGTGATGAAAGGTAAAACCAGAAGAATTTTCGAAGAATTTTCAGCAGCCTTATGAGTAGCGCATTACGTGTATACATGTATCGCGATATCTCGAATGTCGTAGCAACTGAAACATGAGGCGGCCTGGTGCAGCACATTCAGTTGCTTGGAAACATCATAAACGAGAGATTTAGCTGGGTTCCAGGTGAGTCTCTCGCAAAAACAAATTTGTTTGCAAATGAGTGAGTTTCGCCATTTTCGTGCAATTTGGTTTCAAGTAGAACATAAGGTTGACGGAAACTCGGGGACTGTGCCTACCTGATAAGCCCCAAGAAGGGCGAAACTGGCCGTGGGCTGTCGAAGAATTTTCAGCAACCTTATGAGTAGTGTATTACGAAAACCAGATTAGATTAAATGACTTCGCGGACTGTCGTTTGCACCAGCTTGGTTCGTTATGTTCATTTCAACTACCTAATCAACAACACTGCCGGAAATGACTACCACAGACAGACATATGTATTGACCTCAGTAGATTTGGTCAAGTTCATGTTGCTCACAAATAATGCATTTTGTGACGCTACCGCATTTCGGACTAGCATCTTAGTAGTTACAGTGCGTGCACCCCTTATTTTCACCTCTTTGTTCCATCTCAACTTGGGAACCTTCGTATTCATATGAGAGTACTATGCTGCTTATCACAGGGTCTTCGTAGTGCCTTTAGCTATTGAGCTAATCCACGAGAACAGGGCAGGTGAAACTACTTTTCCATAACTGAACGTCACTTTGTCCGATGTTTGCTATTGAATGATGTGACCCCGTGTCCACTACAGCCCTAGCTGCCTGTGTATTGCCCCCAAAACAAGAAATATCTTTAATCCTCAAGGAACAGTCTAATAAAATTGTGAACTTTTCTCGAAGCTTGCATTGAGGTATAGAGTACCTTTCAGTTCTTCGTTACCAGGATAGATGAGGTTCACAGCAACGTTCTCTTTGCTTTCATCATCCCGACTCTCCTCGGTCGTTCGCAGCTAGTACCCTTATGGACCGCCAAGAAAGTTAACAGTTGGCGTTTTTCTTCCTCTCATTTTTGTTGCAGTCCGTGAACTTCTCGTTTTCTCTTCTTGAGGCAATGATTTAAACCGTTAGATCTTGGATGGTGAGTAATCGTGTGTCATTCTTTCAATTGAACTATCCTCCCACTAATTTAAGAGGCATATCTCTTCAGTGAATATCACAAGCGGTTGCTAACGCGACAGACGTGAACTTTTTGTCCAGATTGCCGCTTGAGTTTCTCTTGGCCGTGATAGCACTTCTAACGTTCACCTGTAACAACCTGGCATCGGAATCTGAGGTGGAAGTTTGTGAGAATATCTGGTAGTCATAATAGCGTTTTTGGAGCAGTCTACTATGCTGTTCAGCGTTACCCAGTGGCAACTTTCTATAGAGCGCCACCTGACACGACGCAAATACGTATGAAGCATATAAATCATTCCCTTCCATCAGAAGTTCATTTTCGCATTAGGTTGGTATGAAATAAGGCGGTACAGTGTCAGTGCACACAGAGAAGGTGAAGCCTCGTAGACAATTTGCATTATTACAGATCACTTGCACTTTTACAGGGAACTGAGCAAGGTAGTAAAAACTGCGTGCGTATAATATTTTTCTTATATGCTCCCAGATTTATCTATTGTTTTCTCCAAAGGGAAAGTGAAGGGTTGTATAGTTACAAATGCTGACCACAGAGGGAGAAAAGTTGCGCAATTTAAAAGGGCATTGAAGGCAAGGAAGTTACGCAGAAATCTTTCTAGCTTCAAAGACGCTAGTCAGAATTGTGCCGTTTGCAATACACAGGTCACAACATGTCCAGATCGACTCAGAATTGATTATCTGAGTTGGCGTACCATTGGTTTAGATCACCCCATGTGTTTTGCTTGTGCCAGATCAGATGAGCACTAGCCATGATAATGGTAACCTGAAAAAAAGGTCACAATAAGACAGGATAAAAACAACACATTGTTTACAAATGCTTGCTTCTAAATTTGGTAATGCAATCCATCATCTATTATGCTTTTCTTTGAATCCAGTAAATATGTAATTATTAGCATCAACACACTGGGTTTAACCTCAGGATAAACAGTGCTGCCATTTTTAGAGGAGATTTTGTCCTGTCAGTGAAGCCAGTCAATGCTGAAAAGCCGACGGGTTCTGTACAGCAGGTTCATCCTTACTGGGAATCATCTCAAGGAAACTTCCCGGAGTTTCGAACCTGCACCCCCCGGATTGTAGTTTAAAAACTTAACCGTTCGGTCGGGAGCGGCTGATCGGCATCGTGATTACCTCACTCGTTCGAGACTCACTGGAGTTTCCTGAGATGCACACTGTTGATGATGATTCCCAATAAAGATGAGACATGTGTACAGTGTTTCTCGCCTATCCAGCATAGACTAACTTCACTTACAGCATGAAATCTCAATTGAAATTGGCCAAATCTCCAAACAATGTCGTCACTTTCACAAGAAGTTTGAAAACTCCATATGAGTAGTCGTCACTCGAACTGTCAGTCAACAAATGTGACCACGGGAGGCGGATCCCGTAATAGGAAAATGAGCCGCGCTATATTCAAAGTGCGAGTAAATTACCGTGCTGACAGACCGCTTGGGATCGAACGGTTAGGTGTCCAAACTACTAGTCGGGAAGTTGCAGATTCGGGACCCCTGAGTCTCGTGGGATGCTCACTGCTTATGATTCCCAATATAGATGAAACGGGCGTACAGTCTTTTCGGCCTTTTATCGTAGATGGGCTTCACCTGCAGGATGAAACCTCAATTGAAAATAAAATGAGTGATTCAGTCCAAATTATGGAGGTGGATATTTACAAGCGCTAGGGGGACAAATGTGACTGGAGCTTGTGGGTGTACCCAGTGGGGCGACTGGAGTAATTATTTATTTACTAGATTTACTAGATTCCACTTAACTCCTCATTTGAAACATGTTTGTCGGGCACAAAAACTCGTTTATTTCGATACTTGGCATTAGATCACCTGCCATAACATCGATTGAACTCTATCGCTCCCTACAGTTCATTAGTTTGGTATGACCGGGATTCGATATGCAGTGGTGTCTGATGTAAAACCCGTGGAGGAGAAATTCAGCATTTAACTGAAAATTACGTGTGCTCAAGCAAATTGCCAAAGCATGCGGCACTTTGTACTGGTCTTGAAAATGACAACTGTAATGTCTGTGCCAGGTGGCATAATCTTTAGTACCGTGAAGCAAAATAGGGACCACAGGGTTCACAGATTCAGCCGGTCAGAAGGGATCAAGGCCACGTTACGCTGAACATGTGATCAACGGTTATACTGTCACGCCATCCTAGGTTATTCTCAAACTCATAGGTGTCCTCAAAGTTTCTTTTGCAAGGAGCAGTTTGCGTATTGCTAGGATTAGCCCGCTGCATCAAACGTACCCTTACAACGCATCTGGATCAAAATGGTGAGCCCTGGTCTGTTTAAACCACACGTCTTTTGTTCTCTGAAATCTCGCCCAATTAGAAAGTTAAAAAATAGAAAAAATAAAAAATTAGATATTCCACATTGGAGAAATAGTTGTCCTAGTTCATTCGCCCGTATGTGCTGCTGGATGACATCTTCCTTCCTGCATTTCAGAGAGCACTTGTCTGTGAAAAGACCATGCGTGCAACCACAAACATGGATTGAATGAGGCTACGGACGTCATTCGCGTCATATTTGGCAACTAATCAAAACTGTCCAGCAGATTTCTAGTACCCTTGAAGCTATCTGACCGGGATTTTCTGACAGGCGGGTCAATCGATCGATACCACCAGTGAGGCTGCTGGGTCGTCGTTCGGGGCGCAGGGCAAACCAATCATATCATACAAGGGTGAAGATGTTCGCCTCTTCAAACGTGCAACTTCAGGCAGAGTAGTGGTAACACGCATGTAAGAGGTCGGGAGTTCAAACCCTAGCACGGTCACGTATGCTGACGAACTCTATCAGGGGTGAAAATCCAGTTTAGTGCTCTCCCTTTTTGGTAAGAACACACCAGACCCATTGCGCCAGAACACAGTGGGGACTGTTCAAACGAGAGTGACGTGAACGTGCATTCTACAAATCCCGAAATCACCTTAACTAAATTTATTTTTGTCTGGATTTAAACCTCTCTCTCTCTCGTTTGTGATGTGTCCAGGCAACTGAATGTGCTGCACCAGGCCGCCTCATGTTTCAGTTGGTACGATATTCGAGATATCGTGATACACGTATGGACGTAATACACTACACATAAGGTTGCTGAAAATTCTTCGACAGCCCACGACCAGTTTAAAAACATCATAGGAAAGAGATTCAGCTGGGTTCCAAGTGAGTCCCCCGTCAAAAAATGGTGTACAAATGAACGTATTTTGCTAATTTCGTGCAATTTGGGTTCAAGTAAAACATAAGGTTGACGGAAATTCGGTGACTGCGCCTACCTGATGAGCCCCAAAAAGGACAGAACCGGTAGTGGGCTGTCGACGAAATTCCAGGAACCTTATGAGTAGTGTATTGCGTCTATACATTTGTATTATAGTTCCGATCAACATTTTCTATACAATATTTTTCAAGTAAAAAATAGTTGTTTCTCCGACTCAAACATTACTGCTGAATACATAAGCTGAACAATACTTACCTGGAGGAACATGGCCCCGAGCCAGCCATATGCAACAGATAAGCCATATCTGGTAGCCACGCGCAGTATTTCAGTCCAGCAACCCCTATGAATATTGCTGTTTTCCTCAGTCATAGAGCGTATTGTGCACTCAGGATGGACGCTCCCGTCTTCGTACAGAGCACAGCATGTTGTTGGATTAAGTGGCCCTGAAAAAGGAAGGAAAGCAGATGCATCGCTTAGGTTCCACTCAGAATCCTTCATGCGAATGTCTGGTTTCCAGTGACTTGCATCTGACTGTTCTTCAAGTAATATGGCCCTCATAATTTTCAACTCAATAAATAAAACAGGACATGGGTGAAAATACTGCGGTCTCCCAACATTCTTCATCTGATGCGCAAATCACTGTCTGGTGAGTGAGGTTGCGAATGTACCAATGGTCCATAGGATCCGTGAGTGATGTCGCTGTTTTTTTTAACGACTCCAGTATGATTTGTTTCCATTCTTAAACGGAATTATGCCGGATAAACATGGATAAACACAAATTACGGAGTGAAGCTCTCCATCGTGACTCGAGCAGTTATACTGAGCTGACAGTTTCTACCTATTCTCGAAAAAAATGTTTATTTTTTACCCTGAGGCCGAATTGTTCTACTGACAAAGATCCACAATCAGACTTTTCCTGCTGTGGGTGGTGCTCAAACTAGGCAATCTTTGGTTCTGCGGATGGTGCTGGGGAGGGAATATTGCCTGACTATAAGTGAAGTCAAGAGTTACTGTGTTCGTCGACAGCCCTGATGACGATGGGCTTAAGACAACGAACCAGCCTTATCAAAGTATGGATACAAGGCTCCTGAAAAAGGCGAAGTATAGAACGGAGGCGTAAGCAGAAGAGAAACTGTGCCTTCGCATGTTTCGCAGTCCATGAGACACCATGTGTATGACCTTAAGTACCTCTGGTAATGTACAAACCACTTGATTCTGGTTTTTGTGTAGATATCAGAGGTGGCCTTTTTTGGATGGGCAATTCGAGGCTTCAGTGTCCCTCTGCTCAACAGCCAACAGGTGTTTGAGGTGAATGCTTGGTGCCACCCAATCTTGAAACCATGACTTTCACCAAAGTGTATAGCAAACTAGGCGGGCTTACTGCCGCCACTGGCGTTTATTTCTTTCTGGAGATCTTGGGGTACATAACCCATAAACAAGATTGAAACCGTTTTATCATTCATCCTGCAGTGATGTATATCCTAAGGAATTAATGGACAGTACTTTGTAAATGCATGTTCCCTGAACATAACTGAAAACAAATGAAGTTATAAAGGATATTGCCACAGTATTGTTCACTTCCTTGATGCCACTCGAAGGCCATAGGACAAAGCATAGAGTCTCCTAGCTAATGCCGACTGTTTTTCCACATCCTAGCTAAAAATCAGTCCTTCGAGAAGTCAATATAAACACCGTTGAATTTTTTGTGTCAGAATGCAGCACCAGTTGTCTTTCTCGGTCAGCTAAAAGTGTGATCTATGCCTTAAAAAGATGAAGTTGTTCACAGCGCTTGAAAACTTATCACCAGTGCATCCTGGCATATTGAAACACAGTATACGACCGAGAGGGTGCAGTAGGATAGACATAAGATGAATTAGAATCGCTGACGACGTCTTCGACGCTGGAGTTTATCGGAAGGTTAAGGGTTCAAATATGTAAGGTATCACCCAGATGAACCTAACCAATGAATGCATAAAAACTAGAAACAAATCCACTGAGGGTAGGATTCTGCTTTTTTGTGACCTGATCGTGATTATCTTCGGCGACCACATTGCAGTTCGCTTAGGAAAACAAACTAACGATATCGGACATATATCCGATAAAACAAAAAAATGACTGGATACCAGAAGGAATGCTCTAACCGGAGTAAGTATTCGAAAACAGTTCCTAATAATAACCAACTTAGCAGTCTGGTAGCGGCCAACAAAATAATCGTATAGTTCATGACCAAATCTCATACAGAAATGCACATCCACGCTGTTCAGTGGGAGTGAAAATGGGATGTAACTCAGTAGTTCATTTCAGCTAGAAAGAACCATTGCTGATTTTTGACGCCCTCGGTTACTATAGATTGTGGTCGAATCCATGAGGGACTGCAGTGAAGAATGTCCAGAATTCACAACCTGCGAAATGATCCCCAATGAGTATTATGAGACCTCAAAGCATAATGTCGGAAACGAATGGGTACGACCACTGAGAAGTTGAAGTCAAGCACAGAAGCAGAAGAGCAGAAACTTCATATCGTGGATTTTTGTGTTATGATGAAAGTGCTGAGAAAAAAATAGACACAAACATTTCTCAGCTCTTCTACGTTAGAAGATGAGCTCCTATACTTGCCACATGAACTGTGGAAACAAACTAGGGGAGATACCAGTTCCAGCTCACCATGTGGTACCACACATACCAGTTTTCACAGAAATATGGCTAGCATTGAGTACTGAGAACCCTATAGTTATTATCCTCGGGTAAAAAAATACTTGAACCAGACAGATCCGCTGTTATACAGGGAGAAGGTGGAATCCTATGCCGGAAACCACAATACATCATCCGGTTCTGAAGAAAATGGCAACGGATATTGGAAGAGATTCGGTTTCTGTGGTGACAGATTAAATTTTCAGACGGGTCAGCTACGGTTGGAGCACTATACCACAGCCAATCTTCCAGTGGCCACTTCGGTTTGGATCAAATGTAGGATCATACGGTGAGAGACCACTGCCTGATTCTTAGAGAACTGGATACCCGGGTATCGGCGGGATTTCACTGCACACGAATTTACTTGTTTCTTATTTCGGTGGTAAGCTCTTCGGCAATATATGGGACTGTAACCTTTTACGACATATCCACGCACCAGCCAGGACTCAACCGGGATAAAAATCCAACATACTCGACTTAGTACTGGACCGCCCAATACGGGAAGTAGTATTGTAAGTGCTGACCGGGTCAAGTGAACACTTAGTTCCGTAGTTCAGGTGAATGCTAACTCAACTTGCTCAAATAATCCTTAGGAAAACACCTAGCACACGGACTTTGGAGTGAACCTCCAAGAACTGTCGGCGATCAGGTGGATCATGCTGAAAGGATGTGATCTTCAGGTTTTCTATGAACAAAAAGAGATATCAAGATAGCGCCAACTGAACTGCTTCATGAATTTCGCTGGCTGCCCTAAGGTATTCCTGAGCGAACGACTCATTCCCTTAAAAATAGGCGAACGGCTCACCTGGAACTGACGGTAAAAGAAAGCATAAATAAAGAGCCAGAAACATCAGTGGCGTGACTTCGAGTTCATTGCTTGTGAGCAAGGACGCAAAACCTTTCGAAATGCTGCAGCTGAGCGTCATGAATGTTGTGATTATGAGCACAATCTATTCGTTGGTTCTGAGTTAACAAAGAAGAATCTGAATAAATGGAGTATGTCACTCTGGACCAGCACCGAAAATCTATTTGACGGTAATTCACTCAAAGCCAAAGGCCTGATAGATCAGCATGCATCAACAGGTGCAAATAAACGATTTACATCCTCTACAGAAATGACTGCAGAACCCACAGGTGCCAGGAGACATGTAGATTTCTCAACTGGACAAGGAGACCATATGGACTACTCCTGGTCCTAACGCTTTTCACTGATTGGTCCTGAGGAACGGGGCTGTACCTTCGGTCGCAAGTTACTAGGAGATATACTGATGCTATAGAGGGAAACGGTAGTAAAACTGATGTACAAGGGAGAATCTGAGGAGGACGTAGTCAAATATCGATCGGTAAGTCGTGCGTCTAGCTTGAGTAAACTGACGAGAAATTGCATCTGGCGGTCAATAGAACAACTTTTTGATGAAAATAAACTGTGATGTGAAGAACAACACAAATTTGACGGAAGACTAACTTGCATCACAAAACTACTTTTGGCCAAACAGAAGTGGATCTACACGACGTAATGTGATGTGATAGACGGTAGACAGTAGGTAAATCTCACGTTTGTATTTTTCAGCAAAACTTTTACCAGAATTTTTCGTCGGCGAATACCAGCGCGGAGTTCAGGGAAGTACTTGAATGGATTAAAGATCTTCTGGTTGGTAGGACGATGTAAGTCAAAGTAGGTAACCTATTCTCAGGCTCCACTGCTGTAAGTGGCTGGGTTCCACAAGAGTCGGCCCTCGAACCAATACTTTTCAAGAACTTTGACAACTTCCTTCCGGTATACCTTCCTGTCGGATGCCTCGTGCATGCCGATGACTGGAAAATATGAGTAACGGTCGTGCCATCATTATCATGGTGAGCTAACCCATACGCCCTTCGGGAAATAATACCGAAGGCTTGCCCAAATGCTCTGTGCCAATGAAGGATGCCAGCACTGGAAACTATGGTTTGAAGTTGTTTAAAACCCGGCAAAAATGCGGTATCTGTTGCTCACATTGTCGACGAGGGCAGAGTATGTGGGCCGGGCCTTCCAGTATATGTTACTGACGTAACCATGGAGGATAGACTTAAGGTGCTACTTGGCTGGTTCGTACTTAGGGTACCGGACACACGCTGTAGTCACTGCAATGAGCCAATTTTCGGCTGCTGTAGCAATTAATCTGTACAGAGACGAAACTTACAAGGACTTTTGGCCTTCCTGCTTTCTACCCATCCACTGACCGACTGACTGACTGGATCCCTTTCATAATTTATTTGTTTATTTAGTGGCGGTTTATTTATAGCTGATAACTGCTAGCTGATTTATCGATTACCGTAACCAGTTGACAATTTGCAAACGATGTATATTCTCCTATCACCTCTGACTGTTCAGCCCTTTATTATTTTCCTTGCCAAAATTTTATTTAGGCGGTGTTATTCATCAGTTCGTAGTATCCGCAAGATTCTGCTCAGTAAGGAAAACCTAAGCATTGTGGTTAACTTGCACTTATGTGTCGTTAGGCGGCAGTCAATCCCCTGTCACCTGACTTGAACTTGACCGTTTTTTCATGTCAGATGAAGGAGCACGTGGTACTGTGAGCTGTGAGTAGCTGTGTCACGTAAAAGTACAAAACTGACACATTCTAGACAACATGTGGCTTGAAAGCAGTGTGAAGATAGAGTTTAGCATAAACTGGAATCCCAGCAAGGATCGACTGAGTATCGACTGACGTATTCTTACACTAAATATCAAAAGGGAATCTGGCTGCAGACGTGAAAATTCACCACAGCAATGTCCTTTTGAAACAGATCATAGGGATCGGATGTTCTCCGGGTGAAGTACTATGAAACTAACATCCCGTTTATTAAGCGTCACTCGACACTTAAGTCTGTTAACACTTATCATATCAAGGTTAGCACTTGTGGAAAAATCTGCTGATCTCGGTGATTTCATTGCCTGCTTTGTTCCAGCGGGATAATACTTTGAGTCTCTTGACATTTTCGGTGTATCGTCGAGACCTGGAAAACAACTGGTCTTATCTGATGATGGTTCATGTTCATATTAGTCTTCTTGTTTCTGGGTGAATAAAAATGCTCAACAACTGAACCAAAGCTTGCAAGTAACTAAAGTTTATGAATCAGCTAGCAAGTAGATTTGGAAGTATGTTTGGTGCAAGAAACCAACCAACCTGGAATTTGATGCTTCGCACGATGCTCTTTGAAAAGTACGGCATTTTGAAAGTCGCTGACGTCGTTTGAGCCACAACACTGATACTATAACAAAACAGGAGGTAGATCATAGAAGTGAATTTCGATCGAAACTTCCAAATAATGGTGTTACGGGATACTCATCTACAACTATATGGTATTTTAAGGATATGGCGGTTTTGGATAAATGGTTTTCCTTCTATGCTAGGACTGTGGGTAAATAGCCCAGAGTGGTACAAGTTCTGCACTAGCCTGTCTTGACTTCAGGTATCCACAAAGTTTAGGGACTTCCTTTTAAGGTAACCACAGTTCAATGATCTGGATGAGACCAAAAGGCAACGAGAACTACGACTGATTGCATATATATCGCTGTTAAGCCATGCTGGAGTTTCACTGGTATCCAGCAATTCTGTTCGCAGTGAAGATGCCAACCAGCACCGCATCACATGACTTGAACGGTGTGACTAAATTATCCATGAAGCGTCGTCTTTTTTAGGCACTAGTTACCCGAACTACTGATCGGCTACTCGCAAATCAAGGAAAGTATATTCAGAGCAGTCACTGTGTGCAATATACCTACTATCTTTTTTCGGCGATCAAAATCGATAAACTACCATCTTCTCATCCAGAATAGTTACGCGTTAAAATCTTCCTCGTGATTCGTGTGGTGCAAGTCACGGATGTTAACCAACGGAGCTGAATCATCCTTATAGCGTCTCTCGGCTTTTCAGCATAGGTAGAATTTACCTCTCTGGATTGGTCATTAGCCTTAAGCTGGGAATTCATTCACATAGAACATGTGGAAACACGTTCTTCGCACGGAATAAACAAAAAAAGAATCCCAGCTACTTCCAGACTTATTTGTAGGTGGTTGCGGAATTTGTGGAATTCAAGCTCACATAACTCTCGTTTGAACACTCGGTCCCCTATCCTGGCGCAATTATTCTGGTGAGTCCACACGAAAGGGAGTAGCACTGGACTCGAGTTTCGCTCTTATTAGTGCTCATTAGCATTGCATATCCTTGGCCGTGTCGGGGTTTGAACTCCGCACATCTGACGTGCGAAGCCAACGTGCTACCAATGCTCCACCAGCCGATGCTTGGCGCACCTGCAATTTCACGGCTAAGCGGGCGAATGTGTTTACGCTTGAGTGATGTGATTGGTTGGCCTGGCACCTCTAACAACGACCAGTAACTCTCCTGGTTGTGTCAACCGATTGGTCTGCCTGTCGGCAATTCCAAACTGCTTCAGAATGGTCATTCTACCGGGGAATGAAATGTCATTTATCAGTTCTACCCACCGAAAATGACGTGATGCGGAATGTCACTGAGTGCTGAGGGTATCAAATTCTGGCTAGGCTTACGAGATGCCTATGCTGCACTAGAGGTGCTTTTGAAGGCCGTCGGATCTGAGTGCCTTGAAACCCGATTCATAAAGTGAACCGTTGAACCACTCTAAGTCTGTTGTAAATTATCGTCATTATGCAACTTTCCACAGGCATTTACTGAATACAGCCACCTGGCCTATGGCAAAATCTCTTGTGCGAGCAACAATGCGACAGATGGTCGACGACATTAGGGCATTTACAACGGTCCATTTGCTATCGAATAAGCGCTCAAATAGTTGTACCAGTTGAGTAAAATGTGGCCAAGTCTGCTGCAATCAAATAGGTGGATCCACGTTTCCAGGCATTTGACACTTTAGGACAGCAGTTCCTCCCCACGTTCTGCGCAGATTTTTTTTCGTTTCTTCTGAAATGGCGCGTGTCGGACACCTAATTAAGTGTTCAACCCTGCAAGATCAGATAACTTAGTGACTTCTCAAGCCTTGAAAATAACAAGTATTACTCCTCAGGACGTTTGTAATTCTTATGGTTTCCATCGGTAACCATCGCCATCTAGGATATAAAACAGGCTTGTAGTTTGCGCAAACTAAAAAAGAAGGTTTAGATACTATACGGTGTGAAAACACCGTCCCAAATTGAACTTGGGGTAGCCTTTGTGTAGAACGTTCAGTTGACATTCATGTGCAGCCTGCGTCAACACCATCCTCAGTTAAATTAGAACGTACGAATTTATGTCTAATTGAGTCGTATATTGAACACATTTTCATTTTCCACGTGAAAATGGGGTGATATAGGCGGGGTAAATAAGTTTGATTTTGCACACTTGTCCCCTAGCACGAAGCTATGCTGAATGAGCCTACTGAGAGCTATTATCTCCCAGGAAGAATATTTTAGCTAAACTTTACCGAAAGTTTCCAAAAAAATACATCACCTTCAGTTATAAAATAAACCGTCTTTTATTCAGAAAGGCTCGCCTGACCACAGTTCACAAATTCATGCCTAAATCTCCCTGAATTCAAAGCCGAAGTTTTGCGAGAAGCGAATAATCCACCAGTACCTGCTACGAGGTACCACGTAGAAAACAATAAACTAATATTTATGTATATATATATATCCTCCAGGATATGGTTTTAAATTATAACTTGAACCACGCATATCTCAAAGTACACCCGTTTTGAGAATCAGCTTACCTCTATCATGAAGTGATTAAGTGCTCGGCTTTTAGCGTCCCTGGAATCCTCGGAGACATAGTTCGTGACCAACTGATCAAGTAAATTCTTGAGGTGATAGTTGAACTACAGGCCAAACGGAAAATAATACATTTGATGGGATGTTCCATGAGGTTTGGTAAAATAAATATAGGCACCGAAAGGTTGCGTGAAAACGTGGATGATATTGAATCTTTTTTCGAAAAAATCCGATAAAAAGTGATTCCTTATGGCATGAAATGATATCAGCAATTCACTTTTTTCTTTCTTTTCTGTACATCGAAATAGCGTTAGGGAGAGCCCATAACCACAGGCTAGTTCGTTGGTTGACCTTTCCTTGGTTATTGATTTTTGGGTCAAGTGGCTTCTTTTTGCTTTCCATTACGTTTTCCCATTATTCATTTTGCCGTACAGAAAAACACAAGGTAATCCGACGGGTTTCAACTTTTACCCACAGTATTTCCAGAAATAACAGCTCACATGTTCTCAATTTAATCTTAAGCCGGTTTCAGAAGAGTGACTGGGATAAAAGCCCATTGTGACCACCTGAAACCCCGTGTATCTGTTCTAATTTATTATTTTCCGTAATAAAAACAAGGTAGGAGGTGCAATGAGAAATTCATAAAACATTCCAATATTTTGCAACAACAAGTATTAACTTACTTTATGTGACAGAGAGGAACAAGCTTAGGTAGTCCAATTTACCCACGCTGCGTAACGGACGATACAGTAAACCGTCCATGCTCTTGAAGTAGATAACATATTCCAATAAGCTACTTTGAAATATGTCTCGCGACGCGCATTCTAACGGTGTGATCGATTTCACAAGATATCATTTACCAGAACACAACACTAGATAACCAACCTTTAATGTGGCTTGTCAAGATGGAGGACAATTAACACTCGCTGTTTGTCACATACACACAAGAGTCACCTCAGATTAATCCCTGCATTTTTCTCGGGGCAGGTGGATTATAGTATAAGACATAAGTTCAGTGTAGACCTCCTTCGATAAATTCGTTCAACGAGCCCCAAATGTGTTCGCACGACGCCACCGTTCAGCACATAACTCACTCAGGACTGACCCGTCCAAAAATCGTCAGGCCTTGACTTGTGAGCGGAAAACGTCAAACTCGAGGAGTGAGCCTCCTGAATTCCCATTAACAGCTGATGCACGTTGCGGTAACGTGTTCAATCTTAATCTAATCCACAACGAACAATGAAGTTCACACCAAAGAAGTAGTCAGTGCAGGTTTTTGCCAAACAATCATTTATGGATTGAAAGCGTGTGATACAACATTTGGATTGCTTCCTTTAGGTTAGAGAAGAAACAATGTGATCAATAAGGCAGGACACATTTTTTCAACCTCTTGCTAAGAAAATGCGAAAACCCTTTGTAACAGGCCTAGAAACAAGAGCTAGTGCGGTTGCTTGAAAGAGAAGCACAAGGTGAAGTAGCGCGTTAGGAATAAATTTTGTCCTACGCTTTTTTGCTCTTTCAAATAGTTGTCGGAAATCATGGAAAATTTACTGGTTTCGAGATGCGTCGCGTTAAACCTGCCGCCGTTAAACCCATTATTTCAGCATGGCGCTTCACACTAAAATAGTAATGAATTAGGCTAAAGTTAGTTGGATTGCTTACTTGCGGAGGTTGTGCTTTTTAAGAAGAACAAGTCATTTTTTGAATGACATTTTGGAAACTCCGACCCCGGAGAGAGAATATTGCGGGAAGCACTAGTTTCAGATCCATCCTGCAGAGTTACCCCTTTTTGGTAGGACATTTCTTGGGTGGCTTCCTGTACTAAGAGCCCGTAAAGCACAACAGCGCTGATAATGGCCCTTATTTCGACCACATTTCTATTTGGACAGTAGCTTTTCAGCAAGAATATTTGGTATCCAAACTTGCAAACGCTCAATAAAAAAACTTACCAGGTCGGGTCGGCCAAAAAACACCATTAGAGTCACGAATTCAGCAAGTAAAACTGCCGAGAATAGGATGACATACTGGAAGGTTTTTTGAAAGAAAATGTAGGAAAGTAATGTGAAATTTTAAATACGTTACCCACGTGAACGATAATTTTCGGGTAACGTTGAAGTGGTTTGAACTCAAAGTAGATTAGGTCATAATTATGTTGTCGGTGGCAGCAGTTGACACTGAATCTGCTCTTTAATCTCATGCTTTCCACATTTTCGAAAGATGAGCCGTGCGTTTTTGAACGACAGTGTAATACTGCTGTATTTATCCTATCCAAACATACAATATTATCGTGTCTGGATAATTTGGCATCTCTGTACTACCTCCTCAGGTCTCAGTAGTCCGGTACTCTCCTTGAGATAGCATCTAGTGTATCGCAAAAAATGCCAAAGGGACAAAAATTACCCTGTAGCTTGATCACATAAATCCCAACAGAACAGTAGACCAATGTTTCGTAACAAAACTAAAAGTGGCGATCACGAGCATCTGACGGAATTCGCCAGTCTGTGCTGGCAAACCAAAGTCACACAGAATTGAAAGAGAATAATTCATCGGGCAAAAATCAACCGACAAACAAAAGGTTAATAAACAAATAGCATCCGCATACAAATTGATGGGCTGAAAGTGGGTCAGTGTTTTGGAAAAGTTGTAGGGCGAGAAATATCGCACAAAAAGCTGGTTTCTGACGTAAAACGTTTCATATTTCGGAAAAGTAACGTTCCCGGTCCGGGGAAGATAGTGCTCTTGGGCGGTTCTTTCACCTAGCGCTACAGTATTGGTGTGCTAGCCCGGTTACAACAAAAACTCACTGGATTGTCTCATTAGGAGAAAAAACTGGAGTTAATCAGGTGATACTTTCAGAGCCACTGGACAGCCGAATGATATGAATGAGGGCTCAGACTTATACAGTCGCATCAAAAAGCCGTTTTGAGAAAACCATAATAAGAAACTTACAAACCACAAGATGTGTCTACTCTTCTTCGCAGCGGCCACAATTCCGATTCCGCAGAGGAACGTTCCACACACGCATGCCCAAAACGAACCAACGAGGAGTGGGCCTTGGGGTTCGTGGAAAAATGCAGAGGTAATGTGTTCTTAAATTTGCATAGCACTCCCTAAATCGGGTAATACAAAGTACCAGTAAGGTCAGATTCTTGAAAGTAACCCCAGAACGCCCGGAACCTACCGAGACCCTAAGTCTCCACCAAAATCTCAACAGGGAAGCCAGCAGGCATCCAGGACAGTCAATCACTCAATCAATTTAGCAAAAGCCGATGAGTATTCAGGCACGCCACAGAAGCACGACCGAATGTGATCAGCATTCAGGCATTTCATAGAAGCACGATCGATGTTGATGGGTGTTCACTAAATGCCGATCAGACAGCCTGGATCAATGTCAAAAAGTGCCCTTTGAATAGCGCGGGGCCGTTGTAACCTTTGCACTCGCACGCAATCGCTTGTTGCAGTAAAGCTGTTGTGTTCCTTGTCGGTGAGTTCTCTTCTGGCGCTAGGCACTGGAACAGCAGGCAGATATAACATAAACAGAGATTTAGCTTGACTTAGATGATTAGTTCTCCTTTCCGCCTTAAATCTCGACCAAATTCGTAACCTAGTCACTTGGCCTGACGAAGCTTTTGTGTCAAAAGTGAAACGTTGCCCAGCAATAAATCTACCGATTGTTACCAAGCTTTTCCGAAAACAAATGGACCACGTTTAACAAAATGTATGACCCTGACCGGGGTGTTGGCCTACGACTATAACTCAGTCGGCTTAGGGGCCCAGTTTGTGGAAGAATAAAAACGTGTTTGTCCCAAGGAAGGACTGGCTTCCCCAAACAGAACAACCTGGTAATCTTCTTTAACAGCTACAAACAAGGTTTCCACCAACCTGATTTATTTTTAATTGCCAATATTTCACTCTCTACTCTGACTGCCAGATCAAATACATAAGGCTCTATATATATATATATATATATATATATATATCAGTAATTGAAATTTGGGACTAATTTGGCTTTAACAGGCGACTCAACTGAATCCCTTCGGAATCGCTCGTTTTCATGACACTTTTCAACTGAATGGGCTACAGAATGGCCGCCTCAAGTTGCATCCGGCACGCTATTTGAGATATCGCAATACATTTTTTTAATCACAAGGTTTCTGGAAAGTCTTCGAAATCCCACGATCGGTTTCGCTCTTCTTGGGGCCCACAAAGCTGGGGCAGTTCCCGAGTTCTCATCCGAATTCTTTTCTAATTGAACCCAAAATGTATGAACTTTGCGACATGCACCCATTTGCACTGAAATTTGGCTTCCACAGGAGACTCGATTGAGGAATATAAACGGGTGATTCAGATGGTTCAAGGTCCAGAAATTTGACACAAATCCTAATGAGACAACTGGAATAAATCCGGATCAATCCCTTCACACTATAACCTCTATGGAGAGAGATAATAGTAATAAAATTGACTGAGGTCATAGTTAAACTTATGTACAGCTACATTCGTTCCCATAACACGAAAAGGTTTTGACGGTGACCTTGAAAACACATACAGCGCATGATGAACTCTGTTTTGGTATTAAGACAGCAGCACTCTTTATGGACTGCATGCATCAGTCGAAAGATAATGTTGATTGCTGAATCGAACTTGGTAATCCATTTAAATCAGTATTCCTGAAGCACGTCCGAGCTGCCTATATTCCACTAATTGTATGTACCTTCGAAAGCTGCAATGTGTGCAAGTACAGCTTTGCGACCACGCTTATTAAGGACCTGTATTTCTCTAAAAGTGATTCAAGGAACAATTCTGGCCATCTGTACAATACAGGCTTTACATAAACGTCAAGCCCAAATATCATGCTGTGAGAAAAGGATTTCTGATGCAGTGACCGGTAAACATGTAATAAATGTAAATTCGCCGTTTCTGTTGGCAAGCACGAATTATCTGAACGTGATATCACCTAAGTTAGAACGGAATAATAATGAAGCAGACCTTCCCACTGGAATTCATAAATAATGGTAGATTTTTACGTTCATTGAACCCGACACGATTGCAGGATAAGAATGCTTTCCCTCGAAGTGGAGGACTCCTTCTTTTGTGAAGCAGTGTCGTATGACAAGAGGCCTGGAAAAGAACCGTAGCTTCCAAGGCCTGTTGAAGCATTAGCAACCACCAAAGAATTTACTGCTTCCAGAAAGAAAGCTCTTGCCACCGGACCGAATGAGTAGAACTGCAGTCGACTATTCGTAGTTTAGCTTACTAGTTATTAGCTCAACTTAGCGCACAGGTGTTGGTACAAATCTTAATTACAAGCTGCCGACAGCCACTGATGGTGAAAATATTCTATCCTTGATTCCCACCCATCCTCCTCTATTCACCTGATGCAAGAACAGTAATTGTCTTTAAACCGTGTGAAAGCGGTTGAAAAACTTACTAAAAGTTTGCTGAAAGAATTGACAGCCTTACGGGTTTCAACTCATATTACTGGTTATTGTGTGAGTAACGCTTGAAGGAAGGAATTTAAAGTTTCTGTGCACAAGCTCGATACACGATATTTACAGGTCGGCTTCTGAAAGTGATGTAGTCAGAAGTATCCGGTTTTTGAAGGGCAGGCCCTATTCGGATATTTCACCGATATATTTATGGGGTACAAAATTCCAGTTTGATTTTTTCGCGGGCGCAGCAGGAACGGTTTGGAATCACACTATTTTGAATAGTGTAGGCTTGAAGTAAAGGGATGTTAAAATTGCCCCCACCCCCGCGTTTGCAAATCTCAAATCCCCCACGCAGTCCGCCAAGGGGCAACCTTATGTCATGTGGATTAAAGCCACATGGTCCAACGTGTATAACCAAACAATGTGATGATATACTGCACAGACATCTAAGCCCACGAGATTACCAAGAAGACTGGAAGGTACCGTACAAGAATTGTAAGGATAATAGAGTTGAAGAATAGATTGCGGTTCGTTCGGTGTTTTTTGGATTTTCGGCTCAAAAAAGTACCACGAAGTCCGATGGTTCCTAAACTCCTGATTAATCAGGGTTTCTCGCATGAACAGTGCTCACTGTTAAGTCGGAGCTGTAAGCATAACCATCTTCATACTTGAAAGCAGTATTCTGTTACTGTAGTCTGTTCATTTGTACACGTCAATCCAGTCGTATTTGTGGGTCGATTCTTTTACCAGATTTTCCATTTACCGACAGATTATTCAATCGAAAAAAAACAAGGAAAACCAACCGAATACTTCTTTCGTATCCATCACCGCATCCTCAGCTTCTTCCCTGGTTTGATATTTATGCGTCCGAGAATGAACATGTTCTTTGGCAAACTGTTTTAGGACGGTGGGGTGCCAAAATACCAGACCACAGAAAATCCCGCAGGCAATGAAGAAAAACTGGATCAAGAGAGAACGAACGTGGCATTCAACTGTTAGGACTGACAAGGTTTCATTTCTGACGGTTTAAAGTTGCTCCTCACATCGACGCATGCATTTATTTTCACATGTGGATTGGATTGTGGTTGCCTTGAATGTGAAATTCGGACAAACGTAGCATGAAACCAGTTTTAAAATAGGATGTGATAAAAATCGAATGTGATTCACAAGGCGGAGGGATGGACATAAACCTCCCTCTGAATAACGAAGTCAGGAAAATAACGTCGTTGTAGGGGTCCCTTCATTCTGTACCATTCTCTCCGGGGCAAGAGGCTGCAAGCTGAACTGTTAGATTCTAATTGGTTGACCAATTAGGGCGCGCCTGCAGGCGGTCCGTAATTGGTTTAACACAAAGCAATCCAAGCGGTATGACACTTGGTCGTTCTATCAAATTGACCTTTTGATACTATTTCAGTGGATGACCGAAATACCTCCTCAAACTGCAGCCAATCATTTAGAATAGTGGCAGAATGTTCACGCTGGACTACAAATAAGCCAAATTCTGCGTTTATCAGGTGGGTTAGGTAGTAATCTTCTCCCTGCCAACCAGTCAGATGAGACAACTCCCCAGTTAGCCAGAGTTTCCTGGGAGTCGGTGACTTCCTTGGAAAATCTTCTTAACATAAGCCTGGAACACAGACATTATGGAAAAGCCATGGATCGCTCAAAGTTAGCGTGCAAAAACCAAACAAGGCATAAGTGCACTTACCAGGAACAACAAGTTTGCAATGATTGTGTACCACCGTGCAAAAATATGCAAGAACGAGGCCATCAGAGGTCAGACTGTATCTAGATGGCGGTAAGAAGAAACAGAGGAAAGGAGAGGAGAAAGGAATATGAGGAATAAACCAATTAAAGCAAGGCCACAGTTAACAGCGCCAATTAAGCTAGGGGGCACGAACTAGGTATACTAGTGCAGGTCTAGTTTCGAGGATCAAGTCTAATGCTTCCTTTTTTGTTGGCTTACCAGAAAGATTACACGAATACATAAGACGAACTTTTCAAAAGAGGGTAATATGATCGTTACTTCCACAACCCCCGCAACCACCTACAACTAGTCGCAAATAGACCATCCTTCTCCGGAACCACCAGGAAAACCACTCCTGTTGGAAAAGGTCACCAGACCTTACACCTTTATTCTGTGACACAAGCCACAATCAACACCATGCTATCATCGATGTAGCAGCGGGTGTAACCTTGCAAGACTGCAATTGCTTTCGTCTACCAGGTAGTCGGCCGAATCAAAGTGGTTCAGTGGTGGAAAATTGCAGATCAGTGCAAAGTTAGCACAGATATCAGCCATGCACATACAACTGGCGCAAAACTATCTTTCTATCGCACAATTAGATCCATGCTCGCCTATCCCGTGAACCGCCACCAATGGAATTTAAGTTCGCAGTTGGCCAGTGGCTTGAAAGTGCGCGCACTTGAAATAAAAATGTACGGAGTATGTCTGGGTGCCTCTTTTTCCAAGTTTTAAGGTGACTGTCTTCAGCGGGAGAATAAGTCGTCTCCAGTCTTGATACCGGGTAATGCAAGGCACTGTCTAGTAACAGCACTGTCCATAGTAGGATTGGCGCATAGTAATCACCAATTTTGTTCCTACGGATGGATTACATAGACTGAACGTAATACCAAACAATCAGCCTTCAGTCAGCCCTCCAGACTTTCAGCTGCACGGACCTGCATTTGGTGAAGTAAAATGCGAGATCTCTATTGATTCATCGCCAGCCATCTGCAGAGCTAGAACTACTGGAGATGTCGTGTTTGAACGGCTTCGGAAAGATAAAGTGTGTTTTAGCGGGAATGCCCGTTGATTAACCATCTATCCATTTGGGCTTCATCATGTGTCGGAGACATCAGTGAGCAAACAGCTCAAGTCTGCAAAACAAGCAGGCCTCAGAAATAGAGTTTTACGTCCCTCTTGGTGCCTGGCTGATGGCCATCCTGTTTACACAAAGCTTTGTAGCTATGCTAACGTACTAGTGTCTTCGAAGGGCATTGGTTTGTTGCATAAACGCTGCTGGTTTGACCGATAAGTCCTACAATCGTCTACGCCGTTGGGTTGTTTTCTGCTTTTGTCTAGTCTTCGTGGTTGGCCTGGCTTAGTTTTGCATGTATTTCTGACTCAACAATCGACATGCAGTGGCTGACTCGGTACAAGACCAACTGCAGACCAGCTGAACGCCCTACCATTCTTGGGGACAAGATCACCGACATGGACCAGGTCCGTGAGCTGTGTCTGGGTTAAGTCGAGTAACCGCTTAGCATTACGGGACGCACTCCACTGATAAGTCAGTGGCACAGTTGCGCGACTGCAGTCCGGAAATGTTTGACTACCGTCATTTCTTTATCATATACGTTTGCTTCTTTATATACGAGACCTAATGATTTCCAACAGCTTTGGAGGCACGTCAGAATAAACCATAGGGGGGTCCTCCATAAGTGGTTGAATGCCGCTCAGAATCATAGAAAAAAATATAGTTGCTGGCCGATACAACCTAAAGCGCAGTTTTAAAAGTTGACACAAAACAAATAGTACAATTCAGTATTGGTTTAAGACACGGCCAAACTTCTAAAGTTACGTGCGAATGAAGTAGCAGGCATGTTGAATATAACGTCTAGCAAGTTGATTCCCCAACTGCTCTCGCAAACTAGCGTTTCACCTTCATTCAAAGCGCGACGTAAGGCCTACTTATTTCATTTTCTGGAAGCACTTCGGCATCTTGCATCAATCGGCAAGTTTGTAGTGGTCCAGTAATCATTGAGAGCTTTACCGGAATACCATCTTTACAAGGAGAACTTTTGTTTTTGAACAACATTGTTGTTTCCTTCGTTTCCTTTTGGTTCCTAGCCCCATAGTTTGTGACCTGTTCATTCGACGATGGGCTTGCCGACAAATTTGGAACGGGAGATAGTTAATAGCAGCTCTGGAGCAATGAAAAACCCCTCGGCTAAAGTCATTCCATGGAATTCAGACTTATTTACTGCTATCAATAAGGTGTCTTCATCGACAAATGACTGATGCCCAGCGCGCTGAACCCTTAAAGCCACACTCCGGAAAGATAGCTCATACACTGTTGATAACCTTAAGGCTTTTGTGTTGCGATTCCGACATCCAGCAAAGCATAAGTATTTCAACATGCAGGGGGAACTACATATATGGGCTTGAAGGTGAGTTCACAGGTTAGTGTGGAGTACTGTTCGAACTGAAACTGGCCTTCTTAATCAGTAGCTCCCGTTTGTTCCTTATTAGGGAATTTTCTGGAAGGTGAGCATACATTTCGTCCAAACTTGCACCTGCGGTATCCAATGGTTGGTCAAATGAAAAACTTCCAAATATTCTACAGTCCGGAGGTAATGGTTCACTTATCAACGGTTCACGAATTCCCATTCAGGACCGAAGTGTGGTGTTCGGAAACCGAATTCCTGCGCGACGGGGTTTTGGACTCCCCACTGTGTACTTCGAAAACACTGTCTACGAAAGAATATAACTGTCGTGATAGTATGCGACCGACGAGGCTTCTAGCCTGCTTGAGGCTTCCACTGACAGGTCCGGTGGGTGGGTGAAACCTTCGGTTGCACACGTCCAACAGGATGTTGTCATGTAATTGCAAAAATTTAACCAGATCACCCAAATCATTGCCTTCAAGAACACTGAGGCTGAGGGAACGGAATTGTAACACCAGTTTGATGAATTCCATCATGTCCAGTACTATGCAGCTGATCGCAGAAGGGGTTTTATGTTGATACAATTTTTGGTGGTGTTGTCGCTACCCAAACGTCTGCAGGACGTTCTCCATTTCTGTATCACGAAAAGACAGATGCCAACTATAGCTAGGTTTGTCTGTGCGGGTCCCAAACATGACATCATCCTATTCTGCACGTGGATGAGGAGCTGGACGACAAAAGTGCATGAATCATTGCAAGTCGATGGTGGCCGATCCATGGCCTAGGCTGAATTGGAGGCAGTCTCTGAGGAGGTAGTCTCATTTATCCACGTCCATACCGTTAGCACGATAGCCACGATTTTCGTATAGATACGCTTTTTCTACCTAGGATTCTGCGGCACACTTTTGTGGTGTTCCCATAATCAAACATTTCACCAGGTCCAGGTCGATCCCTTAACTCTCCAGGTTACTTTGGATCACCGGGTTCGTTTGAACGTTTGTAGCCTGGCTGATGCGAGACTCATTGTCTCTGAAAAAGCCATGGAATAGCTTAACCTAAATTTGAATACGGGTTTGCACATCTTTAGAGTCACGCAGTTTTGGTACAAGCAATGCTTCGAGCAATGCTTCCATTTCGAGGTCATCTTCCAGCCTCTTCACAAGCAAGCACAAACGACAGAGCGAAAGGTTTAGGATGCAGTCTCTTCAGATACACCCCCAGGAAATCTCATCCATCCAATCTGCCAGGCTGTCTTCAGTTTGTCGCTGTTGCTGATCTTAATTGGAGGGGTTAACTTCATCAACTAGTGAGGAAACACGAAGATTCCAATTCACTTTCGATCTGAACACCCAATTTCACCTTTTTTCCTTTACTGGTAGGACTCTGTCACGTCAAGTCTATGAACATGATTTTCTAAGAAACCACATAGCAATAGATCTCTCGAAGCACTCCGATGATTTTCAAAACGAGAAGTTGTTGGTCTTCTGGGACACCTACCTTTGAACATTCTAGAACGTTTGGAGGCAGAGTGCCTTCTTCGTTGCTCAATTGTGCTATACTTTGGTATAATTCTTGCCACCAACGGAAGTTTTTTAAGGGAGACAGCCTCACAGCATAAGCCAATTCAAATTTGCTGACAGAAGAATACTCCAGTGGTTGAGTAGACACCGGAAAAGACTGTTTGGGAGGGACTATTTTAAACTGTCCAACTATAATCTCTTGGGAAGCACGGCCATAAGCCAATATTTAGCACCTGCTGGTGATAGCCCATGAATCATTGCAACAACTTAGCCACTGAAATAAATGTTTAAACAACATTTCAGTACACTCTGGACGGTAAGGAGCACAGGATGTTCATATCTGTGAAAAAGTTACAAAGATTTCTATCCTTTTCGTACCAAACTCGCCTCGAAATAAGGCCAAACTGTCCTTGAGTTTTCATCGTAACAACCACGTATCTCTCAAAATGCATACGCGTACATAGCACAATAGTACCAACAAGAGTGATATATCATAACACCCACACGACACTGGGTGGAACTCAATGATGCCCAAGGAGTTGGGAACTTCGGTAGTACTCCGACATAATAAAGTTGCTGACACCGAGAAAGGAGTTGATTGCAAAGAAATGCGCCAAAACCATGCAGGATGTCCAGGTACAGTTCGCCGTTCCAGAAACAGACTGATACTTTCATGCATTTACTGCCATGGAACAAGTTGAATCTAAAACTGTCAGTGCCATTTAACTTTCAGACAAAAATTCTTTAGGAACAGCCTTCTGTCTCCGGAGAGACCACACAAATTGGCTTATACCCACTAGTTGGTGTCTTCTGAAAGGAGACTTCTTCATGCTGTTCTCCTCTCGAGGATATATTCTCCAGGAAAATATAGCTGATTTATGAGCAATGAGACTGGTAGTGAAATTGTATGCGTATTTGCAGTTTAGTGCATATTTTCTTGTCGGAGTTTCCAGAGGAAATCCTACACCCAGGCTTAGTTGCAAACTGTCAACAAGCAGACAGGACATCAAAAGTCGGGTGGTCAGTGGAGTACTTTTAAAACCTTGGCCATATCAAAATGTGAGATAAACAGACGTCATCTGCTACATATATCTTTGCGAAGCCTACGGCTGAACGTTAGCTATAACACTCACTTTCGATGTAGCTGACTAAACAAGCATTTGCCCTCAATTTGGTCTGATGGATTTCATTCAAATATCCTGAAACAGTTCCCACAAACAGTGAGGTAGCCAGTTCTTGTTAGCGCAGACTCAATGCACACTGACCCTGCGTTTTGATCTTCATAGAAAGCGGCAGACACCGCAAACGATCTTCGTCAAGCAGTTCGAAGGTAGACCATCCTCCGTATAATGGTCCTCAATAATGAAGACCTGGTTTTCAAACCTTATGAAGGACGATCCTGCTGTGAGACCAGCCGTATCTACCTGTGGTCACAACCACCCATAGAGGGGTAAGTATTCTCGGGCTGGAGGACACCCTACCTAAATTTTGATCCGCACAATTAATTTTCCCCGCCACTGCATAATCAGTCCCCTTCACCCAACAGTAAAGCAAATATTACTCAAGAAGCACGGATAAAATTCTGTTGTTGTTAGTGATGTGAGGAGATTTGTGAGCCCTAATGGAGAAATCGAGAAGTACTGTACAGCCATCTCATTCTTATTGGGAATCATCGGCAGTGCACATCTTAAGGAACTCCGGAGAATCTCGAACCCTTGACCTCCTGGCTAACAGTTTGAACACTTATCCTTTCAGCCGCGAGCGGTTGATCAGGAGTGTGATTTACCTTCACTCAGTCAGGATAAAGCGCTGCTCAGCACGGGATCCATATCACATGGTTACACCTGTCGAGTGGCTCTTCAAGCAAGGGCTTCTTAGACGGAGAGTTCACTAATCTTGTGAATTTTATTCTGCCCCCCCAGGCTGCTTATTTGTTTTTTTTTTGCAATATGAGGAGATTTAGGAATTCTAATAGAGATTTCACCCTGTTTGCTGAAAACTCTTCGACAGCCCACGACCGGTTTCGCCCTTCTTGGAGCTCCTTCATGAAAATATACTGCGATGTCTCGAATATCGTACCAACTGAAACATGAGGCGGCCTGTGTGCAGCACATTCAGTTGAAGAACATCATAAACGAGAGACTCACTTGAGTCTCACGTGAAAACCAAATTGATTTGCAAATGAGTGTATTTGTTTAAGACTTTGTTTTGAATTGTGTCATCCAACATAAGGTTGACGGAAACTCGGGGACTGCGCCTACCTGATGAGCCCCAAGAAGGGCGAAACCGGTCGTGGGCTGTCGAAGAGTTTTCAGCAACCTTGTGAGTAGTTTCCTTCATGAAAATATACTGCGATATCTCGAATATCGTACCAACTGAAACATGAGGCGGCCTGTGTGCAGCACATTCAGTTGAAGAACATCATAAACGAGAGACTCACTTGAGTCTCCCGTAAAAACCAAACTGATTTGCAAATGAGTGTATTTGTCGAGATTTCACCCTGTTATTGAAGCCAACCTTTGCAGGGAAGCCTTCTCAGCTTTAATAAAGCCCTTGTGATAATGAGGAAACCATTGGAAGCACTTTGTCGTATTATAAATCGACCAGCTACCCATCCGTACCCTACACATGCGCACGATATACTCAGTGGAAGTGTGACTACATTCATTTGCAACGTATTCTGGGACAAGACAAGTAAGACAACCAACATCAAAAAAGTAAATCGACTGTTATCTATACAAACAACCGAGAAAAATGAAAGCTCATCAGTCCAGAAAACCACGTTTCACTAAACTTATGGTGTGGAGGAACTAGAGAACATAAGACACCAATGGAACCAAGATCAAGAAAACATTATTCTTACTGATGTCATTTGTGCGTTTTTGTTAACTTCAACGGTACAAGAGAGAAAGTAATGCAGAAATTACCTGGGCATCAAACTCCTTTTTACTCTTTTATCAAACGAAACTGACTGAAACAATTGGCGTACGCATTTAGCCGAGGATTTTCTCCAAAAAACAAACAGTTACGCATTTCCACCGACAGTTTTGTGGTACGACGACAAAGTACGAAAAGTTACAAAATAGATGGATTTTAAGTCTCTTGGGGAACAAATAGAATAAGCTTGTGGTCTGGTTTTTGGGTTGGGGGACATCTGTCCTAGGAAACCAATGGTAACTTTTCCTACCAATTATATCCATGTGCATGCTTCCTAGCAAATGACTGATTGCAGTAAATAAAAACATAACCGCATCTTTATAAGACATTTAAAGCAGTTAACGTATTTTTATCCTAACCAAGTCTTCCTGCTGTGGATTTTTAGATATTCATTCCACATATTCGTAGTATTATTATATAAGGAGCATCCTTCCTGATTCTGAGATTACAGTTCAAATGAGAATGAGAATGCCCGGTGAAAAGTAACCTAAAAAAAAAGTGGCCGAAAAATATGCGCTGTACTCACATGCAACAGATTCTGAAAGCTACACGGATAAAGCTAACATTTGACTTATAACAAAACTGGAGCAATTATTCAAACACACCGTACATACCGATGGGAACGGGAGAAACGCACGCGGTAAGATGTAGTGAGCGAGCACTCCCGTACTCCTTATGGCATAGGCAGCTACAGTAAACTATCTATATCGTTGCAAACGCGGGTTATAATCAGTCAGGCAATTGGCTTCTTGTTGAAAAAGCACACATGGAGAAAAACAAATACTTTCTGTCTGATAGAATGGTGTCATTTGGTGAATGATGCATACACAGACTTCTTATTAGTGAAAGTTGTTAAACGTGAAACTTTATCTGCCTCCGTCAGGTGCCGGTTCTAATGAGCGGTCAGACCTTATATCACACAAAGTACTTTGTTGATCCATAATCTCTATCAGTGTGCGCACATTGTTTCTGAGGAGAATTAAGTATGGACATATCTTCTTAGGTCAGTGACATTAAATATTTTGCATTGCTGCGGGAAGGAAGCAGAACAATGGTGATCGATCGAGAGCTATTTGTGATTTATTATGGTTTATTGAGAGCTGTCGGCCAAAAAAAATCCGTTTAACATATTTCTCATCGTAGGTTTAGATTCTCTGACCGGACTGTAAATTTTCGACTCCTGAAGGAGGGAAGAAGTCTGCATAACCATTAGCAACATCTATGGAACGATCCGTGCCTAAAGCAAGCCGGAACAGCCAAGTGAAAACTCTAGCTGTATCCTTCCTTCAGAAACACAACTTCTCTGAGCCCTCTCTTAAAAAGGTGTTCTATTCTCAAAATAAAATCAACACTATTTTCTCAGCGCCGGGGTATTTCGATGGTAGGTCTATACAGCCAGCCAGTTGTCTGCTGTAAAAACCGACTGAACGAAACTGCATATTGCTTGAAAGTTTTTCACAGGAAATCTGCATCGCAGAATATATCATATTCGGACCACAGGTTAATAATCATGCTCATTCCAATGCAACAGTAAGTCGGTCTTTGTTGTCAGATATCTGCTAAAGTTCCAGAAGACCTGCTTAGAATTGCATAAGATGTTGGAGATGCCCGGTAGGTCAGCTCTTTCGAAGCCTGCGGTAAGTTTGACAGTTGTTTCCACGATAATGCAACCGTTTCCTAGAAGCTTTTCAACTATAACGGTGAAAAGTTACGACACCGGTTGCGACGCTAGAAGTTCGAAAGCTATTCATTTTCACCTTCAGTTTGAGATCGCCATGTTTACTTCACATTATGCCTTGAGTGTCATATAATTCCATATGTGTGAATGCCACGTGGTATTGTAAACTAATTTGCAAACTAACTTGGATTTAGTGAGTTTGCAAAAAGTTTGGAACTGATTGAGAAGTCATCGTTTCAGAAGGGCTTGATAAACAGTGGGTAGTTTTCGACTGGAAAACGTTTCGCTTTTGACACAAAAGCCTCATCAAGCCAAGTGAGCAGGTTACCAATTTGGCCAGGTTTTAGGGCAGACGGAGAACCAATCAGTAAGACCTGTTGAGAGTACAATAGAAAAATAAACAGGTCGCCAAGAAATGTAGATTGATATTAAGCGTTACTAAAAGACTCAGCGATAGTGGAACATGCACTGGACACAGGAAACGAAATAGATTTAGAAAATGTTGAGGTTTTGAGACGAGGACTACAGTTCACACCACTGAGACTGATGGCCGAGGCAGTTGAAATCGCCAAGCTTCTCTGTGTAAATAGAATAGAAGGCATAGAACTGTCAAGCGTGTGGGGAACGGTTTTAGATCAGTAGAGCTGACACGTGTTGGTGTTACCCAAAGCTACTGCAGCAACAGCAGTCTACAACGCTTGATCATGCATCTTTTGAGCGTTCATGAAGTACTGAGGGAAACTACCTGCTACTACTTCCGTTCGTCCAGACCTTGAATAACAAACCGCTATTCCTGCGAACCTCTTAAATACAAAGTTTCTTGATGAACGGACTGTTTGATTCTGCTCTTTAGTAGGTTTTTCATATCTCCTGCAACAAGCAAGAAGGAATCCGAGCACCCCCTCCTTTAGATACGCCCTTGGAGGGGAGTGCATATATACGGCCACCTAAACAAAAAGGGTTGTCGTTTTGTTTTGGTTCAACTTTTGGGCAAGCGAACACACTTCTTACAATTTCTGCATTTCCCATGGTCAGGTACCTTGCTTCATCGGATAGTTTGTTCAACTGCTTCTTCCATCAGCTTTGTCTTAGGAAAAGTAGTCCAAATGTCCTCAAATAGCCCCCTCCCGAGCAAGCAAGAATGACTCAAATCTCACCTGGATTTCGATCAGGGAGAACATAGGCTTGCGAAACAGCCCGTCATAACGATTGATCAGTTCCGGAGTTCAGCATCTACACTAACGAATAGAAGCTATCACCCAACCCGCAACTACTCCCATGGCCCTATGTCCCGCCATACAAGGATACGCCGGTGCTATCACTTAGGATGGGGATAAAATATGTGCAGGCAAATTGCCCAGGTCAGTGAGCAGACTAATGACCACAAGGGGCTTTTGGAGCTCTTGGTCACAGTTCTATGTCACAGAATTTTAACAGTTAGTGTGCAGCGTAACAGTACCAGAAACATATAATTCTCTGAAATACCGCATCACTTCAACAAGTGTTTTTGCTCAGCGAGCCCTGAAAATCTGGTGAAAGCCACTGTGGAAATGTCGTGACCCAAACAGACTGGAGCTTTGACTTCTCAAAGTTAGTGGATACCATCCAGCAATGGCACATTTTCCATTCACCTCATCTGATGTTGAATTAAAAACATGTAGATGAAGTACCTCAGTTAACGCAGGCATCAACCTTTGGTGGAAGCTCTCGAAGCAAGCTGTTTTCATTCACTATGTTTACAAAAGTCTTGAAAATGGATTCTGGAGACCTGAAGCCATGTGATTTTCCTCTCTTTTATCCTTAAAGTTGGCTAGAGATAATAGGTATTTCGCCGATATCTTCAAAACCGTGCGGTGAAGTCATTCATTGGAACACTGCAGGCACCATTTGTAAGTTGTAGTATCATTCGATCATCAAACTGGTTGTTTACTCTGTAAGCCAAACGTCTTTTCGTATTGGTCTTCCGACAAGCCATCAGGAAAGGGGTCAACTTCTATTAAAACGTAATAGACAAATAGTGAGTAATTTCATCCAGACAATCGCTTAGGCGCAAAAGTGGCACCTGAAATCTAAGGATGTTCCGTCATATGCAGTATCTACCAACCTTTCGGCTGACAATGGTTGTGTTCAGCAACCAACCTGACCGAGCTGGCAACTCAGTACTACGGAATACAGACAACAGATCCTGCCTGCGCACTAAAAAGCTGCGCTAAAATACAAAGTGGAAGAGTCACCAGTTCAAAAACCTTTTAAAAACTGAAACAACTAGACATTGGTAGTTTACATCCATATAGTTCCTTAACGGCATAGCATGCGGTGGAAAATTAACTCTTATGACCTATGACCTGGACTAAAGAGGTAGCTGGTGAAAGAAATTATTGTTTAGTATAATATGCTACGATATGTCCTGATCCTACGCTGGACACATACGAGTTGTATATCATTTACTAAAACATGAACCTCTCAAATGCAAATTTATTGGAGCACAATGCCCAAAAGAAACCAACACACACATGTTTACAGGGCTGAGTAGGAGTAGAAAGGTTTATCAATGGCTGTACGGGGAAATCCATTCATGACACTTTTTGCGTTCTTGGTTCGACTAATTTTCCTTGAATCCAAATCAGCTTTAGTCACCATTTCCAAAGGGTTTGGTAAGCAATCGCTGGTTTTTAGCAAACCCATCTGAAACGATAACCACTCAATCAGTTCCAAAGTTTTTCCTATTAATTGAAAAAAACTTTAGTCACTTTCTTGGGAATCACTAAGTAGTAGACTTTTTCACGAGTTTCTCATCGTAAGGGGAATTTAGTCCACAACGGCATTGTCACCAGACAAATCATATCAAAAATAGCATCAGAAACGCCCTGTATCATCTGAACTTCTTGGAACAAGCTTGGAGAAAAAAACATGAATACTACCCGCATCAATGGAAAAATACAGTCTCGTGTTAAGCAAAACATATCTGGGTGCGAAACGATTCAAATAAAGTCATGAAGGCAGCAAAAATGCTGAAAGTTGCATAATGCATTTGTTAGGTGGCCTTTTCAAAGGACCAAACTACCAGGATTTGGATAATATCAAGACAGAGAGAGTATTAACAAGTGTCCAGCCAAACGAGTTGTGATTGGTGAGAGTCAAATCGTGTGAGTTTGTGTCTTGTGCTCATGTCTTCAGGGTTTAGTGAATTACGCCCCCTGAACTTGGTTTATCAGGTCACGAGCTTGAGTGCTTTGGTGGGGTGAAGTAGGCCGGATCAGATGGCTAATTATTCGAAACTGACGGGACTGCTGAGGCAACAAATCACGCATACGATCACGGATTCGGCAGAACACCGCTGTGCGCTCAAGTAACGAATTTGTTGTAGGATGTGCACGCTGTCAACTTTGATCCCATGGTCCTCCCCCAGTTCATGGAGTAAAATAGTCAAGTCCCGTTCTAGTTTGTTCACATCGTTGAAACTTGTTTCAGTGCCGCCAGCGTGCCGTTGGTGTTGGTTGACTCGGATCTCCAGTTTTATCCTGGTTTGATTGATAAAAATGCAGTTGCAATCACCGCGAATGATCCTCCAAGTACAGTTGGTTCTGTTCTGTTGTTTTATTGGATCCTTAATGTGTACTGAGTTGTCTAACTGAAAGATGTGCAAATATTAACGCTGGACATCAAGCGACTGATACCTTCTGAGGAATCAGGAAGTTAGACAGTCCGTACCCTTGGGGTGTCTGCTACGCCTTTATAATGTTTAACTCACAGTCACTTTTCTCTGAAACAAAAGCCACTCTCGGTTTTGGAAAGTTTGGATTACTTCATCCGGTAGATTCATTGTGTAAATTTCAGTATTTTCACCATAAACCAGTAAATCACTTCCAAACGTGTTCTATCCCGTCCAAGCCCACTTCGGAACTGACATATCGAACTCACTAATATTTAGTATCTTCAGTGGCGGGCATAAAAAGTGCAGATTACCCACAGCATAGATTAGAAACAGCGCTGAACAGACACTGAGTGATTGATTTCTACATACCAGCAGATCAGCATCAAGGTAACGAGATCGTATGCTCCATAAGTGACCGAACGCCTGTTAGACAAGAGTCACCGGACTGATCTTATCCCTAATCTTGTGGTGCAACCCTAATCCCAAGATTTTGAGAGATAAGTGAAGCTTTGCTGGTCAAATTAAACCAGCGCTGACTATGTGCACAGAACCTGCTACTCTGGCTAAGATCAGGTGACATGTAGAAATCAGCCATCCCATGTTTATTTCTACTATGTAATGTTCCTGATCTGCACGTCTTACTTCAATAACCAAAGATAATAAGAGGAATGTTAGCACATTGCAGCATTTGACTTCTGTCAGTTGTAGTGATATACCCGAAATTGGCAGGATGATGAGCCGAGGAAATATCGACGTATTAGGATGAGTGCTTCTGCGCAATCCTTAGTTTTTTGAAGATGAATCCTCATTTGGAACTAAGCCTTTGAGCAAGAAATTCGTTTTGGATGGTCCCATTGTTATCCTTCCACAGGGCAGACTATCCGAAATGAGACCGGAGTTGTTGGTGGGTCTCGTTGCTTTAGGCTCACATGCATCCAAATCCTCAAAGGCGCTGACATTCCTATTTCTGGTAGAACCACGTTCTTTTTCGTTCATCTCCTGTGCGCATTTGAAATGTGCGGACTGCTTCATTGCGCGAAGTATGCACGTGAATATCTCATCCAAAAAATATATTGTTACAGCTCTCGCAGGGGAAAAAAATTTTGTACGTCGATTTATTGGTCGAGGGATCCGTGATTTTTCAAGCTTGAGTTTCAGTTGACGGTTGGTTTACACAAAACAGAGCATAGCTTTGATCGCCATGGATAGTAATTTGTACACTTTTTGTTCATATTCATTAGGTTTGGCATTCATCCACCAAGATAGGTGATGATAACCCTCAGACGGATTTGGTATTCCTGTAATTCTCCATAACAAGTTTGATACAAGCAGTTTCCTCGGGATGTCGCCACTGTGTACCCAAGCATTTACTGTAATTACTGTATGCTTTACAGTGTGTTGCCAACATATCCACTACAAAACCCTTTCAACTGTGCAGCTAGCTTGGCATTAACTGCAATTTGTGACTTCAGCCAAACACTTCAAGGCCGTTTGTCACGTGCCATCAGGAATACAACTTCCAACATCTTTCCTACTATGGAAATGATTGACAACGGGTTGACAGACAAGAAAGTAATGAATTCGATCAGAATTTGAAGGAACTTGCAGTTATGCAGGATGCTACGAACAGCTGCATCAGCACGTTACTAAACTGTTTTGAGGTTTTTTCGGAGTTAACTCGCAGCCTGAAGAGAGACTGAGAAAAACTAAAAACTAAAATCTCAGCCACAGCAGGTGTTCTGATTTAACTGAAATAAATCTGATAACCATTTGGCATCACGGCGGTGTCTCCAATACTATGTGCCCACCAAACAGTCGGCAGGTCGGCACATTTGAATCAATGGTTGTTGGAGGTGTTGGAAATTGGGTAATTTTCAAACGAGATTTTGTCTTATAAGTAAAGCCAATCTATGCTGAACAGCCGAAGAAGACTGTACAACTGTTTCATCCCTGTACGGAATTATCAACTATGTGAAGCTCACAAAACTTTAGGGAGTTTCAAACCCATGACCTCCCGGCTAGCACTTTGAACACTTGACCGTTCGGTCACCAACGGCTGATCAGCGTTGTGAGTGACGCCCACTTAGGCAGTGTACAGCGGCACTCAACCTTCAGTCGGGTTTGAATTAGGTTTTATTCTTGGTCTAACCATTTGCTGACCGAGTCAGGACCGGAGTTGGATGGACGGGTCATGTGACTGATCGCATCCTCGCTAACTGGATGACTTCCACGAAGAAGGAGAGGTCTCGTATAGATGAACCTTGATGTCAGGTTCAATTCCTTTCGTTTGTGGCACGGTTTCAGTTTAGAAACACTAAACGAGTTGTACTGTAATGGTTTTCTTTACATCTGGTATGTTTGATATGACTGGTCCGGCCGTTCGAGTACTGCCACAGACTCGCAACCCTAAGGCCGCAGTTTGTGCATTTACAAAAAACTAGGACGCTCAGTTTTCGGATCATCCAGTCCGCGAGATGAGTTTCCACATGGATGTCTACGTGTGCGACTCCGACGCACCGTCCCATATGAAGTTATTGATATTATTCTATCTTCGGCTAGAAGGGTTTCGTAGGCAGGTGCAAACCAAGGGCTCGATCGTCCTGTCGCTCCGGCACAACAATACATTCATGCGACTGAGTCAGGCAATTAAGAAAAATCATTGCTCTGATGGCCAAGAGAACTGTTCATCACCGTGGGACTTTCGTTAGAACGTGTCTACTCTCTCCCATCGGTGGACAGAAGATTGAGAAACTGTGACAGTTTTATTCAAAAATAGGTCTTTAAAAAACGGATGATGGTGTGAGAAGATCCGCCTATTTCCATTGGAGATTTCATCCCGTCAGTGAATTCATTCTATGCTGAAAAGCGGAGAAGTAGTGTATGGTTGTTTTTCCTTGTCAAAAATCGTCAGCGGTGGCATCTCACGAAATTAGTGTTTCGGACCCGCAACCTACCTATCCGAGGTTGAGCACTTGACCGTTTGGCCCCGAGCGGCTGACCAATAGCGTCATTATCCCTTACTCAGACAGAACATAGCGCCGCTGGAGGAAGAATAATTTCACAAGATGAATGAAGCTTCCTTCTGAGAAATGCCCACTGGAGGAGCCAGATAATACGTGACCAAATGACTTGGTTTCCATGACAGAAGGTTGAGTGGCCTTGTGTTCTGTCTAAGTGAGAGCTAATCACACCACTGATTAGCCGCTTATGTCTGCATCGTAGTCAGTCGATTGGTCGATCCCAGTGCGTTGCTGCGTAGTCTTGAATCAATTTTCCCCTGTACTCTACAGGAGTTTATAGCTTGCAGTTTTGTTTGTTTTAAAACTTTCTACTCTCGTGAATCTGATCTGTTTCTGATAGGTTCATTTTTCGCCGCTTGCATTGTAGTTAGAACAGGAGTCTCGACAGATAAAACCTAGGAAGAAATAAAATAGGTTCCGTTTAAGAGCCCGATACACCCAACTGCCAGTTGTATGCTACAGCATGCTTGAGAATATCACCATCACTCCATATACGCGGCTATCAGCGAATTCATTCCATCCAACTCTTTTGGGCATTACTGGTTGTTGATCAGGTGGCTGTTGATCTGTTCGCCGAGCTTGACAATTGACTTGCAAACGTTCCGTCAGCATACGAGAAAACATCATCAGTGCGCAGTTGGGTGGGTGTTTTGGGCATTGTTACATTACTTACACTAGTTCACGGTGCTTCCACTTGTATAGACAAGCATACCAGGTCACTTCCTGAATGTTTACATAATTGCAAAACCAAACAAGAATAGCATTTATCATCATGAAATCTCTGATAAAAGATTTGCGTTTAGTCATTTCAGGTCGTTATAATGATGGGAGAAGAATACTTGGGACCCCCAAGAGTACCACTTGTCACGTCTGTTAGCAATAGGACAGTATATGCACGTTCGATTTGCGAGTCGATTACCTGGAGACGATTCATGATGTCAGCGGTCTTCGCATACAGTTGCCTTTCGACTCTTTCGGGTTTTACATTTGGCAATTCTGGATCGTGCACCTTGTCAACTTTAACTTCGTTGTTCCATGCGGGAGTTTGTAAGGATCCTGGCATGTCTGCCAAAAATACCGAAAATTTGGAAGACATGATGAAAGATATTCGAAGACCGGTTAACAGAGGTATATTGATACACGACTGTAGATAACTCAAGGCATTGAGCATATATGTAGTCGGACACGAGCTTTTGTGAAGCTAAGAAAGAACACACGGGTTGTAGTATTTGTGACAGGTGTGCATGACTTGGCGTGTGTGTGTCTATCACAAGGTAATATACCCTCTTACCAGGTGCGTTTTGAAATCAGATGCATCGTTCCGTCCGCTTTCCACTAAGCATGGATCACCGTTTAAAGAGTTAACCACGGATATGACCACAAGTTTCCCGTATGACTAAAAGCATTCGGTTTGTTCGGGGCTTGTGAAGCGAATGTTTCGTATGTTTCAAAGTCCGGTTCACCCCCAGGATCATGACTGTACGCTGAACGCCGAATATGTGAACTGGAAAAGTGTTGGTATGAACTATGTGCTGAAAGGAATCTGTCGTGGGTGATAATGTCACAAGCCCTGGAATGTTTCCGAATTCAGACATTTCGCCCTTTTTCTGGGCTCATGTGTTCTCAAAAAGGCATATTTTTAAAAGGGAATCACAGCTTTTTTCGATTCATCTATCATCATTTGTATATTATATCACACTGGACTTGACATGCGTTATTAGGGTTGTGATGTTTTTCTTAAGTGTATTGTTGTCTGAAGTCTTTGACCTGTATGGTCAGATGACTTGAAACGTTCATTCCTTGGGACATTTAGCAGATAATGATTTAATACAATAAACGCTGGATTGCTTTTCTGCATTCCCATACGGATCACATTTGTTTCAAACTAAGAGGCACTGACTGATGGAGTAAACTTTTCACTCTCAAACTGGCTGACCCACTATGGAAGACTAACACTCAGGTAATGTCATACTAGATGAGTTAAAGTTGTCCTTCGAAGAGAGCGACCGTTTCATTGCTCATAATAAGTCCTATACCATAAAGAAAACTACTCACAAGGTTGCTGAAAACCCTTCGAGAGCCCACGACAGGTTTCGCCCTTCTTGGGGCTCATCAAGTAGGCACAGCCCCCAGTTTCCGTCAACCTTATATTCTACTTGAACCCAAAATGGACTGATTTCGACAAATACACCCATTTGCAAATCATTTTGGTTTTCACGGGAGACTCAACTGAATCTCTCATGTATGATATTCTTCAACTGAATGTACTGCACAAAGGCCGCCTCATGTTTCAGTTGGTACAATATTCGAGATATCGCAGCCCCAATAAGGGCGAAACCGGTCGTGGGCTGTCGAAGAGTTTTCAGTGACCTTGTGATTAGTTTCCTTTATGAAAATATACTGCAATACCTCGTACCAACTGAAACATGAGGCGGCCTTTGTGCAGTACATTCAGTTGAAGAATATCATAAACTAGAGATTCAGTTGAGTCTCCCGTGAAAACCAAATTGATTTGCAAATGAGTGTATTTGTCGAAGTCCTATACCATTTTCAGAGTTGATGAAACTGGTGTTTGCGCCAATTATAGTGACATTTGGGTTCTTAGGATCCCGTCTTCTGACTAACGCACATCTATGACATACAAAGGAGGATTCCGTTGGCGTCCATTATAATGAGGTACTGTGTGAATGTTTGGTGTCACCTTGTTCTGGAGGTTTTTACACAAAATCTCTATCACATTCAAATATATTGCTACCAAATCGCATTTGTTTGTTCTGCAGCACGGATCAGCTGTAGATTGTGAGCCAACAGAATCATAACCACGTGATTTAGATTCCATGATTGAAGGATAAGTGGCACTATATCCTGTATAGGTTAGAGCCAATCGCACAGCCGATCGGCCGCTCGTGGCCAAACGTTCAAGTGATCAACCACTGACAGGAATGTCGCGGGTCCGAACCTCGCCGAGATTCGTGAGATGCTGACTCTTGATTCCCAACAAGGATGTAACAACTATACAGTGATCCTGTTTTTCATCATCAAATGGCCTCAATGACAGGATGGAATTCCTATTGTCAACAGTATCATGTCCCCCAATACAAGTAAGTTCTTTCATATGTGCACTGTTTTAAGGAAGCGATGAACCTGTCTGACTGATAAACTCTGGTGAGTTGTGTGTGTGGCCACAAGGCCATGGCGGAGAGACAACTGTCCCAACTGCGTTGGCATGGACAAAACCTTCCTTTCAAACTGCAAACCATCCCGGCAAATGCTTTAATCAGTTAAGTTGGCTAAGGTTTAAGGGTAGACTGTCATTTGGACCGCATCACACTAGCTATAGACATGATGCTTCCTAGAACCCAACGCAATTTTCGATAGAAAATTTACAAACTCTTGCAGAATACCACAGATGTGGCTTTTTAGCTTCAAAGGACAGTAACCTAATGTTGTTAAAATAATTGTGACCTATGTTTTCTGACAAAAAACTGACGAAATGTTGATTTCTTTCTTTGATTAATGGGAGGATCTCTGTAATATAGTTTGTCAGACAAGGTTACTTAAAAGGAATCTAACGATAACAAGACTTTCATCATCATTGTAATCACCGGCTCAGCTGTTGGCTGCGACTAGTTTAACTGGTGGTTCTTAATAGGTAGCTAATTCTCACCCACATCGCAATGAATGTTGGTTAGCTCATGTAGTATCGTGTCCGCTCGTTCCGTCATGTCTTCCAAACGTGTTTCGTGCTTCTCTCTTGGCCTAGCTGCTCTTTGGGGCATCAGACAGCAGTGCATAAGCATTCAAGAAATTCATTTGCGGAATTCCTCATCACTTCAGCTGCAGTATGAGACCGCACCATGATGTATGTCGACGGCAGAACCCCCGGACCGGTCTTTGTTCAGTTCTGAGGTTTCTGTGTATATGCTTTCGTAAGTGTTATTTCCTTAAGGATGGGTCAGTTTGTCGGCAGTCAGCGGTGTCCGTTTGCCATTTAGGCGGTGGCTCCTTCACTTGCTTGTATCCCTGCCACAATATATCTGTATGTCATAGCCTATGCGTACGATTCTGTAGTACCAACCGATGAAGAACATGATTTTAAAATATAGAAGTTTCAGTCAGCTGACCGCAGTTGTACTCCTTCGATTCCGTGGCCAGGGCTCTCGGTTTTGGAAAGTCAAAAATTCTGCTGAATGCTGTGAAATATGCAGGCTGGCATCGGTAACCAGTGGCACAGGGGTTACTGGAACAAATGAAGTCGTAGCGAAACAGTCCGGAACATGTTGCAACACCTGGGCCTATTTTCATTTGTTAGAGGGAACTGACAGTCTGGTCAAGTCTTTCGAGAATATTAGTAATCACACCAGCATGAAAACTGTCAGTATGATTGCTTTTCGCAGCACACCGATTGAATTGAAGGAAAGACAATGTTAGTGGTCAAGGCTATTCTCTCTGCAAGTGGTCGCTGGCATAATTAAGGAAAGATCGGAAGCGAACTCGAGTTCGAGCCGTCATCAACTACTCGAAGTAGAATTTTTTACGCGTCCTAACCCAAACTTGTGCGAGAAACGGATGGAACAATTCTACTACTCAATTCAGGGCAACTATCATCTAGAGCAGCGGAGCTCGGCTTACTCAGATTTTGTCGCTTGCCAAACTTAATTTTACACACAGTAAAATATCATGAGGCAGGGCACAGAAAACTTTCCTGTCCTTCCTTGTCCCCATTCAAAGAGACCAGTGAGAGGTAATAGCGCCTTCACTCAACAGGTTTATTTTTACTGATTCCGCTCAAAGTTTCCTACCGGTGTGCCCCAAATAGCTTCATCACAATCTCTGCATTAAGGCGTAAATAAAATCCGTTTTTTAGTTTTAGCAGGTTTCCCTTTTTACTGTCTTTGCAGTTTTATGTTTTTTATGTACGGTTATGCAATTCTTTTTTCTTATCTTTGGAATTTCGAGTTGGCTGAGATGAATTTCCGAAGAACTCTCCAGACAAAACTCCTTGGGTAACCGTTGCTCTAAAAAGGAAAGAGCTAAGATGGTTCACCTTCATTCGAGATGCTCATTAAGCGGAGCCATCAAATCAAGTCTTGGACGTGAGCATCTTTCCTATCATGAAATATAATTGAGGAATCTTCGTTCAGAAGGACGCCAATGTGGTATCATTACTAGAAACAGGTGAGTATTACGGTTTGCCGGTTTTGAGGCGCAATCTTATGTCCACCCACTACAACGCTGAGGACCAAGAACTACTGAACTGTTGTGTCTAGCTGATAACGTGACAAGAGCGCAAACCGTGAATCAGCACAAACGGGTTCAAATGGTGCCGCTGGGCCAGTCTAGCTAGATGCTTTGAGTATGTGTTTGCGTGGGCGCAACGTGTTTGTTTGTGTGTAAATAACTGTGAGGTGGTTAGAGCGAGCAATCGATTTGCGCTCAATACAGTGGTGAGCAATATTCTGGCGGCTCTTGCAATTTGTTTTCACTAATTTTGCATTTTCAACACCTGAACACGCTTGTCGTGAGGTTGTCATGCTGACTCAAGTGACAAGTCTCTCTTACCGTCTCCTAACATCAGTTTCTCGTTTTACATCCCCCCACCTTTTCTCAAATCATTTCACCACAGAATCATTTCAATAGCTTATTCTCTTTTCGCTTATTTGCTAATGAAGCCAAAATGTTAACGAAAAAATATTTTCCTCTTCAATGTGCGCAGAGCGAAAATCTTGTTACTCTGGACGACTTAGGCCTCATATATGTTTTTTTGTGCGACGTATTCAATCTAGTTAATGTTAGTTTACTTCTCAACCACAAACCCTAGCCCAGCGCACGTGGTTACGAGAATGTTGAAGCCAACGGTGTAAACTTAGAGACGGTAGTAGATCAGTTCATTAAAACTCCCTCGTGAGGCAAATAGTACCCACGTGACCTCATCACCAAAAACTAGGTCCCCATTGGTTCGGACAAAGTCCGAACCAACACATGGCTGAAACACCTTGTTCTTTTTTAATTTTCATATATGGGTCACGGGTTCTTTATGCTGAGCCAAGACGAACCACAACTCGAGGTACGAAAAAGGAACCGACCTGGCCTATCCAGCCGTATTAAACCATCAAGGGAATTGGTAACCGAGTTATTACCCCACATCAGTATTGTCAGCTCTGTGCGCCCGTAACACACATCCGAAGTGTCAAGTGTAACTCTGACCGGAATTCAATAGCCCACATTTGCCTCAAGGCATAGTAGTCATGTTTCACAACGAAAATGCGAAAATAATCGACGCATTGTAGTGTACAAGACCCCACCCTTGGCGGGCAAAATAAAAACACGCCATCAAAGCTATCCAGGTTGAATTAGAGCAGGCCGGGCACAATAGAAAGTACCGTGTGCCAACAAATGGATAAAATTACCCAGGTAGATAAGTTTTTGAGCTAATTTGCTTCTGGCCTTTAAAATCAGTTTGCTATTTAATCGCACAATAAATCGTCCAGAAGGCTTGGCAAAATAATCCGGGTTGATTGCTGTCTGTTTTTTAGTCGAGATTGCTATGTACTAGGTAGCGCTGCATCCTCTCCACGCTTTGGGACTTAAGTGAAAAATGGAGACTAGGAAAATTAGATAGCTCCTCGTGTCCATCAATTCTGCCTCCAGTTATTTGTGTTGACCATGTTTAGTTAAAGTTTACTCATAGCCCTGGGGTAATGTGGTTTGAGAAACCAAATTTACTGTTACTGATGTTGCCTGGAAACATCACAAACGAGAGATTCAGCTGGGTTCCAGGTAAGTCACTCGCAAAACCAAATTTGTTTGCAAATGAGTGTATTTCGCTAATTCCGTGCAATTTGGTTTCAAGCAGAACATAAGGTTTATGGAGACCCGGGGACTGCGCCTACCTGATGAGCCCCAAGAAGGGCGAAACCGGTCGTGGGCTGTCGAAGAATTTTCAGCAACCTTATGAGTAGTGCATTACGAATAAACATTGGTTTTTCTTGTGACCGTCCTCATGTGGTCCTGAAGTGGACTGTGGAAACAAGATGCAGCATATTCGTGCTACTGCTCCAGAACAAGTAGTTGAAACGCTTCCCCAAAACTATCCCACAGAGCAGTGTGAAGTGAAGGAATAAAAAACTCCGCAGATAGGAGCTACGTTCAGCTGCCGAAAAATGCATTTAAAGTTGTTTGCAGCGTCCAGCTATCACGAAAATCCGTCATGTTCACCGTGAAAAAGCTCGTCCCATCCTAGGAAAAGGCTGAAGGCAAACGAATTGTGAAGAAATCGGAGGAAAAATTCTCTTCCTTACAAATATTTGGGGCACTGGAAGTGTACGTCATGGTGAACAGATAAAAGCCAGCCACTAGCAAGACTAATGGTGCACTATACAGTAAAAATCACCGTAACGCATAACTGGATATTGTTTTAAAAGCCAATGCAAGTGGATGTAAAATCCCCACATGTGAGAACATATTGGGAAAATGTTTGAGTATTCATTGATGAAGGAAGGCGCTTTCAAATATCGGCATGAAAGGAGCGACTGATACATATACCAACACCATACAGAATGTAGCTGATCGCTTACTGTTAACCCATTGGGGAATAGCGCTATCACTCCAACAAAAGTGACAAATGACAGTTATGTATAACCTCACTGCAAGAGTTAGGTATAACTTAAGGGTTATGCGCAGGCTCTCAATTTGCGACGATTCGCTTCTACATACGGTGGTTTGCTATGACCTCTGAATCATAAAGCAGAGGTTTAGTTCCACCTGAACCCCTTTCTCAGAATGACTTGCTTTCAGTATCACGGAGAACTGTTTACTTGCTTTTTGTTCGTTTCGAATCCTGATAGGATGAAGTTCTGCACAAATTTAGCAAAAAGTCTATCAGTTTTCCGTAGTGAATCCTTAGATGTTAATTGATTTTTCGATGAACGCCGGGAATGATGCTTCAAAAATCTATCATGTACAACTGACCTATAGATGAGCACCGATCTTATTTCCATAACAAGTAGCTTCCCGTTAATACAAAATTTTCCATCATCTAAATAAGTCCGCTTTGAGGAATGGCCTCCAAAAAGCAACTTAAAACGAATTACAAAAACTGAAATCGATGACAAGTGTATAACTTTATAAGGATAGCGAGTTGTGTAAAAAAGCTTACATAAAAAGCGAGTAGTAATACTCTGCTTAAATATAAGCGACTCCAAAGTAAGTATCCAGTGTTTCTCGAATAATGTATGCCTTTAAGCTGACTAAGGATTCACTCACAAGATCTGTTCGATGTCAACAAATAACCGTCACTTTATCCAAAGACTGTCTGCCTACTTTAACTTGTAGTGTACCATAAAACTGAAAAACAAAAGCTTGTGTTATCATCACTGCTCTCAGAAAAAGTGCTACTGCTATTTACCAGGCCGCTTTTCGCTGACTGGAATACACTGCGTGATAGCTAATATTTTCGCCCAACGCTTATTGGTGATTGCTCATTTATGACCGGACTAGTTGCGATATGACTGGTTTCTTGTAAGTGCATTGCAAGGTCGAATGATGAGAACCAACGGATGCACTAACATTGTTTTGGTGGGAGGAAACATACCTACAGGAAGCTATGCACCCTAATTATTCGATGTTTTCAACCGTGACATATCATCGTCCCTTCAGTTCACTGTGTCCCTCCAGCTGTTACCTGCCCGAAACTACGTGATTTGTTGCAAATTAGAAAGGTACAAAGTCGTCAACATCTCTGGCATATATGGGACGTAAAGGACAGTGTTCCAGCGGATTACAAGTCAACAAAATCATTTTGTTATCGGGCATGTTTTCATTTAGATGCTTCCTCTTCGTTCGGATAAGGTCAATGGTTAAACAACCAGACTCTAGCAGGTTGGACCACTTGTTTTAATTCCAATCATCCATGCGATGCTCCTATTCCTGTCGGCGTAGATATGCTGGTATGTCTGTAACCCTTCAATTATGCGTTCATGACAGCGAACACCGCTGTTTCGTATTAACTTGTCTGCAATGCAGCTATGCTTGGTGTTTAACAAGTGCGTTCAATTTCACGACACTTGTAAACATGGCGGCTGGATTAACTGGAGTATCTCAAACGATGCTGACCAGATAGAGACTAGCAGGTTAAAAGTTGGTGTTCGACCTGGTAACAAGTACCGTATTTCCTAGGAGACACACCACGTTGGAGGACCAGGAATTCAGAAGCTTTGTTGAGGAGCGCCTGTGGTGCAAACTTAGAAAAGTGTCATATTGTCTAACATCCAACCTTTGTGCCTTTACGTGCAAGAACCGAAACAGCCGTTCAAGGATGGTTACACAGGTACGGACCACTAATCATACTCCAAGATTAACTGACCCCAGTGAAGCCCAAGTAGACAGCGGTCAGAGCCGGTAGGACACGAGTATTTTAATCATCCTCCGTTAATAGTACATGCCATCCATGTATCCTATCCATCAGACTTTGTAGATCTTCGTAAAAACTTTCTGTGACAGCGGAATCCCCTTAGGAGTTAGGTGTATGGACAGCAGCTACAGTTGAATTCAGTGGGATGCTTCCAACTGCAGCTATCAAAGTTCTGCCTTAGACGAGGTTGCAAGATATGGGTGCAATGCGGGTATAGTCACTCAAGGCAAAGGTTATCCAGTACGAACTCTCGGTGTCTACTTGACCCTCGTGGTAGAGCCAGTAGTAGAGAGATTCTAGCCACGATGGTTCGTGTGATGCATGTGATTGGTAGAATGAACGCAGACAAGGGTATGCCGTCTAGCCGGTACTCATGGAAGTTACGCACAGTCGTCCTCTAACTCACTCGGTGATATGTGGATATTCCTGCAGCTGATGCAGACAGGCGTTTTCATGTTGAGAGCCCCAGCTTGCCTGCGGGTCACCGCGACTGGGCTAGACATGGTGCGTCGCTTCCTGAGAATGCCGCACTGCTGTGTTTGAGTCGACTGGGTTGGGTAGCTTAATGAAGTGAAGAGAGGATATGATAAGAATGTCATCTCGCTTATGTTCAAGAAAGCACCTTTAGCCTATGCACAAACAAGTACGTTCCGCAAAGCAACAAAATCGTCCATAACAATGAAACAGAATATCCATCATTGGTGTTGGATTCCGGAAGAGATAATGCCAAAAAACCCAACCAGGCGTGATTCATGTTCCCGCCGTTCTTGCTTTGGAGTCAGGCTTAGCCAACTTCCTTACAAGAAAAAACGATGAATGTCAGGCCCAACGTAGAGCACGATATTCGCTTTCACCCTATCAATCAGGCCACCACACGACTGTAATGCATACGACTTCGCCAGTAGGGGTTATATAGTGGCAGGTCACTTCAGAGCATCTGAGGTGTGCAAGGGACGAGTTTGCTCGACTCCGAAGACACCAACTGCTGACCATAATGTAGCATTTGTGGGTCTGCTTGACATGGTGTACCTTCAAATTCCTGGTGATCGGCCTTATGTAGGTGGCATCACACTCCCTCGCAGCCGATTTTTTGTACGCATTCAGTTTGAATTCCTTGGTCAGTTGGATCTTTGGGATGCATTGATTGTTTGCTAATGGTGTTATCAATTTTGTAAACTGATTTCTACATTATTTCGGCAGCATCATCCAGAATATGTCGTTCTACACCGCTAAAACAAATCAAAACGGGACTGGTTAATGCTGAGAAGAAAGTATAATGAATCCAAGAGACGCGTCGGCCAAGAAAACGTTTCACACACCTTATTTCCTTTGTCCTGAGCGCTCCCGAATGTTCTGTTACTAAAGAGGCTCACCCATGAAGACCAAAAACAATGAGTACTAAAACTTTGTTTCTAACATCGCTTTTCCCATCGATAACCAACTAAAAAATGACACACAATCAAGCAGATTTTATTCCCACTGAAAACGGTGTGGATATTCCCAAATTTAAAATGAATTTTTCATTTCATCTTGTAAGAAAAAATACACTGTCCATCTAGCGAGTTTATTCCTAGGTAAACTGCCCTTCTGACTACGGTTATGGAAAAAGGTATCACATACGTGTTTAAGTCATTGTGCGTAAAGCCACAGTTGGGAATCCATTCGATTTTGAATACGCGTTGTTGAGGATAAGTGATGGTGAGGAGGAATTACTCCGATTAAACACCGCAACTGGAGATGATGTTGGCTACAAGCACATTCAGTAGTCCCATTTATGTGCCGGCTTTTGATCACGTAGATCAACGTTAACAAGATCGTTGGAGATTCGAGCTCTTTGTCAGTCCTCATTGTGCCACTACTGATTCGTTGAAAGGTAAAATTTGCTTAACTATTTGAAGTAGCAATGTTTCAGACATAGACGTGAGTTTTCTTTGTAAAAATTTTGCCTGTTGACAAGGCCGAATGAATTAACTGGATAGTTTTGTATATTTCCCACTGCAGAGCTCCAATCACTGTTGAAATTAGGCGTGAATAGATGTTCAGTCTATGTGCCTACATTGCACAAACATAAAAGTCAAAATTCTGAGGCCTCCGATCTGATCATAAATTTGAGGAGAACAAAGTTCGCTGAGACATACACAGTTGTTCGGAAGATTTTATCGTGGTCGTATTTTATCCGCTAGAAACCGAAAATATGAACAGATGTTTGAACAACTTAGTGTTCGTGAAGGAAACTACTCAAAATGTTGCTGAAAACTCTTCGACAGCCCACGACCGGTTTCGCCCTTCTTGGGGCTCATCAGGTAGGCGCAGCCCCCGAGTTTCCATCAAACTTATGTTCCACTTGAACCCAAATTGCACAGATCTAGACAAATATACTCATTTGTATTTCAGCTGAGACTCAACCGAATCTCTCGTTTATGATATTCTTCAACTGGATGTGCTGCATAAAGCCACTTCATGTTTCAGCTGGTATGATATTCGAGAGATCGCAGTATATTTTCATGAAGGAAACTACCCACAAGGTTGCTGAAAACTCTTTGATAACCCAGGACCGGTTTCACCCTTCTTGGGACTCATTTCGAATATTGTACCAACTGAAACAGGAGGCGGCCTTTGTGCAGAACATTCAGTTGAATAATACCACAAACGAGATATTCAGTTGACTCTCCGATGAAAATCCAGTTGATGTGCAAATGGGGGCATTTTTGGAGAACTTACTATTCGCTTTATGCGCAATAGTTGAGGCTATACAAGCGTGAAGGCCCAAGATATTTCAGGAGTTCATACCGATGTCATGTGTTGTGCTCTAACTCCGACTAGCTCATCATCAATGTAAATACACAAAGCGTTTGTCAGGTTCTGTTTTCTGAACCAATGGGAACGATAAATTTACGCTAGCTGGACAGACTGTGGTAAGGACCACAAAGAAAATAATCTTTGAGGCTTAACACATTACTCATTAGGTTGCTGAAAACGCTACCATCAAAACCAAATTGGCATGCAGATGAGTGTGTAAATCTCTTAGGCACTTAGTAAATGCTCAGTGAACGGTGATTTGTCCTACGTAGCATCATTCAATCTAGCAAATCTGCTAAGTTTATTCTTTATGGGAGCTCGAGATAGCTGTGTCGCCTGTAGTTCGAACCCAACTTAGCGTCTCGTCTGCTCCTGTTTAGATGTAGGCAACCCTTCTGCATCTTTCGGGTGACATGGCAGCTAGGCACCGAATGGATGCCTCAGCTAAATGATTAATTAATAATATTCTCCACGGCAGCTCTGTATCGTCTCTAGATAGGACAATTCAATACTCCAGAGGAGTCGAAGGAGGTTAAAAGCTATAAGATTTTACCTCGTAGTACAAAGATTGGATGTTGCACAACCTACTCATTGGTTAAAGGCCTTGATGGAAAACGGTTATCCTTTCCATGTAGCAACGTTTCTCGAGGCTCTGTGAAACATTGCACCCTCATATCTAGAGAACTCCCTGCGTATCTTCCAGCATTTTTATCATGTGCGTCTTCATCTTTACTGGTCTCGGGTACTGGATGAAATGTGGATGGAAAAGTGATTCAGATGTATGATAGAAGAGCTTCTCAGCGTTATTATTGAGGCTTGTGGCATCCGGTGTTCTTTGAAGATATCAAATGGAAATACTAGGTCAACGTCATTTTGACGTTTCAAACCAGTACGTGAGGAGGGGGTATTTTGGAAAAAGGAGTTGCTTTATTTGTTATTTGCTAGGAGTTCCATAGACGAGATTCGTTTGAAGAGTCCTCGTGTAGAGTGCTGCGACCGGTTACACCCTTTTAATCAGCCTGAAATTACCCAATACATCGAAAGGTTTGTTCGTCAGATCTGCTCAAAATTGATCCCCCCGTTACATTTTTAGATGCTGAATAATCACACTTTATGAATAGCACCTTTAAGATAGCTTAGATGTGGCTATAACACTCTAGACAGCTTAGGAGGAATGAAGAGTTAGTCGTTACCATGAAGTTTTATTTGACCACTTCACCCATGTCTTTCATTTCTCCATCTTTATCCTTATTATAGTTACGAATACCGACAAAACGAATACGTTAAGAGTACTCGTTCAAAACTAGGTTTTGAAGGCTGCTCAGACAGATCGCCTGGACAATAAACAGTACCACTAATTTAAAGTGGAAACAAACTTGATTATTCTAATGTATTCGAATTCAGACGAACTCAACATCGACCGGTCCGTTTTCTTTGTGCGAAGCGTTCCTATTGGTCGCAAGGTTAAGGACAGGTGTCTAGTACTATGCACACCAAACCGGATGAATGACTCGGCATTCGATATAGACGAGGCATTCTGTATTCAATACGGCAAAATTGTCTAAGTGTTTTGTAGTGGACGGTGGACAACCGTTGTCATGGAGGCACAGCAGGCAGCCAATCACATCACCCTTCGAGTGCTTTGATTGGGTGACGCAGGTCAACAAATTAGTTCGTTGTGCCAAAAGCGTTGCTCGTATTCGATGGGCATGATACATCTAGTGCTTTGAGTGTCGTTTCTGTACACACAGACGTGGGAGACAGGCACAGCAATTGAGTACTTTCGTTATAAACTGGATTAACAACAACCACCCTTATTGAAGTAGCTAGTAGTTGCTGAATTTGGTGAGTATATACATTATTGGTGATGTGATTTCAACTTGAATGTTTTTGCGGAAGGATGGTTTGCGAACCGAACTACATGAAAACAACCTAAATTTTGGTGATACTTTAGCATTTCATTCTTTTGGCAACCTCTCAGGACTTGAAAGCACCGATTCCTGCTAGTCTATATAGGGATCACTGCTCCAAATGGTGGGCAGAGCCAATGGTTTGCGCAGAGAACTTATTGAATATCGGTCTGTTTAGGAGCAAAACTTGGAACTTAGAAGCATAAGTATTATCCGAGTACTTAAATGTAAGTCAGCTGGTATAAGATCTATCAAAACAGGTTTGCTCGGAGGTGGAAGGATTTTATGATGATTTAACCCTTATTGTGCAATTAGGTTTGTAGATAATTGCATTTCCCGAACTGCGTCCAATTTTGTTTCAAGTGTAAACATAAGGTTGACGAAAACTAGGAGACCATTCCTATCTGACAATCCCAGGTAGGGGCACAACCGGTCAACAGCAGTGGAAGAGTTTTCATTGACCTCATGAGTAGCGTATTCCGTCTAAAATGAATCATTGTACTGCTTTCCTCCATGTATTTGTAACGCTCAAATGAAAAGTAAACGATTTTGTAGCGATCCTCGTGGTCTGAGTCAAGCAGTTGATCAATTTTATTGCATGTACTTATCGTATCTCACTCGCTCACGATCGAACGGGTCATAGTTGGAAGGCAAGGAGGCCTGAAAAGTGTACTGCTGAATTCTTAAGAGTGATATGGTACCGCAAGCAACCAGAACAAAATAATTTGGAAGAACAGTTGCAACAGAATTTACGAGGTCTACGGATGGCCAAAAATAAGCTGAAAACACTGGCGTTTCTAACTGTAGCGTTGTCTTACTTGGGTGGGATGCTCTTGTTGCTATTCTCTCACTAAGCACTGAAATGAGCTCTGACATTGTAGTTACCTCCTCACATAAGATCTGGCTTATTAATTTACGGTTTACACGTTCACCACCATGGCTTTGAATGCAGAGATTTCAGTATTCAGCTTTCTGCATTCCATTGGGATGCCAGAAATGTCAGCCGGTAGTGAAATCACTAAGATTTAGAGTATAGTAGATCACTTGGACAACATGAGCACCTTGCCATTGCTTTCCGCAGCTAAATGAGGTAGGTTCGCGTTGCTAAACCGTGATTTGAACTGTAATATCACGTAGATGGTATGCACACTGCGGATAGTAAGGCTAAAGAAATCCCTAGAAAATGTCCAAATTGATGTAAACTAGACAGCGGAAACAGAACATTAGGTGGTTTTCAAATCAGGCCTTTTCAAACAGCGAGATTTCCTACACGCAGTGTTGTACCATCACCAACCACATGTGGTCACTCTGGATGCGGGTCGTTGCAGCAGAGGAAACAACCTTACCTGGTGAAGATGGGCACCTGTTTGAATTAATGCTGAATAAAAGGAGAAAATATTGAGGGAACCCTTCGAAACAGCTTTTAAACATTTACCTTTCCGTCACAAAACCTGATAAGCACGCAAATGAAAAGACTTAGGTGAGATCACCACATCCTGCGTGTGAGATGTGCGACTGAGTCATTTGACTTTTCCTCACTTCCAGGTAGGACACTTTTTCTATGATTTCTCTAGGTCACAAAGTTGGACGGAGACAGTCATGAATCAGAGGTGATCACAAACCAAGACGGGTAAAATAGCCACTAAAATCGTCACCTGTGGTCGGCGATTGAAGGTGCTTTATTCGCTGAACACTCATCATCATTTTATACATAACTATCTCATGGGGTGCGCAATTTGACTAGTATGTCGAATGCTTAGTATATTCCCTAAGGTTCGAAATGCGATAAAGTTGACGGATGGTGAATGTATTGGTATCCATCAGTAGCAATGATTCCAAATGACCAAATCCTCGACAAATAAACTCAAAATTTCTGACCAACCCGGTTGATTAAGTTAACTACAGAACCTTTACAGATTTCGCACACTGTCCTGTATTGTTGAGTAAGGACGACGGCTGCATAACTACATGCACTAGAAATTTATACGTAACCACAACGCAGTCTGCCAAAAAGCAGCTGGTATGCCGACAAAAGAATTCACCGTAGTGTCCTATGCACTTTGTGTCATGGCGATGAGGTGGCTGCCTGTCACTCTTCTTGTTCACCAAAAATTCTTGCCTCGAATTCCATACATGCTTACAATTTGTGAATGTCCAACCCCCAACAAGCAAGAACACATTGGATTATTGTCAAAAGTGGATTAGTTTAGATGTCGTGGCCACCAGTTCAACAGACGAATTGTTTGTTTAGTAATGCTGCTAAGTACACATTGTGAAGAATGAGGCAAAGTGCAATGTGAGGGGCTTGGGAGGCACCTATACGAAGACAGGATTATATGATGTATGCGTTTGTCATCGAACAAAAGACTGATGAATTAGCTCCTTGTTGTTTGCAAATATTGTTACTAAAAAACGCCAATCCTTCATTTCATATACGGAGAACTATTACAAAATTCAGAGGGATATTCGAAGGACATTTCTTGAAAGAAAGGTGCACGGAAATTCGCGCCCCACAGCTAGTGATAAACACGGGTTTGTAACCATGACAACAGTAACTTTTATGCTGGAAGGCATGACTTTACATTAGTTTATCCCATTTATCATGAGTACCAGTCTAGCATTGCAGAATTCATCCACGATACTGTGAGTAAAATTTACAAGGACGCGCAACTAACTCATGGAATTTATTAGCTAACAACCCCCGAATTATGACTGATATGCAAGAACAGTAGTAACATAACACGTTAGAACGATCTGCCGCCCACTATGAAAGCAGCACCTGTCAGGTTACACTTATCGTGTCCCAGATTAGCATTCTCGGTGTGCGAAGATTTCTGTGGAGAAAGGATAAACTGGAGAGCTGGGCGTCACTAGCATGTTTAACCCAACCACACAAAAAAACTGAATGGAAAGGTGTAAACAGGATTACTGCGTTAAACATGATACTCCAGCGAAAGAAATCCCGATGCACTTGCTGGAGAGTCTATCAACCTAAAACAATCCAACTGATTGTAATGACCTTAACGGACATGTCCCTTTCAAGGTAAATATTGTTTTACTAAGTGTTCCAAAATAATATATAATCTGTACTGTGTTTGCCATAAAAATTCTCAGCATCCCGTTAATTAAACTTCTGTCACTGTATTGAACTTCACGAGAAAGTTATTTATGATGTCCCCCTTCAAAATTCATATAAATCGAAACAAATTTGCGGATACTGTAATCCCTATAGCCATTGAACCTCTTTGTACCCCCTCGATAAGCCAGTATAGATGTTCCATGCACTTGCACAATAAAGGTTGGTGATAACTCGAGATTGCATCTGCCCTTCTAATATCCCCGAAGATGATGAAAAATAGTTGACGTTTGTAATCGTTCTTGCAAAATATGAGCAAGAATAATAACTATAGGGAAAGTAGGAACTTCTGTAACCGAACCTAAACAAGCTTTGACTGTATCAACTACTGCAAAACACAAACAGAGAGATATCTGGCTCGTCCAAATGAAGGGTGCCTATTACATACTGGTGTAACGGTGGGTACTACTGATGACGCGTGCGAGTAGTATGTGTGTTCTCGTAACTTCCCCTTGATCTAATGGAAGGTGGGATTTATTACGGAATTTGTGGAACTACTTTGCAGTTTTTGCTTGCAATTGTGCGATAGTCAATTAATATCCAGAAGAGTTCAAGAAGACGCGTTCGAAAAGAAGATGGATATTCCGTTTTTAAAAACAACGTGCAAATGAGAGTTTAACCTACCTGTCCAATGGTCTGTAACCGTTTAGTTGGCGCTTTCCTGATAAGCAACTCTGCAGCGAAGGGCTTTCTTCCTTATACTGGTAGTTGGTTTGTTCGCTGAGCTGGGTAATTTTGATTGCAAACGCTTCACCACCAAAATAGTCGGCAATGTCAGTACGTTCTTATGGAGCGGAGTACAGCGTGGCCATGTGTCAGTGGTTTCGTGTGTGTTAACATAGGTGCTGCTAGACGGAGTTGAACTTCGGTTACGATTAGTTGTTCAGTCGGGTGGCTCTATTGACTGTTTTGTTATCATGTGACCTGATTGATAGATGACCTTGTGGCGTTTTAGCTTGGCCTCCCCTGCTCTCTTTCACCGGTCGGTGTTCGGATGGCCTCTATTTTTTGCCTCTCTGGGGTCAACTGTGTGAGCTTTGTTGGTATGAATTAAAGGAGGAGTCGTTAATGGCGTTTAACGACAGATGTGTAGATATCTATGGGTTGAAGATCATGGGCATTAACACAATTCTGAAGTGGAATTCAGTCAATTAAAACGATAACGACAGTGAATACAATCTGTAACAGAAAATGCAATGCCGCAAATACAATTGAGAAAGTTGAAGCTAGCCTTGAAAATTAAATTCACTCAGTCTTTGGGTCACTGACACCCTCATCTGGCTACCGTCGAATAGTCACAGGTCCCATTCGGATTGTCATTATTCCTCGTGGAAGATCAGATTAGCATACCGACCTGTGGTTTGGATTCGTAAGGATTCGACCAAGTGTTCACAAAACTTCAAACTACTGGTAGTTTTTGTGAGTAACTCACGTGCTGGCATAAACAGAACTAACCAGAACTGTCACTAACGCTTACTGCTACTCGCTTTCATCAGCATGCAAGAGCAATCCGGAATGTTCCAAATGACAAAAACGACTTTTCACCATTTGATTTACGCTTTATTATGTGATTTTTACTTTTTGTCTCTGGTCATCATAATTAAGTTTAATCTCCTAATGATTTTACAAGGTAGAAGAAAGCGAGCATTCACCTAATCCGTGTCAGTCAGCTTATCCTACATTTAGCTTCGAAGTATGTTGTCCGAAATGTAAATGGACTGTCAAGAATGAGTCAACGAATCCCCACTGGAACAGAAGCAGTTTGTGCTAAACGAACGCAGCAATGCTATGTGATGTAACACGAATTGGGACTCCGATTTTCACCCTTTACCATCATACTCCTGACTTTTATGACTTTGCAACTTTCTTCAGATTCATGGGCTTTTACGGGTTTTCCCCCGTGCACATCGACTGAAAACATGCTGAACTAAAAACCAAATGTCTAAGTCACATAGTGGTAGGTGGGGCGGAAGTACAACACATCCGTGACACGTAAGATTCTGTGTCAATTCTTGATGAAGTCATTAGTTAGGCATCGTTCTACTTTATTGCGGTGATCCGACGATTATCCTTAGTAGTCTTTTTCACTGGGAGATTGTGCTGACGCATCTATATCCAGATTATTGCTGCTAGTTATTTCCTGTATACTTTGTGACATGTGACCTCTTAGTCATGCAAGTAATGTACTTTTCACATATTATAGCAATTACTCACTGAGTGGCGGGTAACAGAGGGTCGAGAACTGTTACCTGCAAATCGCGTTACCTAATAGTTGGTTTCGTCACGTTTGTGTTTTGGGAAGTTTCCCTGCGTAATCAACCAGAAGCAGCCTAATAAGCAGGAAATGATGCCCAACTTTCACATTTTAGACTTATCTATTTTAGGACTAACTGTTTGTCTAGCTAGAAGGACACAATGTGCTTCATTTTGAACTGAATGGACATTTGTCTGTCAGGACACCCGGAATTACTACAGATCAGTGCAGATAGAGCTATTGTAGGTAATTTTCTGGCCTTCTGGAGGGACCGATTTCAAGAAGAGTCACTCTTCGTATTGGACTACATTTAGCAGCTTCTTTGGGTCTTTGTATAGTTAGGAAATCATCCCTCAGTTTGATCAAGGTCCAGTCAATTACCGGCCAAAATATTTTTTTACAAGGGACCGAAATCCATAAGCATTTTTTGTTTGTCTTCAACCATCTTGCTTCAGTTAGCAAAATTCGGTGTAGAAACCGTTCTGTTGAGTAAGTTTAAGTGATCTTCTACAACGAGACAGCACTATTTGGGAAACTGCATAAGGTGCTGAAAATAGGTTCCCACTAGATCAAGAAACATTTTGATAATTACGATAAACAGCACAGTGCAACCAATGATTTTATGCTACCGTAAATCAGTTTAACACTACACCCACTGGACGACAGAATCTTAAAATCAAGCTCTCTGATAACCGATATTTCGTTGGTCTAATTACTCATCTATCGTTCGACAACATAGTACTTACAGAGCAGATAAATCACGCGAATATTCGTGATGAGCCAGGACAAAATGTTAGAATACATCCTGGAATTTTGAAACGGGAAAGACGATGTAGCTATAGTGGCCTAGTCGTTTGCTCACCTTCATGAGTTTCGTCCAGCAGAGTATATTCGTCTAATTTGGTGCAATTTGGGCTTAAGTAGGACATAAGATTGACAGAAGCTCGGAGACTTCGCTTACCCGATGAGCTCCAAGAAGGGCGAAACCGGTCGTGCGTTGTCGGGGATTTTTTGGCAACCTCTTTAGTTGTGTGTCACTTCTGCATAAAAGCAAGTGATACAGATGTTAAACAATCCTTTTTAAATGCGCAGCTGAATACTGAGTTAACCGTTGTCATGAAAAACAATGCACCGCTAAAACTGTAAAAACAAACCAGCCTTGAAGACGTCCATTCAAAAAGGAACCCAAACCACAAATCGTGGTAGAATCTCCATCGAAAAAGCTGAACTGCATCAAATTGTGGATGCTTCCCAAATTGTCTGACTACGCTTCTCTGGTTAGCAAAGATTCAATTCTTCGAACCATACTTAGAATAATGAACAATTTGCTCTGTAAATGAAGCCAATCTATACTGAAAGGCAGAGAAACACTATACAGCTGTTTTAGCGTTATGGTAATCGTGAGCGGTGGGCATCTCGCGAAATTTCATGGAGTCTCGAACACGTGACCCCACAACTAGTAGATTGAATAGTTAGCCGTTCGGTCATGAGCGGTTCACAGGACGGACTTTCCATTGAAATTCTCGAATCTCCTCTACCAAAGTATTTGGAACCCTAGGTGGTTCCATACACTACCGACAACTCGCTCTTACAAATAACCAGTTCTGGATATCACGTAGCATTCTCAGCCTGCAGGAATTTAGCATTCTTACTTAGGCTGTTAGTTTTTTTCTGTGCGAATGAATTTTTGTCGCCTTAAAAAATCTTGGATATAGTTGACATAAGTCATGATCGCCCGCAGACAGAACACCTAGCCGGTATTTCACATGTCACACATGGATTTCAATTTCAAGCACTAAAGTCTTGACGAATGAAAAGGCTTTCTGGAGCTAAAAATTGGCCTGGATAGGATTGGTTTACGCGATAACATCCCCATCATTCTCCTTTTGTTCTGAGCTGACTGCGTGGGCGTGGGCAGGATGTTTATCTGATCATCTGCCTCTCTATATAAGGTTCGTGTTGAATCTGGTAAAAAAGAACAGTGGCAAAAACACACTCGAAGACTTTTAGTTCTAGGCTCTTTTGAGCGAGTCCAAAATATTTCGTGGAATTCTTCTGTCGTTCCTCTTAGGAAAAGGAAATGACAAAAAATGTGAGTCAGTCTGTCTCCTGTGCCTTGTGAATACTACTTCATAAGATATCACTATGATGTTTCATAGATCAATAAAACTTTACAATTCATTATGGCTTCGTTCAAAATAAATAAGCCATAGCTCTTAGAAAATAACCAACAGAACGTGTATTTCTGTGAGCTCAACGTTTGGCGGCAACCACAAAACATGTAACTGAAACAAATGAAGCCAAAAACCATCAGGTCAATACAGACCTGCTACCCGAGACGATGCAAAGTTAAAACCTGCTTTGAATGAGGTTTTAAATTTCGGTACCTGACGCAGAGTGTTGTGGCTTAATACTCATACATGTTGCCGATCCGTCTGCCGTTTGTGTCTCCTAGTTTGGCCTTCTGTTTTTCTTACCCTGAGGAACAACGTACTTTGAACCACTTCGTGAACGTTGGTCAAAATAAGAAAAACCAGCAGCTGGGCGGCAGCAAGATGGTTATGGGGGAGTCATTTTTCGCGGGCCAGTTTAGCAGCTTTACGCGGCTCAAAGCAAGAGACAGCGGTGGATCGGAGGTAGTAGTGACTACTTGACAGGCTGCTAACTGGGTTCATTTTCTCATGTAATGCAGAAAACTTGAATAAATTCCTGATTTATATACCACAGTGCAGATCTACGCAGTAAATTTTGCAGAAATCAGGGTAATTCCTACTAGCTAGCCTGAAAAGTTAACATCTCCAATAAGAATAGGTGTGTTGGGTGCCAAACTAGCAACCAGTTCCCGTTGTAGCAACAGATAAATCGTGAAATGGGGATAGCGATTTCTCAACCCTGTCATTTTCCTTGACCTGCTCAGGACAGCAAATTAACCTGTGTACTCCAAAAAAAGTTAAGTTTACTGGTCATAAGATCATTTGAATTTGGGCTAATTACTGCTCGCTACACAGCAGAATAAATCTCCCCCAGGATAGTAAGTTTTTGGTTTGTGCTGTTTGAGGTATGCGAGACAAACTTATTCACCTTCAATTGATTCACCATCTTTGGGTTAAACGGATTATTTTGGTTGGTCTTCCGTTTGGCTTGCACAATATACCAGCGGATGGTACTGTCTGAATAACTGAATGGCACAAGTTCGATTTAATATGAAAGATGGGGATTTGAATAATCGTGAATAAGAAACCAAATACACATGATGCAGGCAAAACGAGGGACACAGTCAGGTGGAATAATATTCCCTAATTAGCCAACAACCACTGTATCGGCTGAGTCACATTACATCCCAGCTGACGCCCAAATATTTTAGTGCGCTTATGATATCATTTCTGACGGTTTTTTGGCGGTAAATCATTCAATGCGTACACTTGTTTATTTGGGTTCTATTCTTTTTGACACCTTAATGGAGTTTGGCTGATAGGATTCTTAGCTCTAGAATTTAGTTGAGCAGCATACATATTATGATCCCCTAAACTCTGATTGTGCACGCCAGGTGAGGTTCAACAGCTTCACGTTGCCTTCTTCATTCGACGTGCAGCGGATAGTTTTAATGACGCGATGCAATCATGAGATGACGCTCTAGTGTGATCGATGGGCGGATGGCACCAGATTGCCCGGTGCCCAGTGGCTGACTTTCAGTGCCTTCCATGTTCGTCCTACTTGCCACGCTAACACATCTGTTTCCAACGTCTGCGCTACATGATTTTGAAAAACTAAGCAACGCCAGATCGAGCTGCAAACGGTTTGCTGGGTGTAAACAGAATACAGATGCGTAAACAATAGAGCTCTTCTACTCGGATAATATGCGGATGTGGGACCGCAGTCATTACATTCAAAAATGGTTGGACCAGATTTGAAATCCGTCGGATTTGTTGATTTTTCAATAGTTTTTCAGTGGTAGAAGATGGCGTGGAAACTGACAACAATCTTTGAAAAGCGGACAAAAGGGGGCACGCAGGCCAAGACTTGGTGTGGGTCTAATGTTGTTGTAAGTGGTCGTTGGTATGTTCGCTGAGCATTAAGTAGCTTCTTGAAAACACCGAAAGAGGAAGAAATTATAACAGTAAATAAAATTATAAGATCAACGAAACCGTAGCGAGAATCATTGTTTTGTCGTTTTATTTCCTGACATCACAGGCCAGCTTCTAGGAGGTGATCTTGAAACGTAACTTTGTGAAAAAGCTTCAGAATCCTTCTGCGGGCAGGGAGAAGTTCAATCCAGTGTTCTGGTTTATTAAGAGATGTGCAATTCTTTTGAGTATGGCGGGGGTGATACTCAAATTCAGTGTTTCCTTCACTTAATTTAGGTTAAAGTTCTCATCGGTGAAATGGCAGAACTTTCATAGCAATACTTTTTTATGCTAGAATATCTGCATTTTTATAAGCGGGTATCTATCAAATTCCTGCGAGCAGGTAACAGAAGATGTACGATATCTCGAAAGAAGTCCTAAGGTGCTTCGGTGAAGATTTAAAAGGCCATAAGAGATTTAGAACTTCAAGGCTTTTATGGCTCAAATATCTTTTTAGACAACTGACTGGAAATTCTAACATATCAAGCATTTCAGCAAGACAAATTAGGACTATAGCGGTTTGATCCTATGGTTTTTAAGAAGCGTCTGTTAAAAAAAACCAAGGCTTATAATAATGAAAACTATATGGAGTAATAAACTTAAAGGAACCCAAAATTTTTCGAGAACTGGTTTTCAAACTTCAGAAACGAAACCAGATAAAACGGTCACACAGAGTTCCCGGATCTTGCGCTTATACAGCTACTCCGGGAACTCAATAGCTGCTGAATTTCTTCTAGAAGAACCATAGAGCTATATGAATTAAAGAACGGTCTCCGCCCTGCTGAATGTGTTGCTGTGTTGACGAATTTTTTGCGCGAAAAACATTCAACTTTTATGTAGCAAAAGATGCATTCTACGGACTTTTTTTAAAAACAACTGCCCTTCTAAATTCTTACACTGTTCAATCGTTTTCTTACAGAATAGTGCATTCGGAATGATATTTGCCTGCGCAGCGCGATGCATTATCATCCTGTTCAATATCATTTTTATGGTAAGTGGGTTTATTGCTAAATTCCTTAAATTACGTTTTCTACGTAAAACTTGGAACTTCTCGCTGAAACATACTTAGAGCCGACCTATTTCATTCTCAGCTTAAAGTTTGGCTACCTCTGGGAGCAACGGATTCTATGAATGCAGCTCGGTTGAGGAGGCGGCAGTGATTTGTTCCACTCGAAAGGACGCCTCCACTCTTTTAGGGCAAAAAATCACACAAGTGAATCTAACAACAGAGCATCGAGATAATTCGTGCTAACATAAATGGTGCCAATGTTTACCATCAAGCCGTTCAATAAAACCAAATTCATGTTTACTTGAACACTTCTGTCAAATACCCAAAAAGCAAATTTTGAAGGTTTTACTGCGATTCATTGTCGCTAATATTAAAAAACGTTTGGCTCTAATTAAACTACTAATGACAGTTTAAATGCCGGTACTCTATCGGGGAGATTAGATAAAAGATTGTCTGAATGTGATGTACGAAAATAAAAAGTGGCTTTAGTAATCACTGCGGACGTTCAGCAATATGAGCAAAATATAAAAAAATTCTTGTAGACCAAAGCCACTCTCCTGAAGAGTGAAGAGTTCCGCGTTGACCTCGGTTTGGAGACAATATCCCCTGAATACAAGCTGCCTCCCAAGGGAGAACAAAACACTCCATCCGGACGGTATCCCCTCCTCGTGTAGGATCGCTGCACGCACACACATGGTTTCAATATGCTTTGCTGCCTCCTGTCCAAATGTTGTACATAATGTTTTTGGAAACAAAACGGCTTTCTCAACCATCTACACTCTTAAACAATTTGTCCAAAAAGCGAAAGGCCTCAAAAATATTTACTCGTTTCCCATGTTTGTCCTTTTGTTTACTCTTATGCTTCCTGTCCATTGACACTACGATGTTTATTAGATGCCGGATCAGAGGAGAAAAACCTTGGCCTATTAGATTTCCCAGTTTACTCCTACAGAAAACCGTGATATCACACGCGTATGTTTTATTTTTAGCTGGTATTTACTGAATGTTATTAACCGGAGAAAGGTATAATTGTGCAGACTACTGATTATCGACGTTCACGACTTCGTAGCACTACGAAACTTGCTGTCCATCACAGATCACCTCAGAATTGTATCACTCATAATTCCAAAACATTTTCCAACTACACATAGCTCAGATGTTTCCACTCAAAAAAACTTGCGTCGTCAGTTTTGCACCCATTGGGTAACTGCATCGTTTACCGTGATTAAAGAACACGCGGTTGTTTGTTCACACATACGGTACGCATTTTGGAGTTGGCGGCAATAATCGATCATTCCGGGAGGGAGACTTGCCAAATCCTTGACTGAACCAATGAAGCTTCCTCGTCCGTTGGCTTTAAAAACGAGTTGATAGCAAGACTAAATCCTACCAGCCTGCCAGTTGGAAATGTAAAATGCTTTCCTGGAAAACGGAATAAAAAAATACCAAAACTTTTATCGCTGAAAATATTGATTGCTGTTTAGACTTTATCGAAATTAATGAATAAGTGTCAAACAAGTGACCGGAGTTCATCATCCTGGGGAGCAAGACGAGTACAGTTCTTTACTTTCATCTGGGGTTCCAAAAAAAGCCAGCAAAGCCTTGTTTGGACCGCGGTATATCTTTTCTATTTCTGCTGACAGGATAACTGTTGACTACACTTGTAGATCCACACGCACTAAATCCAAGCATATCGCCTTCACGCTGTTTTGTCTTTGTCGCCTCGAGAGGACTAAGACGAGTAAGGTCACTTCTGGATGCACAACGCAATTAACGTAATTATGAACTTCACCCTGTAAAAATCATACTTCTAACTGGAGGTTTCTACTTTTGAAAAGGAAATAAAACTCCAAACGAACGGTGAGGTGCCTTTTGATGATGTGGGGTACATGGGAACAGGTTAGTTTCTGCACCGATTGTAAGTAATGTAGTGGAACTGATTAGTCTCCGGTGGCTGCTTATGGATGGGCCAGAACTTACAGCTTCACGATAGAGCTTTCAATTAATCAGATTCATTGATAATTATGGGTGTATAGCGTTCTGTTTCAGCATAGCATGTTGTAACCTGATAAATAATCATAATAATGGATCCACTTAACACGAATAGCTTGAAAGGTTTCACTTGGCTTATTAGGCCAGCTTACTTCAGCCTAGTCTGCATTTACATTGCTTGGTTTTAATAACATGTAGGCTAAATTACAGTGGGGCTGACCAACTACGTTATGGCCCACACTTGAATTCAAAGCCATGATTGGTTCATTTTCTTTTGGAATTTTTTCTCCTTGTGAGGTGGAACGTTCGTTTGTTGGGGTGTTGTTGCACAATCTGTTTGTTTGGAAGCGAAAACTCTGGCAACGAAAATACCTTGTCCTATACACAGAGAACAACCGTTGTCTGCCCATTCCTTTGTGCTATACTGACACCAGGACTTCTGAATTTTTTGACAACGTATCGGCCACTCACATAAAATAAGTAGAAACTGTTCGTCTGGATTCCTGTTCTGGAAGGCACAATAATGTAAATTCCATTAAAAAACAGCGAATACATAAGGCAAGTCACGACTTGAAGCGCTATTAGAATTCTGTTGGTAGGCATCTGGCCGTCGGTTAATTAGAAAATAGAAATTATGGAGAAGCATTGACTCAATGTACAGTGCACCATTGTGTTGCACTTCCTGGCCTGAATGGTTGTTATTCGAAATTTAGCCTATTTAAATGAGACGGAATTACTTCACATCTGTATATCTTCCCACAGCCGAAGTCTAACCACGATAAAATACTCAAAATCACCATATAGCTGTTTTTCTCTTGTTATTCATTAAATTTTGGACTAACAGCCATCCAGTTGTGAAATACTAGCACGACTCAGCTTCCTACGATAAGACAAACAGGTAAAAATTCTGTGCAAACTGTAAACACTATCGTCAGGAAAAGACCATCTAAACCGCATGAGTTCACCCTAGGTAGTGGTTACACGGAGATCCACTCAAAGCCAAATCGCCTGAGGGAGTAGTAAGCTTATATTTTAACTGAGTATAAATCAGACACAACCGATTAGCCAATGGTGACCGAATGGCCTATTTTTCAGAAGGTATCAGGTTCAGATTTGCTAGGAGGGTTAAACAGTTGTGAAGCACTTGTTCAGCAGGATGAAACTTCAATCAAAGCTCCAAACTTACTTAACGCCCTACAAAAATTAGGTGACTGCCACGGAAAACGGAAGATTTCACAAATTTGAGGAACACTCTAGGTAAAGAACTCTTTTTTTGGAAGAGCACATCAAAATCGGATCACGCGAGGTGAGCTGTGTAATTCACGGATGAGTAGCCCTCTATCCCGTTTGAATAATGGTCATTCACTGTTCGTCGCCTAGCCTTGTCTCAATGACAGTAGTCAAAATCCTATCTGAAATTTTACTGGTTCGAATCCCTCCAGAACTTCAACTGATGTGTACCGCTGATAATTTTCTGCAGGGAAAAATTATTTGTTCAACGCTGTTATGTTTTGCGTTATGGTTTCACACCACTTTCAGAGTGAATTCAAAAAGTAAACCTTTGAAATTTTCTCATTGTCTATGTAACTCAGCTACATCCTTCACAACATTTAAATTCCTACAAATGAATTATTAGCGGTTTTCGAAATTCAATAGCTGAGTGTGTGTTGATTGGGTTTATGATAATATGTTCATGTTTTTTGAAAATAGACTTTTGGGAATGTTTTTTTCTGCGTCCCACTAACTCCTCACCGACACAAATTCAGATTACCGGTATCGGTCTGGCGATCGGGGGTGGTATCCTCGCCTGGAATACAACCGTAATATCGACCATCATTGATCCGCACCTAACGACTGAACAAGAAGAAATCGTCATGGGTATCCTGTATGGACTGCGTAAGTCGTTACTTTACACCGGTTCCCACTTTTGCCCGCGGTGTAGAAAACATAATCCGTTTGGCGCCAATGAGCTTTATGACGTCAGCGAGACGGCATGCCAGAATGCTACTCACTTTACCAAAAGGCATTGAGTTACTGGGAACTGGAATTGACTGTGTACAAAGTGACACAGAGAACCTGATTCCACTCTATATTTGAAACTTGAATACTCTCTGCAGTTCATAATGTAGGATACAAAAAGTACACATGGTTACAGTCATAATAGCAAATCACAAATTAGAGAAAAAACTAGGTGCTCGTACTCTTTGACCAAGCCGACACACACATTATTTTTGGGGACAGGCCACCCACCGCAAACTTCGCACGAGAGTAGCTGTGCTTTTCTGGGAGAAGCGCAACCACACACGTTTAATTTGGCAGTGTGAAGTGATCCAAGGGACCGCGCCGATCAAACTAGGATGGGTTTGGGCGATATATCGAAACATTTCGTTTGTGTGGGTGGCTGATGATCTGTTCGTTAATGTTGACAGTTGGCTTCCTAACGTTTCGTCAATAATCGATGATGCATTATGAGTACAATTGTCGACGTAGCTAAGGCCAATATCTAGTAAGGCTACATTAGGAATACACCATTCTGCACCAAGCTCAACTAAAATTTCCAAGCGCAGAGTGGAGCATCAAAATTTGTGTACGAATGTTGACCATGTTAGAGTTGAAGGCGTTCGTCATCCTTTCGAACTACACCACTCCCTGGTACATTCCATAAAAGTGGAAAAACTTCCAGCATTAGAAATGCACTCTATGACGTTTTCTCCCCTCCTAAGTACTAAATTACCTGATCATTCATGCTGTACCTCATAGGGGTTTTCCGTAAAACCGCCCTCAGTAATGCTTGGAAAAGTTGAAGGATGTAGTGCACAAATATGTTTATTACATGTATCATTGCAAGCAGCGAAGTCTAGTAGGGACTTGCGGGCACAGTGAAACACAAGTACTTCGTACCTGCCGAAAACATTACGTATAGTTATTGGAAAACCACCAGGTTATTCACCGCCTTCCTGACCGTAGGCTAATAGGCAGCTCGTGTTAACACTGGCATTGTATTGCGCCGCAAAGGGTGATGCTGGCACCTGAGTGGTAAAACAATAATTGACACAGGTACCCGTTGTTACTCCATCAGGTTTAGGCCGGCTGCTACTTGCAACCCGCAGATGTGACACGTTTGCCCGCCAATATTATTCTTTTGGGTATACTTCGGTGCCAGGGACTTACATACAGCACCATATAAGGCTTGGTGTCAACCGTCCGTGCGCCTGCCAATATGCACAGGTGTATAGCGGTTTAACTAATGTTCACTGGCAAGTCCAATTCAGGTGCTGGCCATTCAGCTAGCAGTTCGACCGGGTGGCTTACAAACCTTGCTTTAGAGCAAAATCATGGCTGGTTGGGAACTTATGAGATATTTTCAAGTGTTGAGATTTTCACTCATGCCGGTTAAAATACAAGTTCCCATTTTAAGCTTGACTTCAAATTACTCAACTCTGGAAGTGTAAATCGACCAAAGGCGCTTCACCACCCCCAAAATACCATTGTCCTTGACTTTTTTTGGACGCCATCACAACGATTTTACCGCTAGAACACTTTCGGCAAATGAAAGGGCGTTTGTTCGGTTTCTGTGATTGCTGCGACATTTTTTATGAGGAATGTCTGTTGAGAAATACACCTATTTTACAAGTTTGAGTTGGGGCTCCTTGTTGAAGAAGTAAAAATTTGTCTATTTAATCTAGTCAGGGGAAACAGACATAAGAGGGGAAATGTAAGGCTTCAAAACCACCTGTTTACGTTGTACTTGTATTTAAACTACTTTGTATTAAGTACTTTGGTCGATGAGATGGTTACGAAATATCAGTTGTCCGACGTATGTATCTTCTTTACTTTTCTAAATTTTGGGAAGATGTAAGCGGGATGTTTTTCTTAACTTCTATTTTCCTATGTCCCTAATGGGTTTTGACTTCGAGCCGAAGTGTCTTTTGGTCATTTGAAATGTCCCTTCTCCACAGGAAAACCCGCTTTGGGACCTTCTGTCATCAAATTAGCTTTTAGTTGTTAAATATTACAAAGGGTTTCAAGTCAGTCTTATACGCCTGTGGATCGTGCATAGGGGATAAAGTTGATGCGCAGTTACTCAGTCATTAGGGCTGGAAGGCTCCTTAATGTTGCTCCAGCGAATGGTACTACCGTAGTACTGTTGTGTGCTAATCTGGCCAAGTCTCGGTGCAGTGGATCTAGAAGCTAATAAATATGCAACTCTGTTGCGCTGAACAACAGCAGGCTATCTCAAAATAGGCCATCAAACCGAAAAGAGTATTTGGAATTAACTGGGGGTATCCTCGCTTCATGGCAAGTTGTTGTTGACTGAGAGTGTTTCTGCGTTTTCAGTAGTTGGCTTACCTTCTTCTGGATATCTCTACTAGATTTTGTTGCTGACCATTGAAATACGTTTGTCTTTAGGGTTTTGCAATAATGTGCCACCTAGAAAAGAATATTTTGTACTGTTTTTACGTATGAGATTCCGAATGTGTGAAATATTGATTATCAACCCAAGTACATGTAACACAAACGAAGGGACCTGGAAACTCTCCCCCGCCGGACGAGTGCTTCACCTTCCAAAATACCTACCCACACATCGCACACAGATTGGCAAACTGATTTGCCATGACCCTGCTCTATTTTTTTCACAAGAGTAATACTACACATTTGCATTCGTCGCAAAGACTTGCAGTTCGGTCTTTCGAATAACGAAACAGTTCATTCACAGTTGGATCCCAGTGTCTTTCACGTGTCCGGTGAAGACTTCAGTGCAATAAACAGCATTTTGAATATATCTAAGTTTTTTACGTAGAGGAGGCTTGATGGGCAACGTTATCCCATAATCCAAGTTCAGCTTGATTGTTTGAGAAATTCTTTAAGTGTCCATTATACCCGTTTTACATGACTTTCTGCTGTTACCAAAGTTTCACACTATTGTCGCGTGTGGGAGTTTGCCATCCGAAAATTACGGACGCATTAAGGGTTTACACTTTATCAGCTCTATTTAGTTAGTAGTATGAGGAGGTTTGTTTATAACAAGAATGAGGGGAAAACGTCGCTCCCACTCCGAACACTGCCGTCACATTTGACCCTCGTGCATCTGAATTGTTACGACCTAAGTTTAGATGACATTTGCAGTGGTAATCCACGTTGTGTTTACGGTGAACTAGGAATATTGGTTTCCAAAAGCAAGTTCTAACTTTCACGCTGTTTTACTTTCAGAGCCCCTGGGATTGGGATTATTCAGCACTGGAATGGTCATCCTCATACTATGCCTCCTCGGTGTGATTGGTGCCTGTATGAACAGTCGCTGTATACTGGCTGTCGTAAGTTGCTCAGTTCAATCATTAGCATCCAGCAAGATGTATCATGTTGCCAGTCGCTGAGCAAAATCCACCGGCAACCCGAATTATCGCGAGGGTAAAATACCTGACAAAATGGAACATACTCATAGACGTCTCAAAAACGACTACCAGACACACGCTACTGACTAATTTGGTGTCTTCTCCGGCAAGCCTTTTTGTTTGTAGAACAGCAAAAGATTGTGTGCAAAAAGTTTGTGTTTTGGTCACATGCTCATCTGCGGAGTGGCTCCGAATGGACGTAGAAGAATATCACTAAACCAGTCTCTAAGCATGTCACTTTGAAGAAAGAACAGAGTGCACAAAATATAAACATTTTGAGGGGATATTCATGTAAATCCCAGCTGAATGTCTCGTTTATGATATGCTTCAACTTCAAGAAAATGCACTTTGATATCTCGAAAGTCGTACCAAATAAAACATGAGGCGGCATGGTGCAGCTCATTTGGTGCGAGAATACCACAACGGAGAGATTCAGCTAGGATTCAGCTGAGTCTTCCGTTAAAATAAAATGGATGCGCAGATGAGTGTAGTTTGCGAATTTCGTAAAATTCGGGTTCAAGTTGAAAGTAAGGTTGACGATAACTGGAGGACTGCGCCTACATGATAAGCCCTATGAAGGACGAAACCGTTCGTGCGCTATCGAAAAGTTTCCAGTAACCTTGGGACTAGTGGTCCTGCAAGTAAATGAAGGTCGTAGTTTCACAAAATCTTTCATACCGGTGCCCCATTATCTGGGAAATCATGACTCCTGGCCCCAAGTTTTAGCCCCGTGTAACACAGTAATCGATTGCATTTTTTAGAATGCTGAGATTGAGCAACTTCAGGTAGATTGGGTAGGCGTCATTCTCAGGCTTTTCGGGTAGTGTTAGGTAACGAAAACTTTGAGAAAACTCTTTAATTATTGACTGTTAATTAGTGTTATTTCGTGCGAATTTTTGTTGATTTCCAAACAGTTTGGCATCTACTGCAAATATCCATTCACCTTTCGTCCCCTCAACTAGCATGCCATCGTCAGTTTGTTTATCCCAATGCCATTCGAATTTGTGTTGCTTGGCAAAATTTCGTTTCTGGTCTCTGGTCTTTGATTTTCATCGAGACTTATCAGTTCGTTCATAAGTACCCAATGATTGTCGAGATGAAACCGGTTGTTGGCCGGTTAATTTTCTGGTTAAGCGATTAACAACCCACAGGTGAAACGTACCGCGTCAAGAAGCAGTGAGGAGTTTGTGCTGGGGAGTATTTCAAAACCACTGTGAATAATCGCGCCTTACAGTACCAGTTCTTGAATGTTTGACATCGGGTTCGCAGTCAGCGATTGACCATTAGGTTTGTTTATGTGGTTCTAAAAAAATAGAACCATGGTATTCGACAGACGGATATGTGAAATCAGACTGACAAGTGCGGTCAACCATGTCATAACATGTGAATACAGTAAACCAGGACAACATTTTTGGGAAATTACCTAAAATCTCACTGCTGCATGGGTAATCAAGGTCAAGGAAACTGAAAAAGAAGATAACTAAATTAAAAGGTGTGAATTAACATCTACGCTGTATAACCCAAGAAAATTATCAAACGGTCTCCATGCCTTATAAAATACAATCTGACCAAAATGAAGTAAAACACTTACATGGCTAGTAGGAACACCTCGACGTTTCATTAGTGATTTTGAATAGACCAAGAAAATAGCGAACGGTACCTCACATTCGACGCGACTCTATTGAAGTTGCTTGCCGAAAAAACCAAAAGTACTGACCGACGTATAAACAATGTAACAAACGTCCAGCGGCTGGAAATGACCTTATATGCCAAGCTAAAAGTAAACTAGTGGTTTCAATCGAAGCTCTGGACATCCTTTCATGTGGCAAACTAAGAGGATTGAGTGCAAATTTCACCAAAAAAGCTTTTTGCTGATGGATTCTCCACCAAAACTTCAAGCCTCTGAATTGGTCTGTACATGTTCCCTACGGAGAAAATTAATTTGACAAATCTCGGCTGGAAGAAGAGACAATTTGTGGTGTCCTGTGAACTATGTGCTGAAGAGTTGTGGTCAAACTAACGAAGACAACAGATTACAAGCGGAAGACAATTTCAAAAGTTTGAAGTTCAGTTTAGTTAAAAGTAAAACGTCCTTTACATATATCGTAGTCCGTTCGTAAATTAACTGTAAAGCAAGTGGTTTAAGGTGTGAAGTTAATGTGAGTTCGCTCACCCGTGGTTTAGTCTCTTTTATTGTGAAGACAAAAAAATAAACGCTTTAATAGATATTTAACACCCAAGAACAAAATCAGTTCTTCTCTAGTATTTAGCTCCAGGAATAATCGAGACACTCAGTGAGACGATTTTCTCATTTTACCACTACAGCGAATATGGGAGGGTTGAACCTGACGACTTTTGTCCGCTGCGGTTGCTGAACGTTTCAGAATAGTGACCATCGAAACTTGAAGTTGCCATACAAACCTTAATTTGCCTACCTTTCGATTCAGTTACCACAGCAACCGTGCCAGTTAGGCGGACATCCATTGTTTTAGATCAGCTCACGCTTACCACGTGCTCTGACAATCAGCTCATCAGATGGAACTGAGTTAACAAAACATTGCTGATGTAGCGGCACAAGTACGGGCCTGTTTCATAAAGCTTAGTCTGTGCGAAAAGAGAAATTTTGCCAATGGGATTTGATGCAACAAATTTACCGAACACCTGTAGCTGAGCTATACGGAAATTTGCACCTTCAGAATGATGTCATACTAGTGATACATAGAGAAACAAACGTTGAAAAACCAGGGGAAATTTTGCCCGCATTCGACATGATTGGAATGACTGGTAAACCTTTTGTCCAAATCTCATGATGAAGCAAGAAAGAATAGTTAAATGAACTGGAGTTTGACAGACGCATGTGTGTGCATGTAAATTACTCGCATTGTCCGTATTTCGTTGATTCCAGCTTGCAGTGAGGTCGTTTTCGTTCATTATAATAGTGTGAGAAGCAAACAAAATTTACTCACTCACAGCTTGTTTGTTTTCTAGAAGCACCCCTGTTTATCCCTTTCTCGCTTCATCCACAGTATCTCACTCTGCACACGATTCTTCTAATTGCGGAGCTTATTGTGGTGATAATATTGGCATCGAATCCGAATTTGGTAAGTTGGTCAAGAAAAGTCACGTGCGTTGTATGACTGTCCTTTTGTTTTGCAGAGCCGTCTGTCACACAGGGTATATAAGACTAAAACACGGTGCAGTAGAGTTCACAACAGAGGTTAATTTTATAGCTATGGCGACTAAAAATCTCCCAGACTTCATGTTCCGCTTGGCTGCGCTATAAAGTGCACACCAACTAGACACCTTACAACAATTTTCTGAGGAAAAGCAGTGCGTAACGATTTTTGCTAACGAAAAGGTCGGAGATAATTTGGCCCAAAGCCCAGTACGAAAAGCCAAACTAGCCTCGGAAAACAATAATCGTCGTTTTTCGCAATGCAATGCCGACTGAAAACAAAATATTTCAAGCTCAACATATAGGTTTGAATAAATAAAGACTGTTTCGAAATCTGAAAATTGTCTGTTTTCTATTCACTCCGGGTTCTTTATGTGCGTTTAGGTCACCAATTCCACCTACAGAGTATTAGCAATACGAAGCGTTAGGACAATTTAGAGCGGTTGTAATTTCAAACGGCACTCAAAAATTAAACGGTTTTATTGACATGGAATGGAGAAAAGCCTTTTAACGTTTTATTCACAAGTAAGAACCTCGAAAAAGAAACGCCTTTACAGATTTTGGTCCTTCTTACAATGAATATCTCTACCTTGGCTGTTGCCGGTGGCCAAATAGTTTTCGCCCCCCCTTTTGCATTGCTTCATATTCCTCTATTGATCTTGCAAGATGTTTTTTTTGAGATTATTTCTGCGGAATAATAATGATACTATTAATAAAAGTGCATGCTAATCACACTACTGACCAGCCGCTCGAGACCGAACGGTGAAGTGTTCCAACCATCGGTCGAAAGGTCGCGAGTACGAAACTTCGTGATATACGGACTGCTGATGAGCCTCAGTAAGGATGAAGCACTTTTACAGTGCTTCTATACTCTCAGCATAGATTTGCTTCCATTACAGAACGAAATATTTACCAAAAATCCACAAATAGCCTCATGTTAACGTCAAAACTGAATGCATATTTGTTCGTTTTTACCGTTGTTCTCAAAATAACGAAGGGCACATTTCTAGTTCCATGGAACGCCGGTAACTGATACCAACAAGGTAAACGTTTACTCTTTCTTGAGCAAATGCGGAGAGTACCAGTACTGCTTGGCAGTCACAAGAACCTGGACGAAAAACGGGAAAATGTTCTTCTGCGATTATTCAATATGTGATATTGTTCCGGAGTTTCTTTGACGATGGTAGCATCGGTTAATTTGCTCTCCGTTGCTAAGACAGCATTGTTTTTACACATGAACAAAACAGATGTCATTAGGACGACTGTAAGGCTCTTTGATGTGGGTTATGAACAAATGCGGTAAACCTAATAGATCTATGGCTTGATCACAAACCGGAGAATCTTCAACTCAAACGATGTGGTAAAACAACAGTGAACAATTGGAGGAAAGCATCTGAGAAGAACCCGCCAACAAGAATGGAAAAACCAGAGAAGTCACGCCAATACAAGCGATTCCGTCTCCTTATAAATTTAGTTGTTGTTTGGTAATTTTTCTCGGTTTGATGCTTGTTACTCCCAATCAGTTGCCCAGTAAATTTATGCGTAATTCATCGTTTGGCTACCCGGGGTTTGATCCTAAAATTGACTGAGACACTTTCTTGAAAGATTTTCACCTTTTATCTCGGCTATGTAGGTACAAAAGTGTTTGTGACACTTGATTAAAGTTTTGTCTTAATCAGCAAGATAGCTGGAATCAATCTGCAACTATGGAGCATTTGAGTTGCTTGCTTACCATAATAACAATCAACTAGTGATTGGCAGTTATCTAGAAAATGGTCCGATAGGATTTAAACACTTTATATGCGTACAAAAGTGTCCCAATAGATAGAAAATGCCAAGAGATAAAATATGGTTGCAAGCCAGTGAGTTTTTCCGACTGCTTACAATCTGGTGTTCAGGAAGATCATAAAAATGACGGCAACTGGAGTGCTAAGCCTACATTCAGAGCTCCGAGGAGGCAGAAAATTGACGTCGGATGCAGAAGGGTTTTCAACGAACTTGAGAGTAGTTTACTTCCCTAATGTGAAGAATAATTTTAACTGCTTTTTGGTCGAAACCTTTAAGTAGGCTAGACTGATGAACTACAGATAAGACAAATAAACTGTGCACTAGTTCACTGAGGGTTAATTATTTGATAATTCTCTGAAGAACTATTGCATTGATTGAATCTTTTCGGTGTACAGGAAGATGTCTACCACCCCAATCCTTAATCGCCTGTATCAGCTGGATGATTACGTGCAACAGACTGTGAAAGTTCTTTTTTTGAAGTAAATATTATATGAGAATGCCATTTTTAGAGATCCCTTGGTGAGCTCATCAGTCCCTAAGTTATACTGAATTAAAGACCACAAGCAAATACATCCGCATGACTCGAAATTAGTGAGAAACCAGGATTATTTTTCACGAAGTGGTCTGATCACAGTGATTGTTCTGAATAAGATTCGTATTTTTTATACAGACGCGTAAAGTTTTCTCAAAGAACAGTGCACAGCATAAGCAAGTTAGAAACCTTTAAATGTAGTTTAAAAATATGCTTACTTATTTTGATCGGTAAGCTGAACTAGAGTGGCACCTGTATCTCCCACTCTGAGTTATCCCAAGCGATTTATCTACAACGTTTTCGTTTAGTACTCATGATGCACGATAAATGCACAAGATCACAGCTTCCTGAGAGCTGGTACTTTGCATATTCGGCGTAGAGCTCCGGCAGTTCTTTTCAACAAATACTGCAGTTGGTAGCTTTCTGGTCTCCCTCCAAAGAAAAAAAATGACAACGAAGGAACAGGATGAAACGAAGTAGCCAGAATGGAGAGTTCGCAGGAAACGTATACGTTAAAACAGGCAGAATTCGTAAATGTTTGCATAGATCCTAAGGTGAGTTAAAAGTTATGAACGAAGTGAAAACATCTGAAAGGCGCGATGGAGAAAACTAGAGATACTGCCCAATATTTTTATCCCTTGTAAGTCGCTCCCTCCCACACACAGAGTGCTACACGCCAGAGTGCTAGAGCTCTACAAGAGCTAATCTAGTGCTTTCAAACCAAGTGCCAGTATTGTGAGAAACTTGTTTAGATTAGGCCCACTTTCTATCTCACTTGTTAGGATTCGGACGTAAAATTTGTCTTTTTCGCTTGATTACTGGCTTGTGTCTCGATTGGGACCTATGATGCAAAAGATGCTCTGAAACATTTCCTACCTAGACTTTGTTCACTTTTAACCATGCCTTTGTCAGTGCAGCTAGAAATTAACCACAGAATAACATCTGCCTTCGAATGAAAGAATGGATCTTTCTTTGTATTTCTGAACAGAATGCCATGAAGCACTAAAGCTCTAATGCCGTTTGCACTTTCGGTGATTATTGGTTGTAAGTTTTAGAAAGACTCCATGCCTTTGCACGATAGATAAATTTACTCTAAAAGAACGGTCCGCTTTGCAAATTCGAACAAAATTTCTCCGTAGTCTTAGGATTCTTCGATCTGAAGGCGGAACGTTTCCTCAATTAGTAAATCAGCCGTATACGGCTGCCATGCACTCACTCGGCTTTTCATAGTGTTGTGCCTGGCTGTGTTGTCCCTCGCCAAACTGAGAACGCGTACTTTCAAAGAAAATCTAAACTACTCTCAGTCCAACCTTCTTTTTAATGCGCGTTACTCAGATTCAGCATTGCAAAAATGGACAGCGTACGCAGAAAACACAAGATACTTAACCTAGCGATCCACACATTGAAGATATGCTTGGATTTCCGCTCTCGAAGTGAGACTAAACTAAACAAGTTTTACCACTCTCCACCCCAGATCTACGATCAACTGAAACGTCTGATGGAAACGAAAACAGTGAATTATGTTTCGGAAGACTCTAAGGACGCAGATAGCAAGCTAATGAGCCTGTTGATGAAGTTGGTGAGTTCTTTTATATTCCTCATTTTCACAGTTGCACCCAAATTGCTCTATTTCTCTCTTGGCACAATTATTTTGGTGAATCCATAGCAGATAGGAAAAGCAGTGGACTAGAGTTTCACCCTTACTAAAGCCGGGATTTAAACCCCAGACTTTTGAAATCCAAGACACGCAAACTCACTTGTACGGACCGCTCAATCTCAAAGACAAGAGACAAGATATCGGTTACCGGTATCTAACAAACATCCAGCATACCAACTGAGTACGACAGAAGCGGACAGATAATCGTCTGGACTCTATCTTATCCAAAAGTGCGATCCATTAATGGGTGGACTGCCCAAGATTGTTAGTGATTAGTCAAGGATACTAAAGTGTGGTGCAGTGTCCAACAGAAAAAAAAACACCATTGGTCTATTCTGTTTTCTATTCAGATAAAACGGTATTCTTGGATTTAAAACTACCTCTAACTATTCTGGTTTCGATTTTTCCAACATAAAGGTTCCGCAACTTTCCAACTGCACCAAATGACAGCATTTGGTTAAATTGTTGGCTCCAGTCGGCTGAATAAGTTAGTGCACGGAGCCTCCGTATCGTTGCGTGTGAGTTATTAGTTCGAAGCGAATGCGGAGCTGCAATCAGCTTCAGGAAGCAGAACCGAGTCAACCCGGCAACATGGTCATCGTCACTGGTACTCACGAATAAGATATCAGCACGCCTTGGTTATCTGCTGTCCCCTAGGCAACCTTAAAAGCAACATATGTTCGCCGACAAAATGAGCTTGTTGTTGTCCCATAGTCTTGTGTGAGGATTGTGTGGTTTGCAAATCTCTTACGGAACATGGTCGCCATGGCTATCATCCGGGTAGTCTTGACAACCACCCCATTTTCAACATGAATTAAACAGGGTTATACGTAAGCACACCATTAATGTTCATCCAATTTATCATTGGCGTGGGTTTGACACGAGTCCCACCGTCTCAGACTGTAAGGGTTGTGATTATGTGCGGGCCTATCAGAGCGGACATCAACTTCACCAGGTCTTCCTTCAGACAGCTTTTGGGGTAAGGTAACATGGGTGATTAAAAACATCATAAACGAGAGATTCAGCTGAGTTCCGGGTGAATCTCCCGTCAAAAACAAATTTGTATGCAGACGAGTGCATAAGTCGAACATGGACGATTGTTTTCTCCTCCGTTTTGTAATACTAACTCGAGACAAGGAAACGTGGAATCTTCAGTTACGGTTGGGGTTAGTTGTATCCTAATGTAATCAACACCGGTGAAGTCCTTACACCATCAACTCGGATTGGCCTTGAGACCAGTCAAGCAGGAACAGTTATTGCTTGAACGCTACACGGTTTTACTGTAAATTCTTTGTGCATAAACTGACGTGTATTCGAAAATCTGATTGGTCGACTTTGCGGCTGCTAAGTACGCAGGTATGGCATCGTGAGCAGTAATTCAAATAACGTTTGAAATCCCATCACGCGACTACTCAATCTGGAGATAGGTGTCCTACGACATGGTAGACTGAGAAACAGAAATACCAAAAAAACAAGTGTTTTGTGGCTTGCAATCACCGTGTGTAATGAGGAATGAAAAATAACCGGATTGACGCAAAACACATTATTTCAAATTCAAAGCGTTCGTCACAAGGAGGCAGTTGGGGGTGGGGGAGATTGTTAGAATCTCCATCTCAGTTTGGTCACGTTCCCTCATCTACGGCTAATTTCTTTCAGTTATCCTGTTGTGGTACCAATGATGGCGACGATTTCGTTTCATCAACCAAATTCGAAAGGAATATCACGTATAATGGCAATGATATCAGTGAGTTCAAGTGCCTTCACCAATTGTTTCATTTTATTCATATGTTTAAAGTACCTATCATTTAGCTGGGTAGTGTGAGTTCAACTGTGGCCGTCGATTGCTAGAACAGGTGGTATTAGGCTGATTCTTGTTCCATTGGACGAGGTGCTGACGGGCTGCATTTTTATGTATATATTCGAGACAGCAAGTACGAAAACATCACCTGACTGTAATCTTTTCATCCGTGTCGTTTGCGACAAGCAAAAGTGTCTTGTGGTTCCCTGGGTTTATTGAACCAAACAGTGAATTCTACCAAATGTTTGTGTGACATTCTGCTGAATTACTGACCCACAGCCTGTTGGGACACCCCTTTGTAGCTTTGGACTATCCTGTCGCCTGCTGCAAACATGATTCGCGATTAAAGCCAATTTCAACCTGCCCAATCATATTTTCTACGGCCAATAGCAATATCCATGAAGGGTGCTGGCCTGTCTTTAAAACCGCCGTCGAGAAATACGCCCACATTATTCTCTACGTCTCAATTGCTGTTATGATACTTCAGGTAAGTTAAAATGGAAAACAAAAATATGATCACTTTAAGGTTGGTAATTCTTAAAGCTGCTTGTTCATTATTTCTTCGTGGTATGAACTAGTTGATGACTGTCTTTCAGAAAGTTTCGTTTGTAACTGAACCCAAAGCGGTCCCTCCGCCCATGAAAGTACACTGTCTTGACCGGACTAAAACAAGATCGTTCTAAAGGTGTGCTCTCTTTGGAAGGCGGGGTCATTTTTAACACGCAGATATGACGAGAAAATTATTTTTATTCAACTTGCACCCATAAACCGGATGATCCAATAGGACGCACATATGTTAAATATAACGTCAATAGATAAAATTCTCCACTGAGATTTCGTCGTGTAAGTGGAGCCAGTCAGTGCTGAAAAACCGAGAATCACTCTACGGCTGTTTCATCCTTATTGAAAATCATCAGCAATGCTCATCTCACGAAATTCCAAGGAGTTCCGAACCCGCTTGAACTCCTAACCATTCGATCATGAGCGGCTGATCAACAGTTTGATTAACTCACCCTTAGTCACACTATCAAAAATGAATAAGGTGTTTATCGGATACAACCCGAAGACGTTTATTTTAGATGGCGATACATTCACTCGGCTACCGAGCTTGTTTATACCCGCACCAACAAGAGTGCAACGACTTCACGTAGTTTCACCGACGGTGACTGAAAAAAGGTTGGGTCAAGACGTTTTAGTGTTCGATAAGTTTATCAGATTAGTTTCTTATTCCGTCGATATAGCTTCTTGGGTTTCATAAATAGCAAATTAAAGAGCTTTGTTGCGCGTAGCGAGCGAATTACAACAAGCTGACACATTTGCCCTACCTGCTAGACAACTGCATGTTGGTTAGTTATTCCATAGATTACACATGAGCATCAAACTCAGAAGAATAGAATACTTCCTGCAAACTTATGGAGGTACTTTATTTCTTATCTTTGTAAACCATAAATCAACAGTCTGATAGCGTGCCAACTTAATGGTGCATAAACTCGTTCACTGGAGAACCAATGTGCATATCATTCTCATTTGGGTTTGCTGGGTTGTTCCCGCCACATCCTAACTTTTAGTAAACACGCACTTATTGGACTATCGGTGTAGAGCACCATGTTTTCGCCGAACTCGTCTGCATTGTAATGCGTCTTTACGGTGCAGTATAGAATGAATGTGAAACGCGCATTGTCAGCAACAGAAATATGTATTGATCTGTGGCTGCTAGTCAGAGAAGGATTAGTGTGATACTTCAGAAACGTCACCACCACTGCAGTCAGTGGTTGTTGCGTCGGCTTTGGTAGTTTAGGAGTAGTCATAAAAAACATCAGTTGACGCATAAGTAAAGATTTCTGTTAGGGCAGATGGTCACGATCGGCATGCTACATTTGCTTGCCATCAAAATAGACTCAGTTATCTTGGTTTATGGATCTTTTTACAGAATTTGCCTGGTGCCCACAAGTTTTTTTTTGTAGCCGGTCCCAGAGGATGACTAATTTTCACTGCTCTGTGCTGTAATCTTAGGTTTCGTTTATACCACAACATGCAGTACTAACCGTTTACCACTCTCTAAATGTGACACATCACTCAAAAGGTTGCTGAAAACTCTGCCACTTCTCTGTTCCTTGTGAGCTTCTTGAAAATGGTCGAATAATCCTGCGCGATTTTCCGCCAAGTTTTCATACAAACGATAGCTCTCACACGGGCACTCTAGTCGTCTACATGCACAATGGCTGCTTGAACCCAAGCAGTTTAGAAGGACAGGATACCGACATGTATGACAGCTGCAGCGTAAATTTGATCAGCGCTATTGGTGATGGTGATAAGACTCAGTATAGCCTTGGACATAAAAGGGATCCCTTATGACTTTGTTGAGTGCAGTGACACAATGGAGTGCAACTGCGTCTGACGACTGAACATACAATGTTTGGAAAATGACTTTTTGCGCTTTCTGGACTTCGCTTGTTGGTGGATGGTGGATTTTTGTAAATCGGTTTGCTTTTGGGATCCTCATCTTTTTTTACCAAAAACAAGTGAAACCTGGTAATTTGGCTAAGTTTTCAGTGGCTGTCTTCCTTCAGGAGTGCATTATCTTGGGGCGGAGGAGGTTAAACTAGTGGAGTCTTTAGCCGGTTACAAGAATTTACTAACCTGCCAGGGGTAAGTGATGCAAATGCTTTCAGGTACCCGTCGCGTTCCAGCCATTGCGAATGCAGCTTTCGGCTCTTCTGAGTTTCTCGGCAGATAAGTCTGTGTAGCAGCTAGTTTATGGCCTTTAGCTTACTTCTTTCGTGGAGACAGGAAGTCGATATTTTGTCGTTACTTGACCAACTACGACATTTGGGAGTAAAGAGGTAGTCAATTCAAGTCAGCCGAATGTCGCTGAAGTTTAACAGAGTATCCTTCAGTTTCAGTTTGTTTCACTCCTTCGAGTAAACTGACCTATCACTGAGATGGAACAAAAACAAAGAATAATGGAATCCATCAAATACTCTCGTTTGCAAGCGAATTTGGTTCTGACGGAAGATTCAACTAAATCCAGCTGAATCTCTCGTTTATGATGGTCTGCATCATTGCGTCTAGACAACAATGGAATCCGTTTTAATTCCTAAAAGCCTAGTCAACATCTTTTCAATACACAGAAAATAACAGATCGGTAGATAGTCTTTAGGTTTACAATATAGCATTTCCGATAACTGGCATGAAAATCGTGCCTAGATTAGTCTTTACTGGCAAACTCAAATACAATTAGTACGAAGCCAAAAGCTTCCAAAAGGCTCCACTCGAAAATATGATGCCTTAGGAGAAAAACGTGAGGTTCTTGTTTATTAATCTTCTGTGGGTTTCCATTCATTATTCAGTGGTCTTCATTTGTCCACAGGTAAGAAGGTCTGGTAGTACACATTTGAAAAAGCAACAGTTTAAGCTTAGCGATACACCAAAACAAACTACTTTCTCTATGTTTCAAACGTTCTCCATACCTTCGTTTGTATCTACTTTAAACATGATAATACCATTACTCGAAATTAAAGAACGCAGTAAGTGACTAAGTTCTTCGCAATGTGAGCTGATCGTTGTTTCGTACATCGGTTAAAGAGAACTTAAACTCAAGAAATACACTCATGTGCAAATCAATTTGGTTTTGCGAGAGACGCACCTGGAACCCAGCTGAATCTCTCGTCTGTGATGTTTCCATGCAACTGAATGTGCTGCACCAGGCCGCCTCATGTTCCAGTTGCTGCGATATTTGAGATATCGCGATTCATGTAATTTTGCGCAATGTACTACTCATAAGGTTGCTGAAAATTCTTCGACAGCTCACGACCGGTTTCGCCCTTTTTGGGGCTCATCAGGCAGGCACAGTCCCCGAGTTTTCGTCAACCTTATGTTCTACTTGAACCCAAATTGGACTGTTTTTCAAGAAATACACTCATTTGCAAATCAATGTGGTTTTGCAGGAGACTCACCTGGAACCCAGCTGAATCTCTCGTTCAAGCAGAACATAAGGTTGACGAAAACTCGGGGACTGCGCCTGCCTGATGAGCCCCAAAACTGGCGAAACCGGTCGTGGGCTGTCGAAGAACTTTCAACAACCTTATGAGTAGTACATTGCGTAGAACTTAGACTCATTTGAGACTCCGGCTAACGCCGCTTCCGATTTCAAGTGAATTTCAACCTCCATCTCAGCCCTCGCCAGATTTGGAGGTAATCACCGATTGAGTGTGGAGAGACTTTCACGTTGACTAGATATTACACGTTGCCTGGGGAACGTTAAGCACCAAATGAATGCGCCACACCTTGATTTTACCCTCTCTGCAGTGTGTGTCAGCCACCAAGCACGTGTCCGTTGAATGCTGAAAGTTGAGGGTTAAATTTTACTAAACTTGAATCAAAAGACCGGTAACTGAGGAACTCCTTCTGATTCCTCTTAGCCCTGCTGTTACTACATTTTGGACATTCACATTTAGTTTTCTGCATAGTTTCCGGAGAAATCAACTCACTTGAAAACGATCGACTTATAGCAAAGAACGTGAGGTTTCAATTTTGCTTCGCCTATCATAAACTGAACGCGTGCGCGTCAGTCAACTGTTACTGGATTAACCTTATCCACATAGTACAGAGGTTATTAGGCGAAAGAACATTCACGACTGGCTAGTCGGATCAATGATAGGCCTTGAAGTTCGTTGATCGTCATGATACTATAATCTGACTCTTGGTTCCATATTCCTTCTTTATTGTGGTCACTTTTCAGCTCGTTCTGCTAATAGCAACCGCTTGTTTGGTATGTGTTCGGATGGAGTGACGCAGCTTAGTTACGCACGTATTGAATACATACCTGTCAGATTTCGCGACTGTTATCCGCTTACGACAAACTTCATACAGCAAGCAGGTCGAACGCCTACCTTGTATTTTCTGTTTGTGTGTGCCTTCATAATTTGCATAATGCCCCTGTGTGTAGTTTCTTAACTTCCTCCCAATTTTTTTCATGTGCCTGCCTGTGCATGTACCATTAAGTCGTCAGAACAATAGTGTTGGAGTCCAGAAAACTCTCTACGAACTTCACATTCCGTACAAAAGTTTTTGTGCATTTATTGCCACCGTAGTGTAGAATTTTTGTTCGGTAACTTCAGGCATAAATCAGCACTGTATACTCTTACGCCGTCCGTTTAAATGAACAAAGATGTGATCGAAGAGAGTAGTTTTTCTCGAGAGGGTGATTCTACCCTTCAAAAGGGAATTTCAAGGATTCATGGGGAAATAGTGGTCAGAGGGTCCAAAGACAACAATAACTAGAAGAAGGAAGAGTGATCAGACTCAAGGTGATCGAATCAGCTGACATTCAAATTTTCTGTCCATCCTTCAGTACTTGCCAAGTTTAACATGTAAATGCCGAAAAATAAGGGGTTGTGACATGTATTTTACACTGAAAGAGATGCATAACACGGAATTGGTCTAATAAGTGAACTTCTACACAGGCAAAAAGAAAGTGTCGCAAGATGTGTGCATAAAATAACAGTTTCATATGTTACAAACATACTTGTCTCAGGGTCGTAAATGATGCATTGCGTGATGCTCAAACACGTTGTATGCCTCAACAACCCACACTGATCGGGACGACCAAAAAGATGCTAGAATTCATTGTCCACCTTAGCTTCACTAATGTACGGATTAGGTGCACCAATAGCCTGACGGTTGGCCACATGAACGAAGTAGACCTAACAAGGGAGGAACCGACTGGGCGAAAAACGTTCACATAATGACTGTGCATTGCCCGGGAAATTGCGCGGGAGATTGCCTGTTCGACTTGTGTTACTAAAGCTGATTATGTCATAGTGTCAGCTTGATCAGCTGACTGGTTGTTATTCTACAGCTGACTTGTAACAGTTAACATCAAGGCCGTCCTTTCTACCGTGGGTGTTTTTAAGCCGTGGTTCTTCCCAATGTATGTTTCCATGGCAAATGATTTTCCGTTTGTGAAACAGATGTGACGACATCCAACCTCACTTTTTTTCGGAGCATGCACAATTTGAGCGGAATGATGCTGGCAAATTACAAAGTGTTTGGAGAAATCTGCATTGATATTTTCATTGACCGTGATAGTAAGAAGCGGTGGCATATGTTACATTCGCCGTCTATGTTAAACTTCATCACTGTCGTCGACTGTAAAACGTTTACCATCAACTTCAGTGGCCCCAGCTACCGCATCACTCCTCTCATATTTTGACCAGTTTAATTTGCATCAAATGGTTTCCTGGACAGCAGAGCTCTTGAGTTACGTAAGCTGAAATCTCAGCCCACCATATGTGCTGCCGGTGTAATTCCATTTGCACCTGTGCGAGTCAGTTTATAAGAGCTACGCGAAGAAGTGAAGCAAATTGGAAGCTTGACGAACACGCCTTTAGTCACATCAAGTACGCCTCCACATGTCCGGAAACTAGATGAGAAATAAATGTTTGACGGACTGGCAGCTTCTAGACTGACTAGCTCCCAAATGTCTTCATTCGGGTTAGTTATATCTGCAACGCACGAATTGAGTGAAAATACCTGCTTTCGTGTTTATTACTTACGAGTAGTTGTTATTTAAAAGGCTGGAAAGCCTGTCCTTAAGTAGCGAAAAAATTCCGTTTGTTGAACAATTCCGTTTGTTGATTTGTTAGTGTCAGAACAATTAGTAGACTACTGCAAATTAAAAAGGGTTGACATAAGATCTCTGTAAACTGCAAATAACACCAATTTAGTACCCAAACAAGCTGTGAATCCAATGACCTATCTTTATGGAAATTTAAAGTCCATAAATTCTTCCGACTTTTACTTGAGGACAAGTTCTGTTTTGTCGTTTGTTATTCTGTTTGCTTTGGGTTCGGGTATATGTCTTCTTACCTTCAACGAATGAACGCGAAGAATAATAGGATTTGAAGTGTCTGGTGCTATTCCTCAAGACTGAAAATAGAACTTTTGACCTGTTTTCCATGTCATAGTAGGGAGTGGGCTTCTGCTCCACCAAAGAACTGTTCAAGGGAAGTTAACCTTGTTCGCTGGGGCCTAGCATAAAGGCTGCGCACCTGAAGTAAATGTCATTCATTCTCTTTTACCCTTTATTTGAAAGTTGGTAGAGTAAGCTGGTATCTCATCAGATTCAATCCTTTTGGGATTTACTGATCATAAGCAGTCCCATTTATTTTCAGAAACTAATAAGCAGACGATTATCTCAGTCACTCCAATTTGTATGTTTTTTTTTGCGCATTACACAAGAAATTAAAGGTGAATCGACGGAAATGTACTGAATGCCTTTTGGTACCTCGTTACGCCGTAGAATGTACAGATGGGCATAACAGTCAGAGCACGACAACACGGGGTAAACTACAGGATGTTTGTTGTTTTGCATGCTACGTTATCTCCAATGTGAAATTACACGCCGTTCAATATGTCGGCCTTCAATGAATTAGCCAAATAAAGCGGGCCCTTAGATACGTGTCCCAATGACCATAGAAACGCATACCTATAGATTTTGTAACGTTTGGTATGACTGTGTCTGATGCCTGCCCTTTGAGTTGCAAAGCATGTCGCAAAATGTTGCCTTAGTTCGACCATTGGTCTCGATTTTGAGCAAAGCTTACTCTAGTCAATGTACAACTCTGTAGTAACCAACTCGAAAGAGTCTACATTACCGTGATGGTTTCGGATTAATGAGGTACTCCATAGGATAAACATTTCTGACTTCCGTGTTCACCGTAACACTGAAAAATAAAAGAAAGTCACTTATCCTCAGTAGCACGCGATCTATGTTTGATGTGTCGTCATAAACCGATTTGTTGAAGACGGATTATTTGAATCATCTCAAACAACTTGTATCCCGTGAACAACATTCACAGGCAGTGCAGTAGAATCACTGTTTGCTTCTCAGAGGCTCCGGTATCTTCAGTGAATTCCATCTTGTAAACTCAAATTCCTACTGATGTTAACAGTATTCGCTCATTTCACATGTGCACAAAGTGCTTGAGTGCTTTGTTTGAATTACTTATTTCGACTAGAAAGCCATTTTGAAAACGTCAGTTTCTGTGAGTCCTTTATCTCTAAACGGCTGTCCTAGGAAACAGCCCAATTTGGAACGTTGGTTGATTCAGTAAACCGGTAAAACTCCACTTTTGTTTTCTTGTTCCAGCTCCTTCTGATGCTTGTCGCTGCCTGTCTGGTATTTAGCGAGAAGATGTGATGGACACTAGTTGTATCTGTTTCGGATACAGTCAGGTTAAGACCAGTTCGTCGAGATTAACAGCCTTGTATCTATGCTCAGGGTTCATCCATCAGTATAATAGACTTTTGATTTTTTACGTTCTCGTGTGTCCAGTGCATTCAACAGTGGTTCAAACTGCATTTCTTTCTCGGAATTCAATCGTACAAATGCACTCGTTGTGACTTCGCAAAAATGCTCGTGATATGTGCAACCTATATGTCATATCATTTGATCTCCTTATCTCTCATTTCATTTGTATTAACATTGAGATTCTGCCTGTGGGTATCTCTAAGTGTCCGTTACTGCATAATGTGGCACGCTCCATTTGAACATAATCAGTTTGACATTAGGACATAATGTGGTTTCTTTGATCCCGATGTGCTACAAAAAGGCTGAACAACAGTGCCTTCTTTCAGTTTGACTCCGCTAGTTAGCATCAGGTTTTCTCGGCTAAATACGCAGTGTCATAATTTTACCGGAGGTCCGGCTTTGGATTCCGCAAAGTGTAGCATGGACAACTTGAGTGTCACGCTGGGTCACTTATGAAGGTAATGAACATAGGCGGACCGAAAACGTATACCTGAGGGACATCACTATGCGTGTGCTTTGTTAGAGGCATTGTCCTTTCAGTTGCAACATGAAACGTTCCCAAAGGTGGGAACAAGGGACTGAAATAACTTCACCAGCAGTATTTCATGAATTACTGGTTTTTCTGAGGTCCAAATAGCATATTTTAACCCTATTACCACCATTTAAGAAGTACGGTGGGTTAGCTAAACAGGGGCGTTTTCCAAAGCACCCATGCTGATTTACTAACAGGGTCTTCCTGCTCAAGAGAATGTAGAAAGGCGGAGAAAGCTATCAGGTGCCACCTAGCCAATGGTCAACATATCAGGCTATGTTCTTAAAAAAAGAAGGTTAGGCCTGGAAAGGTGGACCTGTAGGCTACCGCCTGAGTCTTCCGATCCAAGGCCAGTCTTAGTGGAATACAGATTTCAAGCAGATGTGTCGGATAACAGAAGTAGCACTGGGCAACAAAAGAAGCTTCTGAAGTGGAGGAAGGAGCAACAAAGCCATACACGTCGGCAACTTAAGGGCACGGTAAACTACGGATGGATACATACATACCTATCCAACAGCAGTTGCTTTTCTTTTGTGTCTGCACTGGTTCCCATTTTGTCCGTGACCAGTGTGGTCGGTTGGATTTTCCGTAGAGGTGTTCTCAACTTTGTGTCCCTAGTCTTCTGTGCCAAGCGTGACGACTGGATCCTCGATTGCATTCACTGCTTTTAAGTAGGTAGATCTGAGAGCCGGTATACGCACGTTTTTAAACAGAAGGTCACCTGTGATTGTTCTTTTTATGCCTGCCACCTCAACCATGGGCACAAAGGCGTCTTCCAAATACTTTGGCTTACAAATGGCTGTGCAACCTTGCCATCGCTTCTCGTCATTGATTTCAATGTCTATGGCTGACTATTTATTCGCTTTCTACGCACATTCATGCACGAACCTACAAGCCATCAAAAAATTTTGACTTATGCGGGAATTTCACTTCTGTAAATTGCTCATCTTCTAAAGATGTAGGTATGGATACTTTCACACACGCGGGTTTTTCTGCACCCACCAACCCTGATTCAAAAGCGGTGGCGCCACGGTCGATTCAGTGTCGGTTCGATCGATGTGCATTTGGGAGAACACGAATTCACAACTACAGAAGGGTAGCCTAATTATTGAGATTTGTTTTTTACGTTAATATTAAGCTTGTTTTTGACCCTGTCTTGATAACCACGGATTCAGTTTCGTAAAACTACAGGATGAGTCCCGGGTTTACGCTTGTTCTTCAAAGAAACTCGGTGGATAAACAAGGACTGCTACGTGGGTTTTATTACGGCATTTTGGAATGAAAATAATGATAGGGAGACTGAAAACTCCTATGCCTACACTTGCTAGTAGCTACTAGGCATTCATCTTGTAAGAGAAAATTTCTGAGGAATAATTTTACCAGGTTTGTTGGCACAGTCTTTATGTAAAATGAATCCTGAATGATCATTCTGAACTCCTCCATGCGCCTATCTACTAGCAGTTGCTGCCTGACTGTAGTGTCATGCAGTTAGAGTCTCTTCGGCGGCCAAAGGACTCTTTCTGGCAGAAGAGTTAGTTTCTGACTCGTGTCCAGCTTGATGTAGCTCAGTGGTACATTGCCGACTGGAATGTCCGTGGTTCGAGCCCAATCTCGGCATCTCGACTGCCCTTGCATAAGCTTAGGCAACGTGGTAGTGCCTCAGCTCCTGTGCTTCCGTCCGATGGCATGACAGCTAAACACTGAATGAGTGTTACAGCCGAACAATCTGTCCAAACTTATTTACACACTTAAAAGCCTTCGAAGGGGTAGCGCCTTCGGCTCCAATGATCCGAACTAAAAAAGGCTGCCGTGTGTATGGGAACGAATCGCCTCCTCGACAAGTTGAGATATTATGTCAGTAAGCGCTGTTTTACCTTGAACAATTGCTCACTTTAACAACTCGCACATACGAGGACGTTGTAGGAAAACGCACGGAGCAAGGGCAATTTCACGTATGAACGGTTAAATTCGGAAACATCGTACTTTACGAGAATTCACTCTCATTCGCAAGATGCCGAGTGGCGCTTTTACCGGCCGCTATTGATTAGTTTAAGTTGATATGGCTGGTGTTTGCGACACTCGATACAGCTAACTGAACCAAAAGCCAGTAATCTTATATGCATGAATATGGCAGCCGAGCTAAATATTCCTTAGCCCCTTGGAGAGGAAAACCCTGTGGATCACCTGAGAGGTCAGTAGGGTGCTGGGATTACTGATCATGCATTGAAAATACTGGGAAGATCGAAATTTGTAAATAGAGCGGTAGCAGGGGGGCGCTCAGTATTCGCACAATGGAAGTGAATTCTCGAAAGCTACGACGGGTTCCTGATGGACTAAAACAGACAGGCAACTGAGTTCAGAATAGCAGTCCAAACTTTTGAGCCCCACCTAGGAATCCTGAGGTCCCAGTGATGCTAAGAATGTATTCCACCAGAATTTTTCGGCCAGAGGTATGATTGTTCCAGTGGACTATGAAATTTGGTGAGCTGCAAAAATATGAAAGTAGATTAGGGTGGTTTTTAGTATGAGCACATATGTAACAAAATGCAACATTTTGGAGTAAAACGTTTTGTTCCAATCGCAAATGGTTTGTAGATAAGAGCATTGTGTGACTAAGGAGCCCCCAGCAGGGAATAAGAAATTAAATACCGCGGAATTCACGGGGGTGTGACGTTTGAAAAGCTTGGAATTAAAGCCAAGACGAATGAGTCATTTTTCGATCAATTTAAGTTGTCGGGCGTAATGTGGGCCGTATGGTCGTAAGGAGGCCGCTGAAAAGTAATCCCACTGCGTGTTTAAGAGAGACGCTAAATCATAGGGTCACCCAGTTTACACCTGCTTTGAGGGTTCTGATGCTAACGTTTTCAAAACTTGGGGAACCGACAGGATCGCGACTAGTCGGAGGCCTGTATGCACTTGAAAGTAAAGCATCCGCCGAACGAACAGGACCATGACAATAAAGTTGAGGCAGCTGCGAGCTGTAGATTACCGGTTTTTACAAGAATAGTTTTCGCAACCTTGAAAGACAAAAACCTTTGGGTTTGATTATCTTTTGGAACGATAAGGGGTTCCATAGACTTTCTGGCCCGTCCCAAGATTTTTACCCCGCGGAGGCGTTTATGGGCACGGGGTTTATCGGCCGAGTGTGATCTTGAGACGCGATATGACTATTTAACCTCATCTGGAATTAGCACGCACATTTAGCAATAGTCTGCTTAAGGACCCCAGGATAAGGATCTGGCAGGCGTGTCCTAGATAGTCCTGTGTCATGTAAGGATGAAGACAACGAACAGATAAGACCGATTAGGTGCGCTTGCTATGCGCAGGATGCTTTTGTATTTTTCGGAACCCATGAAAGAATCGGCAGGTCGAGAACACTGGACAATTTGAAGGTAGCTTTGTATGCTTTTTCTAACCCCACGGGGGTACGTTAACTTTGGAAGTTGTTCTGCGGGAGGCCAAGAGGTGCATAGGGCAAAAGTAAAGGGAGACGTGGCTATATTTAGTGATGGAAGCAGGTGGCTAATCTCCATGAACAATTTGCCAGTTGCGTTTGGCGAAAACTTTGGCCAAGCTGAGTTACGTGCAGAAGCACAAGGACGAATCGCTGTGTTATATCCGACCGCTTTTCTTGCTCCAGTGCCTAGTTCCGGAAAAAGATTCACCGATAAGGAACGCAACGGGTGTATTGCGAACAGCGAGTGAGTGCGAGTGCAACACTTGCAAGGGACCTCACGCTATTTGAATTTTACTTTCATCGATCCAGGCTGTTGTTGAATTGATTGAATGCTTGATTGGCCTGGATGCTTGCCGGCTTTCCTATTGAGATTTTGGTGGAGTTTTAGGGTCTCAGTAGAATCCGAGCGTTCTGGTTTGCTTTCAGGAATCTGACCTTCCTGATACCTCCCCTTTTTGGCCGTTCAACGTACGATTTTCGGTACGGCGTCTCGGTTGCAGCAATGGATCCGTCTTGGACGGTACATGTGAAGTGGTGGCTATTGGTGCTGATCTTAGGAGGTCAAAGGTTTCAAGCAGCAGGTTGAGGTCTAGTTACTGTTCTTCCACTTTTGAGATCGGAAACTCAGTCGGCCGTAGCTGATTGACATGTCGTTTCCATTTCAATGATCCCACCAGGGCGCTATAAATCACCTGACTGGTCATTTTGAGGACGACTCCAACAGTCCATCTTCGGTGCCTGGGGCGGTGGTCCCTAACAAGCACACGGTTTCCAGGCCTGAAAGTAGGTTTCCCTCCTGTCGGTGGGTAAAAACACGTAAGTGTTGGCAGGATAGCGTCATAGGTAAGTCTCAACCGTCTGTTTATCATAACCTCTGCTGCAGAGTGACCGTCCGGAGACTGTGGATTAGGAGTTGCTCCATGATTCAGCAGGAACGTATCCAGGACGCCTGCCGTGGTCTCTTCCCCTTCTGCTTTTGTCAACGCGCGTTTAAAGGTGTCTACAAACCGTTCAGCTTGACTGTTGGATTAGGGATGGAATGGTTGGGAAGTAATATGTGTAATGCGGTGTCTTCGAACGAATCCACCAAACTGGTTTCTGGCTGTGGCCAAGGCTGCGGCGACTGCCGGTTGGGTAACTTCTGGGCAGCTGCGCAACGGGCACAACTCCGACATACCTGCCCCATGTTCTCATCCATACCGGGCCAGTGGACATAGCTGCGAGCAAGGGCCTTCATGCGGCTTATCCCTGGATGTTCACTGTAGAAATGTGCTAGGACCCGCTGGCGAAGTTCGGTTGAAATGACAATTCGGTCACCAAAGAGGAGACAGCCACAGACAACAAATGATGAATTCCGTCGTTTGAAAAAAGTTTCCGGGGTTCCCCTGATGAACAGGTTGTTGGCCAGCTGGATTGGTGTTACTCCATTGCCTTTTGTGGTGTGCTGTCATTTTTGGTGGCATCTCGGGCCGCATCAAAAGTCACGGGTAGTTGGTTCATCGTCTCCAACACCACAGCACGGACTTCCGGTTCGACGGCAAGGGTTGCTATGACGGTGTCTTCTGGTTCCATTTCATGGGAAGCAATTAAGCGAGTTGGCGCATCAGCCTGCCCAATTTTCTCGGTTGAGGCATACTTTATGGTAAAGTTGTAGCCGAGCAGAATCGTGCCCCATCGTTGTGGACGGTCAATTGTGTAGACCGGGATACCTTTCTTGGAACCGAATATAGCCAGCAGTGGCTTGTGATCCGTCACAAGCGTAAAGTATCGCCCGTAATGCTTCTTGTGGAACATTTTCACCCCAAAAATGATGGCTAGCGCCTCTTTCTCAATCTGACCGTAATTCCGTTCAGCTGGAGCCAGCGACCTTACGGCACGAGCGATCGTCTTTTGCGCGCCATCGGGGAATGTGTGAGCAAGGACTGCACCATCCCCACGGTTCAATGCATCAGTTATGAGAACGATAGGCAATTGGGGGTTAAAGTGCGTGAGTAGAAGTTCAGACTGCAACAGCCTCTCCACTTCTTCAAATGCAAGCTGACAGTCACGTGACCAATTCCACTGGCATCCTTTGGTCAAAAGCTTGTTGAAACGTTCGCGCAACGGATGCATAATTGGCAGGAAGGCGCTGTAGTAGCCCCAAAAAGACTTGAGTTCAGCAACCTTCGATGGTGGGGGCATTCTCACAATTGGGTCGATATTGGACGGGCCGGGTCGACGGCCATTTTTGTCGGTAATAAAACCAAGGCATTTCACAGGACTCAAGAGGAACTCACATTTTTCTTTCTTTAGCCGGGACCCATAGTCATTTATCCGCTGAAGGACAAAGTTCAATCGGGACAGAATGTCATCTTTAGTGGCCCCCACGACGATGATATCGTCATAGTATGCGGCATCTTCGGTCAGATCACACAGCATCGCGTCCATAATCTGCTGGAAAATGGATGGCGCAGTTTTCACTCCGAATTGCATTCGAGTGTACTGGAATAAGCCACGGTGCGTATTAATCGTCTGAAGGTGTCTGGATTCCTCTGAGACTCCAACTTGTAGGCAGGCTTCTGAAAGATCCAACTCTGCAAAATGCGTGCTGCGTTCATCTTGGCAGAAATATCGTCAGGTAATGGCAATGGATAGTGATGACTGTCCAAGGCATCATTCAAACCCGCAGAGTAATCGGCACAGATACGTACGGCACCCTTTGGTTTTTTGACAACCACGATTGATGCAGCCCATGAGGAGTAAATAACCGGTTTCAGGACTCCAGCATCATCAAGGCGTTTGTGTTCGGCATCGAGAAATGGTAAAACCGCATATGGCACAGGCCTTTTGGGTCTGAAAACTGGCTGGACGTCTGGACGCAGATGAAGCACCGCTTTTGTTTTCGAGCAGCATCCAATATCTTCGCTGAAAGTCATCATATTTCTGTTGTAGTCGTGGGATCGCGGCGTCGACTAGGTTACTCGCCCCAGACACTCTCAAGATTTGGGTCTGTTTTGGTATGCATGAGTTGTCGATTGACAATGTTGAAAGATGCAAATGGTCGATCCAGTCTATACCCAGGAGATTAAGCTCACAAGCAGTAAGATAGACAATACCACAATCACGACGGCCTGCTATCTCCATCTCGCAATCGAATTCACCAAGCTTACTGCCTGAGGCACTTCTGGCAGTGCTCACTGTTTGTCTGAGTTTCGGTGATCCGATCTTCCTCCAGGTGCGCCTGGAGACAGTCGTAATATTGGAAGCCGCATCGAGCTGTAATCGACAACGAGCGTCGATCTGGTTATCAAATGTTGCAAGCATTGCGTCAAAACGAAGTTCTGGCTGACTCCGTCTGCTTCATGACCTCCGGGTTTGGCTGCGTCTTTGGATAGCTTTCTGCATCCGGCACTGGCTTTCCTTATGCCCAGGTCGGTTGCGCACTGAGACTTTTTGCTTTTCATGGGAACTCAATCGCAGAAAATGCCATTTACCGCATTGCTAGCATGCTGAAGGGGTTTGGCCCCGTTCGAAGTTGCCATCACGGGAGGTTGCCCCGATGTCGTCTTGGCAATGCTGAAAGCAGGGTTGGATAAGAGTCTCTTCAACTTGGCCGTGTTTTGTTTAAGATTCAAAAGGCGTTGGCACTCGTGGGTATTGGACTGCAGCGTTATCTCGGGAGTTTGTTCAATCTTGTTCAATAGTCTCGCTCTGATATCACTGTCTGAATGCGACTGAAGATCACATATGAAAATAAGACACTTGAACTGATCTTCGCTCATGGTAGATAACTTGAATTGTTCGCACTCAAGGTTGACTCTACCGGCCTAAGTGATATAGCCTTCGGATTCTTTTTTCACAAGTTTCATACATTGATAGCGGATATTAAACAAAGACGAACGCTCACGGAAAATTGTTGAAAGTTGCTGAACGGTTTTATCAAACCCGAGATCCTGCGTGTTCTTAGGCAGGTAAAGTTGGAATATACCGTGTGTGTTCCGTTGTGCCAAGCTCTCTGAGCAATAAGCGTACTCTCCAGGCATCATCTTTGTGCTTTATTTCGACTTTGAAAATGTCTTCTTAACGTCTGAACCGCGAATCGAAGGTTATACCGGCATCAGGGTCATAATGGAACTCCGTGATGCTGTTGGCGATCGATCCGACCGTACTTGTATCTGGAGCGGAATTTGGTGGTTGAATTTTTAGTTACTGCGTCAATGTTTCCACCAAACGTAGTTGCGCCGCTTCAAACTGATTTTGTTGTCGCAGCAGAAATTCTTTCAACGCTTCAGCAATTATTGTCATTGTTCCGTGGGTTCGCACGTCGCCAATCTGTTATATCTGACTGCTGTTCCCGCTCCAGTGCCTAGTGCCGGAAAATGACTCACCGATAAGGAACGCAACGGGTGTATTGCGAACAGCGAGTGAGTGCGAATGCAACACTCACAAGGGACCTCACGCTAGCTGAATCTTACTTTCATCGATCCGGGCTGTTGTTGAATTGATTGAATGCTTGATTGGCCTGGATGCTTGTCGGCTTTCCTATTGAGATTTTGGTGGCGTTTTAGGGTCTCAGTAGAATCCGAGCATTCTGGTTTGCTTTCAGGAATCTGACCTTCCTGATACCTCCCCTTTTTGGCCGTTCAACGTACGATTTTCGGTACGGCGTCTCGGTTGCAGCAATGGATCCGTCTTGGACGGTACATGTGAAGTGGTGGCTATTGGTGCTGATCTTAGGAGGTCAAAGGTTTCAAGCAGCAGGTTGAGGTCTAGTTACTGTTCTTCCACTTTTGAGATCGGAAACTCAGTCGGCCGTAGCTGATTGACATGTCGTTTCCATTTCAATGATCCCACCAGGGCGCTATAAATCACCTGACTGGTCATTTTGAGGACGACTCCAACAGTCCATCTTCGGTGCCTGGGGCGGTGGTCCCTAACAAGCACACGGTTTCCAGGCCTGAAAGTAGGTTTCCCTCCTGTCGGTGGGTAAAAACACGTAAGTGTTGGCAGGATAGCGTCATAGGTAAGTCTCAACCGTCTGTTTATCATAACCTCTGCTGCAGAGTGACCGTCCGGAGACTGTGGATTAGGAGTTGCTCCATGATTCAGCAGGAACGTATCCAGGACGCCTGCCGTGGTCTCTTCCCCTTCTGCTTTTGTCAACGCGCGTTTAAAGGTGTCTACAAACCGTTCAGCTTGACTGTTGGATTAGGGATGGAATGGTTGGGAAGTAATATGTGTAATGCGGTGTCTTCGAACGAATCCACCAAACTGGTTTCTGGCTGTGGCCAAGGCTGCGGCGACTGCCGGTTGGGTAACTTCTGGGCAGCTGCGCAACGGGCACAACTCCGACATACCTGCCCCATGTTCTCATCCATACCGGGCCAGTGGACATAGCTGCGAGCAAGGGCCTTCATGCGGCTTATCCCTGGATGTTCACTGTAGAAATGTGCTAGGACCCGCTGGCGAAGTTCGGTTGAAATGACAATTCGGTCACCAAAGAGGAGACAGCCACAGACAACAAATGATGAATTCCGTCGTTTGAAAAAAGTTTCCGGGGTTCCCCTGATGAACAGGTTGTTGGCCAGCTGGATTGGTGTTACTCCATTGCCTTTTGTGGTGTGCTGTCATTTTTGGTGGCATCTCGGGCCGCATCAAAAGTCACGGGTAGTTGGTTCATCGTCTCCAACACCACAGCACGGACTTCCGGTTCGACGGCAAGGGTTGCTATGACGGTGTCTTCTGGTTCCATTTCATGGGAAGCAATTAAGCGAGTTGGCGCATCAGCCTGCCCAATTTTCTCGGTTGAGGCATACTTTATGGTAAAGTTGTAGCCGAGCAGAATCGTGCCCCATCGTTGTGGACGGTCAATTGTGTAGACCGGGATACCTTTCTTGGAACCGAATATAGCCAGCAGTGGCTTGTGATCCGTCACAAGCGTAAAGTATCGCCCGTAATGCTTCTTGTGGAACATTTTCACCCCAAAAATGATGGCTAGCGCCTCTTTCTCAATCTGACCGTAATTCCGTTCAGCTGGAGCCAGCGACCTTACGGCACGAGCGATCGTCTTTTGCGCGCCATCGGGGAATGTGTGAGCAAGGACTGCACCATCCCCACGGTTCAATGCATCAGTTATGAGAACGATAGGCAATTGGGGGTTAAAGTGCGTGAGTAGAAGTTCAGACTGCAACAGCCTCTCCACTTCTTCAAATGCAAGCTGACAGTCACGTGACCAATTCCACTGGCATCCTTTGGTCAAAAGCTTGTTGAAACGTTCGCGCAACGGATGCATAATTGGCAGGAAGGCGCTGTAGTAGCCCCAAAAAGACTTGAGTTCAGCAACCTTCGATGGTGGGGGCATTCTCACAATTGGGTCGATATTGGACGGGCCGGGTCGACGGCCATTTTTGTCGGTAATAAAACCAAGGCATTTCACAGGACTCAAGAGGAACTCACATTTTTCTTTCTTTAGCCGGGACCCATAGTCATTTATCCGCTGAAGGACAAAGTTCAATCGGGACAGAATGTCATCTTTAGTGGCCCCCACGACGATGATATCGTCATAGTATGCGGCATCTTCGGTCAGATCACACAGCATCGCGTCCATAATCTGCTGGAAAATGGATGGCGCAGTTTTCACTCCGAATTGCATTCGAGTGTACTGGAATAAGCCACGGTGCGTATTAATCGTCTGAAGGTGTCTGGATTCCTCTGAGACTCCAACTTGTAGGCAGGCTTCTGAAAGATCCAACTCTGCAAAATGCGTGCTGCGTTCATCTTGGCAGAAATATCGTCAGGTAATGGCAATGGATAGTGATGACTGTCCAAGGCATCATTCAAACCCGCAGAGTAATCGGCACAGATACGTACGGCACCCTTTGGTTTTTTGACAACCACGATTGATGCAGCCCATGAGGAGTAAATAACCGGTTTCAGGACTCCAGCATCATCAAGGCGTTTGTGTTCGGCATCGAGAAATGGTAAAACCGCATATGGCACAGGCCTTTTGGGTCTGAAAACTGGCTGGACGTCTGGACGCAGATGAAGCACCGCTTTTGTTTTCGAGCAGCATCCAATATCTTCGCTGAAAGTCATCATATTTCTGTTGTAGTCGTGGGATCGCGGCGTCGACTAGGTTACTCGCCCCAGACACTCTCAAGATTTGGGTCTGTTTTGGTATGCATGAGTTGTCGATTGACAATGTTGAAAGATGCAAATGGTCGATCCAGTCTATACCCAGGAGATTAAGCTCACAAGCAGTAAGATAGACAATACCACAATCACGACGGCCTGCTATCTCCATCTCGCAATCGAATTCACCAAGCTTACTGCCTGAGGCACTTCTGGCAGTGCTCACTGTTTGTCTGAGTTTCGGTGATCCGATCTTCCTCCAGGTGCGCCTGGAGACAGTCGTAATATTGGAAGCCGCATCGAGCTGTAATCGACAACGAGCGTCGATCTGGTTATCAAATGTTGCAAGCATTGCGTCAAAACGAAGTTCTGGCTGACTCCGTCTGCTTCATGACCTCCGGGTTTGGCTGCGTCTTTGGATAGCTTTCTGCATCCGGCACTGGCTTTCCTTATGCCCAGGTCGGTTGCGCACTGAGACTTTTTGCTTTTCATGGGAACTCAATCGCAGAAAATGCCATTTACCGCATTGCTAGCATGCTGAAGGGGTTTGGCCCCGTTCGAAGTTGCCATCACGGGAGGTTGCCCCGATGTCGTCTTGGCAATGCTGAAAGCAGGGTTGGATAAGAGTCTCTTCAACTTGGCCGTGTTTTGTTTAAGATTCAAAAGGCGTTGGCACTCGTGGGTATTGGACTGCAGCGTTATCTCGGGAGTTTGTTCAATCTTGTTCAATAGTCTCGCTCTGATATCACTGTCTGAATGCGACTGAAGATCACATATGAAAATAAGACACTTGAACTGATCTTCGCTCATGGTAGATAACTTGAATTGTTCGCACTCAAGGTTGACTCTACCGGCCTAAGTGATATAGCCTTCGGATTCTTTTTTCACAAGTTTCATACATTGATAGCGGATATTAAACAAAGACGAACGCTCACGGAAAATTGTTGAAAGTTGCTGAACGGTTTTATCAAACCCGAGATCCTGCGTGTTCTTAGGCAGGTAAAGTTGGAATATACCGTGTGTGTTCCGTTGTGCCAAGCTCTCTGAGCAATAAGCGTACTCTCCAGGCATCATCTTTGTGCTTTATTTCGACTTTGAAAATGTCTTCTTAACGTCTGAACCGCGAATCGAAGGTTATACCGGCATCAGGGTCATAATGGAACTCCGTGATGCTGTTGGCGATCGATCCGACCGTACTTGTATCTGGAGCGGAATTTGGTGGTTGAATTTTTAGTTACTGCGTCAATGTTTCCACCAAACGTAGTTGCGCCGCTTCAAACTGATTTTGTTGTCGCAGCAGAAATTCTTTCAACGCTTCAGCAATTATTGTCATTGTTCCGTGGGTTCGCACGTCGCCAATCTGTTATATCTGACTGCTGTTCCCGCTCCAGTGCCTAGTGCCGGAAAATGACTCACCGATAAGGAACGCAACGGGTGTATTGCGAACAGCGAGTGAGTGCGAATGCAACACTCACAAGGGACCTCACGCTAGCTGAATCTTACTTTCATCGATCCGGGCTGTTGTTGAATTGATTGAATGCTTGATTGGCCTGGATGCTTGTCGGCTTTCCTATTGAGATTTTGGTGGCGTTTTAGGGTCTCAGTAGAATCCGAGCATTCTGGTTTGCTTTCAGGAATCTGACCTTCCTGATAGGCTGAACTAGAGATCCGCCTTTAAATGTGGCACTAATAATAGAATGATAAAATAATGGAATGTCAAAAACCACAAAATGTGCAAACATGCACCGTCAGATATAGCTGATTTCCAGAAGCCTGTTTCAATAAATCTGGTTGAATGCAATATTCTGAGCCAAACTTTACACCGAGTCAAGACAAGAGATGGTGATTACAACATGAAAAAATCCCACGAGACTGTATTGAACAGAGAAATTTATGGCATGCCAGGGATGTTTTGCGTTCAGGTCAAAAACAGAGATATCGAATATGAATACAAAGGGAAACTACATAACCAACTATCACGTGTTGCGTTTGTACCTTTATTTTGCTTCCAACATAACATTACGTATTTCGTCAACTGCATAAACTTTTTTTTGAATACGATGAAACTAAAAAACGCACTCTTACACTTTTACACACAATATAAACGTGGTTACATGCTTCGACTTTTTCTTCTGAGTTCGCTCGCACTTACAGCGGTCGTTCGCGAGCTTCATCTACTAATTCTGGTATCAAAACATTTCAGACTATCTTCGAATTTTATTAAATGTGAGAACTGCTCAAAAAAAGACCCCTGGACAACCATAATTGGCTCATCATTTATTTGTTGACCTAGGCCAACGACGAACCACCTTAAAGAGAACAATTCTCAGTGAGTCTCTTCCATATAACCCTCTTTAATATTGTATACTCAATCTAGCGATATTATTTTTATTTCTTTGTCACACACTCCTGGTAAAGTAGCTGTTAGGGTGGTCAGACCACCACAAATTTGGTGTGCCCGAGTCTTCCTAGATATTTTTTATCTTTTCCTTTCAAGTCGTTGTGGTTTTTTTGGCCCGGTCATTGTGAATGCACACTTTGATTCGTCTGGTTTAGTTGAGAATACGATTAGCATCCGTTTACCAGATTATAATCCCCATAATCCCAGGGTGTTTTCACAAAGTCAAGGCTGTTTTCACCAACCGACGTATCACTTCTCAAGCCAACAGTTTTCCCTATGTCGTTTAACATCTTTCTAATGATGTAGCAACAGAAATGGAAGATCTTTTGGAAGACGTCCCTAAAGAAAATCCCTGTGACACTTTTTAAGTGGCTGTCATTAGTAGGGCAGGCAAATCCGAAAATAAAATGCTGAAAGATTTATTCACCACAATCGAAATTGGTGCCAGGCCGCCGTCGCAACTACCTCGTCATATGCGCAGTCTTCTCTGCGGCCGTAAGCTGGCGGTAGAAATCATGACACAACTCTGGCTTGATAAACTTCCACCCTCCATGTCCCGCGTCAACAGCGCATTCGTTGATGAACACAGCCTTGAGCAACTAGCTCACATGGCGGACAAAATTCACGAGACCTACCCCAGTCATCCTGTTAGCTCAGTCTCCCACCCTACGCCCGCTACTAACACAGTTTTCGACCCAATGCTTTCCGCCATCTTGCAACTGCAGACAAGATTTGATATCTTAACTGATCGTCTACAACGGCTCAAAATCAACAAGCATCGACCACGTTCGCCATCTCAATCATGTCGCGTTTTCTCCTTCCCTTTCTGTGCTGGTATCACCAATCTTTCGGTCCCAAAGTACGCTAATGCCAACCGCCCTGCTCCTTCAAGCCGCGTTCCAACAGCCCTTTAAACACCACGGCCCGTTAGTAACGGCGACGACTGTCTGTGGCCCTTCTCGCACCAGCCGCCTCTTCCACATCACCGATCGCTCAAGTGGTCTACGTTTACTCGTAGATACGGGAGCTGAAGTTAGTGTGCTACCACATAAAAATCCACTTCCTGACTCCGCTTCTTATTCGTTACAAGCCGCTAACGGAGCCCACATCGCTACATACGGCGAACGTTCCCTCAGCCTTGGTCTCGAATTTCGACGTGCGTTCAAGTGGATTTTTCTTTCGGCCAGCGTCCAGACACCCATCCTTGGCACAGACTTTCTAACCCACTACAATTTATCCGTAGATGTGTGACACAAACGTCTAATTACCGTGTCAACTCCCCTCCCGGTCAACGAAATCAGTGCCCCAACTTCATCCACAGGTATCCGAATTATCCTACCTGCTTCCCATTTTGCTGACATCCTTAGGGATTTTCCTACCCTTACTCACCCATGTCAGTACACTCAACCGGTCACCACATCCAGACGAGAGGTCCACCTGTCCATACCTATCCTCGTCGCCAATCCAGGTAAGCTCGAGATCGCGAAACACGAGTTTGAACACATGCTCGAACTCGGCATCATCCGCACTTCATCGAGTTGCCGGTCGTTACCCCTGCATATGGTACCCAAGAAATCCAAAGTTGATTGGAAACCTTGTGGAGATTACCGTTTCCTCAATAACGCCGCTATCCCAGACAGGTACCCCATCCCACATGTCCACGATTTCGCAAGTACCTTATGCCACGCAGATATTTTCTCCAAACTAGACCTAGTACGTGCATACTACCATATTCCCGTAGCCCCGGATGACATCCCTAAGACAGCTTTTACAACAGTGTTTGGTAATTTTGAATTCACGCATATGCCTTTTGGTCTTTGAAATGCAGCTCACACCTTTCCGCGTTTCATGGACGACGTTTTGCGTGGTTCTCCTTTTGTCTGTGCTTATCTAGACGACGTTTCATTTTCTAGCACCTCCCCAGCTGAGCGTGCAGATCATCCTGGGGCAATATTTCAACGTTTTTCCACCTACAACATACGTTTGAATATGGACAAATGCCTGTTTGTTGTTACCAGCCTAGGTTTTCTTCGTCACCACATTGATCCAACCGGTATTTCACAATTATCCGATCGCATTTTGGCCTTAGAATCTTTTCCCATCCCCACCACTATTACCCAACCTCGTCGTTTTATTGGTATCATCAATTATTATCGGTGGTTCATCCCTTATTGTGCATATGTTTTACAGTGACTGACCGATTTACCTGGCTCCAGAGAAGAACCTGTTACCTTGCCCCCAGTTGCCATTATCGCTTTCGAAAAGGCCAAGCAAGTCATCGCTCACGCTGCAAAATTATCTTTTCTCGATACCAACGAAAACACGAAGTTTATTTTGACAACTGATGCTTCGAACGATGCTGCCGGCGTTGTACTCCACCAAGTTGTTAACAACGCATTTCAGCCGTTGGCCTTTTTCTCGCAGAAGATGCAGGCTGCCCAAACGCGTTACAGTATTTTCGGTCGTGAATTACTCGCAATTTAGCTTGCTATTCGCCATTTCCGGCACCTATTAGAAGGTAGATCACTTACCATTCAAATAGATCATAAGCCACTTAAGTATGCTTTCAACGCCAAGCCTAATCGCTACTCACTACGCGAGATACGTCCTCTGCACTATATTTCCCAATTCACTACCGACATTCGGTACACTCCAGGATAAGACATTGTCGTTGCAGACGCCCTATCCCGCCCAGACATAAACACTTTCCATTCTTCCACCCAGCTAGACCTTACCAAACTGGCGAATCTTCAGCAGTTTGATCTTAAGTTTACGCCCATTCTATCCTTTCCTTCATTTCTAGTTTCTTCAATTCCCTTACCCCTCCAGTCTGGAACCATTCTTTGTCTACCGGCACAGCTCGCCCAATCGTCCCCGAAGCTTTCCGACGAGTTGTTTTCGACCATTTTTATGGACTCTCTCATCCGGGAATCAGGGCACCGAAGAAGTTGATCAGTACTCGTTTCGTGTGGCCCCACGTGAATAAAGATCTAACAGCCTGGGCCAAACAATGCATCGCCTGTCAACGCAGTAAGGTTACATGGCATAAAAACTCACCTCTCAGATATAGACGTAACACACTACTAATAGGGTTGTTGAAAACTCTTCTTAAAAACATCATAAGCAAGAGATTCAGCTGGGTTCCAGGTGAGTCTCTCGAAAAATCAAATTTGTTTGCAAATGAGTGTATTTGGCCTCTCAGCTAATTTGGAGGTTCTGATGCTCAATTCACGCAAGTTCTTCTTGAGAGTGCCAGTCCACTTTCTCCATCAAACGGTTTTACTCATATTCTTACCGTGATTGATCGTCTTACCCGTTGGCCAGTGGCTGTACCCATTTCGGATACTTCAGCTGAAACGGTAGCCTCTTCGTTCTTGCAGCATTGGGTGAGTAACTTTGGCATACCTTCCTCCGTTACTACCGACCGCGGTTCACAATTTCAGTGTAACCTCCTCCATGAGTTTTTCTACACTTTTCGGCTTTCATCAGACAACTGCATATTACCCCAGTTCCAACGGTCTAGTTGAACGTTTCCATGGCTACCTCAAAGCTGTATTGACTGCCTAAATGAACCCATCTTCATGGTCTACTTCTTTACCCCTCATTTTGCTTGCTATTCGTACCACTATTAAGGGGGATCTTCACTGTGTACTAGCCGAACTAGTATATGGTGTAACTTTACGTTTACTTGGTGGACTGATTTCCCCTTCTGGCGCAGAGCCCATTTCACCCGTCACATTCGTCACCCGCCCGAAACAACACATGTCTGAACTTCGTGCGACATCGACAAGACGATCAAAACGAAAAGAGCACATCTCAACCGATCCCTCTTCTACACCATTTGTATTTGTCAACAAAAAATCACTTCAACCCTGTTATGATGGTTCCTTCGAGGTCATCGAACGTCACTCAAAATACTTTGTTTTGGAGGGAACCGAAAAGCATGATACAGTCTCCGTTGGTCGCCTGAAGCCTGCCTTCATCGAAGCACCCACGACCACATTCAGTAATCCAAATACCCCGCCAGCACACGCACCTACTTAGAACACCCCTACCGTCAACCCAACTCATTCCACTAATCGTTCCGAAAGACGTGTCCGTTTCCCTCAATACTTAACTGAGTCTGTTTTATTTGACCTTCTTTATTATTGTATACTCAATCTAGCGTTATTATTATTTTTTCGTCACACACTCTTGGTAAAGCAGCTTTTGGGATGGCCAGACCAATACGCACGTTATCCGCAATATGGATGGGAAGAACGAGTCTCCGCGACCTTCCAACGAGACTGTGGCTCTTTCTTTCCCCCGTTTTGTCCCTTGCGCGCAGGAAGTGATAACGGCGAGAATCGTTTGATTGACCTGGCTACAAGCGGTCCCCCAAATCTGCGGCTTATACTAATCATAAATGTTTTATTTCCCAACTGTATGGAACATGTCAATCGAGACACCTAGGAGCACACAGCCACTGCTTGTTCCTTCCAGCTGGTACAAGCGATGCATACCGCACCTCACATTATCACACGTTCTCCTCGCTGACATCTTTTGAACATGACCAAACACACGGCTTGAGTTTCTAAGTTCAACCACAAGAAACCTCCAACTCAAAACTCCCGAAGATCTTGCATTAGCTGGAAGTGTGGTATGTACACTTTTAACCACCGGTGGCAAGACACACGAGCCAAAATTTTCCTCTGCCCCTGGGCATCGTGTATGCCAAATAGGTATGTTGACCACACCACCTGATGAATCAAACATCCCAAGCAACGACAAATAACGCAAAGTTAGCACGGCAGAAGCATATGGATCACCGTAGACATATGCATGCGACAGGCTATCTTGATGTGCAACACATCAGTGAGGGAGCTCGTCAAGGCTTTATCGGTAGGCACTTGTTCCCTGAGGAATTCGTCAGGCCCTTCTAAACATCTCCGCAATAATGCAGGGATGTTAAGAAAGTGATACGCAGTTTTGCGGGTAAGCACCAGGATGCTCAGGCAATCGCAGTTCACCACTGGAAAAATCGCCTTACCTAGACTGACGGCACATCTAAAACTATTCTCACTATACTTTTGGCGGTCCCGTTGTGCATCCTCGGTTGCCTACCTGCAAATACGAACAAACCGCTTATCTCGCCTCAACTGCACTTGGGACTAGTTCGTCCCAATCCACTCAACGCTTCCCCTGGATTTAGGCATCCCGGGCCGCCCTTAGCTTTTCTCCCCCACAAAGTCAGCGACCTTCTCCACAGTCCGCGTTCCGTCCAATGCATTTGGACTAACTCTCTCACCCAAGGAACTTTCACATCCAACCCTACTCAAACAGCGACACAAGTAGGTCTGTACAGTTTCACTGTGCACCATGATTCTTAAATTTCAGCTGTCGTTTATCCTTATTACGGATTATTCCACGTATTCATTCCCACTGACGCTGCTCGTGACTGTGGCCACAAAAGCAAACATTCAAATCCACAGCACTGGTTCTATATTTTATTTCAAATTGGCCAGCCAAATCGGTGAAATTGTACTTCTCCTCCTGATTTGTTTTTCTATTTTCTTATTTTCTACCATTTACAGTTTCTTATCACGTGCCAAGCAGGATCTTTTATTGTTCTACTCTCATTGTTGTGTCAGTGCCCGCCATCTTCGAATTGTAACGGTCTAATTTTGCTCCAATTTGGTATGCTTACTACAAGCTGAAAACCACCAATAATTGTGTTTCTCTGCCCCCGATTTTCACAGAATTTGGATCGGATTACGCCGACTACTTGTGTGAATGCCCAGCTTCAGCGTACTCCTGGGCACCCGCACTTGACATCACTCGTGTCTTTATTCACACTGTACCAGCATGAACATGCCTGACGGTATTCCACCCACTAGCTGGGAATAAACACCATTATTATTAAAAAAGTTCTCGACCAGCCACAACAAGGTTACCGTCTAGACCGTCGCCTTTTCTTGGTGAAACATGGCGGTTGATAAAACTGGGATCATTCTTCCGGGTATGATCTAACTTCAGTTTTAAGAGGAAGAAAACGAAACCATATAGTTTCCCCGGTTTTAGCTCCTTGGGTGCAAAAATGGGGCTAAAATAATCTACGCCGGTAGCTGAAAAGTGTAAGTAGTTTCAAGACTTCAAAGTAGTAAGGCTGCAATCAGAGCTGTTTTACAGGATTTATCTTCCCTCTTACGAAGAGCGCCTATGCAACACGCCATTAACAGCGGCCGTTATGTCGTTAGCTGACCAGTGCATTAACGAAGACGTCTGTAGCTGCCCGAAAGGCAGATTTGCTCAGTCGGAAACGGAACACTTGGCCAATAATGTAGTTTGTAAGATCCTATCTAGAACATAAGTCGTCATCAGGGGAACTAACTAGAGTATTCACGGCGCAGTCATAAACTAATCGGACCTCCCAGCGTTTTTGCGAGTAACGAATGGATTATGAAGACTGGGGCGCAAACCTCCTGGTGAACAAACTGGCGGTCGTCTGATACGGTTTCCTTTTTCTCAAGTAGACCGGCCTTGCCGTTGTGATGACGGTGGTCTCTATCGCTCAGGTAACCATGGCAATTTTTGCTACAAGACAGACTTTAGGCAGTTTTCTTTCAGTCAAGCGTTTGAAGAAGCGGCTTCGGGTGATGACCGTTTATCAGGCTACTCAGTAGGTCGTATAATTTCTTCGCATCCTAGAAACAATGGCCTATACGTACTTTTGCTTTTGCCCATATTAGACTCAACTACTCTCAATACATCGACCTCAACACTCAGTTGTGTTGAGGCAGTAGATCACCATTTGTTCTGGTCCCACTAAACTGCCAGTCCTAGTGTTGCCTAGCCCAGTGCCACTGAATGTGGGTGAGTTCGTTTTGAAGATGCTATTCTATAAGTCAGGAAGCATCTGTGGCGTTAGTTTTTATCAAAATCAGGATTTCATCTTCAGAAATTTGTACAGAATGAACTGAAACGCTGGAGTCGCATAAAATTCTGATTATTGGACTTTTCAGGGTCATAAGCTGCATTCTTGTTCGAATCCCTCCGTTGGGTTAATCTTGATGCATTTGTTTTTTGTTCGGTCGTGCTCCGTGGCCATTGAGTCGGTCCTTGTTCTCGACCAGAGTTTGGCACGGATAGGACTTAGGGCGCGCCGGTTTACTTTGTCTGTTTTTATGACCAAAGCAAGTTCGTGCCAAGAATAATAATAAGCACCCTTAGAAGTCCACCAAAATGCTAAATCTACTGGCGCATCTTAAAGTGACTGGATTTTGACGCCTAATTGATTACAATCGATGAAATTTCACCTATGACGGTTCATCTTGTGTAGGCATAGCAGCCACCTCTTCACCATTATGACACTAAAGCCTGCTCCCGCTGGGCTCTGAACCGGACCGGATTTCCGGCCTTGAAGTAAGGTGAGCAATTTTGCCAGCTCTTTTTTTGCCTTTAAAGTGTTTGAAGTTGCAATCATATGAGTGCAGTTTTCGTCTTCTGGTTGTTTGAACCATTTTACTTCCAGGTTGAAGCACGAAATGGTCTTCGGTTCTTAACGGCCGGTCTTTGTTTATCCACATTTTATTTGGAAACTCAGTAATCATTTAGAGCCTTGCTCTGAAATACGATAGATGGAGTACAAAAATAATGATCACATGAAGAACATGGAGGCCATTTTAACCGCCGATTGAAACCACTCGGCATAAAACCTGATAAGATCCTTTTGTGGCAAAAAGCGCTGAGCACAGCTGCTGCCTGCACCAGAGTTGAGATAACTTTTGGGAATGTTTCTCGATGAATGAATATAGACCCGCGCCTAAGGGGATTCAGAAGTAGTATCAAAACTTTGATAGTCGGGTTATAAATTGACAGCATTGCATGGGCAGTTTGGGGCCCAGATACGTGCGGGTAGAATGATGGCCCAAGAGGCTGCATTCATCCAACCCAGCGACAGAACACTGAGGGTTGGGCTTCCAGTGACCATCCAGACTTGTGCACAACAGGCCAGGCATTCAAAACCTTCAATATGGCAGGATTTTATCACTAACTCAGGAAAACTGGCATGCGGTTAATATACAAAAGTATGTAAAATATGCAAAAGTACGCAAAAATGCCCAAAAGAGCTACCAATTATCGCGAATGTAATGGAATAGAAAAATATGCAACCAAGAGCGAGCGGCAAGGTCGAAACTTAGTTCAAAATTGACGTCAGTCATCGTACTGTATGGCACTAGCTTTGTGATGGCCACGAACACGTCCTGGGGAAATGTTTTGCAGAGTCACGTACAGGTGCATGGGATTGAGTTGTTGAACCAAGTTACTTAATTTAGGGTGGTTCTTGCTGAGTGATGACTTCGGTCTACCTTTAGAGCAAAATATGTTTACGGTGCATTATTGCCTTTCACAGTTTAAACGTCGGGTGGGAACCTTGACAGCAAAGGACACGCGTGCATAAATGCAGAAAAGATTAAACTTAACCCTAGGCTCGGCGTTAAGTTCGTCAGACAAATGTCATTCCGCATGTCACCCATCCAAAACCGGGGAACTTATTGTTTATTAGGCGTAGCCGACCCAATGACGAGAGGTTCATATCGTATCTCCACCATGTAATAATAGGAGAACTAGTCAACTTTCATCTGTCGGACCGCCAAGCAAGGCATAGGTACCCATCAGTTCCTTCAGAGGAGACGACAATTATAATAATTATAATAATTGTGCTTTCCATCTGGTGGGTGGTATACCGCCAAGCACGATACAAAGGGACAGTCGAAATTACAGCGTAGCTAGGAATGCTGAGAAGCTGGATAGCCATATAAAAATGGGCCTCGTCTAGCACAGACATGGGCTTTTCAAAACTGGTACAATAGAGGCGCAGCAGACATTGAGGACAGTGAAACACGGTTATTAGGTCCTCCTAGCTCGTTTGAAGATGGCGGGCAACGATGCGATAGGAGGCAAAATCAAGGAATCTTGCCTGTAGATAAAGAGCATAGGTGTCCTCCAGATGCGCTACTCGCTTAACGGGTTGCAGGCCGGAAACTCCTCGTAAGATGACCTCGATAAGGGCGGCGTCCACCTTGAATCTAGAGTAGACAACTTGGTCAGCGTTTTGAAGAAATGATTTGACGTAAACTTCATAGGGTGCCAGAAATAGGGGAAACGTAGTGAATCTTCCGAAGGACAACTAAAACTTTTGTAATGGATTTTTTGCCGTGGCGTGAGGAAGGTAACCCTGTAAAAAG